>CAKNXH010000613.1:381463-392080 GCA_932178445.1 Andricus quercusramuli | reverse complement strand
AGAAATATGAATTTTCTACTCAGACATATGAATTTTTAAATAAGAGATATAAATTTTCAAAAAATTTAGTCTAATTTTCATCCAAAAAAGATTTCAAGTGAATTTCAACCAAAAAAGTTGACATTTCGACCAAAAAGGATGACTTTTCAACAAAATTCTTGAATTTTCAACCAAACAGTTGCATTATTATCCAAGAAAGATGACCTTTCTACTAAAGCAGATGAATTTTTAAAGCAAGAAGACAAATTTTCAAAAAATAGTTGGACTTTTATCCACAAAAAGTTTCCATTGATTTTTCAAGACCAAAATATGAATTTTTCTCGAAAGGTGAATTTTCTACGTAATAGTGAAGTTTTCAAGCAAAAAGATTGATTTTTTAACCAAGCTGTTGAATTTTCGAATAAATAATAAAATTTACAACTAAAAAGATAATTTTCAGGAGGAAGCAACTGCAAAAAAAGAAATATAAATTTAAAGCAAATAAATTGCTGACAAGAATGTTATATCAGGGTTACCGCAAAACTTAATTTTAAAATACTCTAATTTGTCCCTGACAAATTTTTCATTTTCCCTGACCATTGATATCCAAAGATCAGAATATTACATTTGTAGCATTTTGAACCTAGAATCTTTTATAAGCGAAATAAAACAATTTCGAATAAAAATTGAAAAATTTCACATTTGCACTGCTTGACGGTTATTTGAAGTTATATGAATTCCCTGACTTTACAAGATTTTTTTTTCTAAATCGCTGACTTAAAAACAATGGTTGTTGGCCAGGTTCCTTTTCTCACCCATCAGTTTTCTTTGGCGCGTAAAGTTAAATTCGTATTAAATTTCTGTAAAATTTCTGCGAGTTACTTGTTTCTTCTGTGAATTTCCGGAAATTACGTACATGAATTGAGGACTTTGCAGGTAAAAAGAGGATCCCAGACTATGGAAAAGAAAAATTTGGGCATGCTGTAAAAAATCGTACCAAAATCTCTTGACCCCTCCCTTTCCCTTGAGCTGTCACGTAATTTAAGTACGATCCCTTATGAAGAGTAAATTTCCGATTCCTCCCACTGTACGCTGTGATTCCTGATATAATGAATAAGGCAAGAGTGACTGATAGAGAAGGCAGTGCAATTATGTAATTATTTCTCAGGGAAGAGAAACGTTTTTAACACTTTAAAAGGTATAATGGAAGAAAAAATGGAAATCATAGAAAGTATAAAAAAACGGCGTTGTTAATTGAATGAGTTGAAAAGAATGTGCAGGTAGCGAGGTTCGCATAGTCGAGATGGTGAATAAATATATATATGTATATACGGATAGTCTTACTCGTGGCTGGTAATAATAGTCGTGAAAGTGAATGTACTCATGGACGATTATAAAGTGGATGGTGGGCAGTAAGGTCGTCGAAGGACGTCGCGTCGCGTATTGCGGAATCCGCTTGCGATCCTTTGAGCCTGGATTCCTGTCCTATTTAACCGCACTCGTCACTCGGCATTCGACACTCCCTTCAATTATAAGATAATATAATACTTAGAGCTCGATGATCTGCTTCTGTCCGGATCTCGATCCAATATCGTTGGACATCGTTAGTCATTCGGGAGTGTCAACATAAGGTGAATGAAATCATGAATCATGTCCCAATTATGAAACAGTTTGACAAATAATACGATTTATAGATAATTTACAAGTATGTTTTTCGATACAAATTATTATATTAATAAGTATGAAAGTCAGGATTTTCATGTATATAAAAAGCAAGTATGGTTCTAAAGTTATAAACAATACAAAATAATAATTATATAATTTGTTTTAATTTGTGTATTCGCAACTTTCAATCATTTCACATGTGTAATAGATTAAATGAAAGCTTATGGTTTATTATTTATAATACCTGAATTTTAAGTAAAACAAATTAGTTTTGAACCAAAAAAGAACAGGTTTTCAACAAAATAGTTGAATTTTCAACCAAAGTGATCAATTTTCAAATAAAATCATGAATCTTCAACTAGAATAATGGAATTTTAAAACAAACAGATGAATTTTTCAAATAAAATGATGAATCTTTAACTGCAATGGTGGAATTTTTAACCAAAAAGGTGAATATTCAGATATGAAGATTAATTTTCAACAAACAAAAAAATAAGAATTTTCAACACAATGTATGAATTTGCAACTAAGTTGTTGAAATTGTAACTGAAAATGATAAATTTTCAACCAATAGTTGAATCTTACAAAAAAGAGAAGAATTTTTAAAAAAATTTCACCAAATATTTCAATTTTTAAATAAACAAGATCAATTATCAACCAAACAGTTAAATTTTCGTCCAAAAAAGATAAAACTTTTAAACAAAAATAGAATAGTTGAATTTTCAATTAGAAAAGTTTATTTTAAACAAGGTCGTTAAGTTTTCAATCACAGATGAATTTCTAATTGAAATGATGAATCTTCAACTGGACTAATTGAATTTCAAACCCAACAGATAAATTTTCAACTAAAATTATAAATCTTTAACTGCAATGGTTGAATTTTCAACAAAAAAGGTGAATATTTAACCACGAATATTAATTTTCTACAAAAAAATACGAATTTTCAACACAATGTATGAATTTGCAACCGAAAATGATGAAATGATGAATTTTCAAACAATAGTTGAAACTTACAAAAAAAGAGGAGAATTTGCAGACAATTTTCCCCAAATATTTTAATTTTTAAATAAATAAGATCAATAATCAATGAAACAGTTAATTATTCGTCCAAAATAGTATATTATGCACCTAGGGGGAGAAAAAGTGCCTCTCCCCCTTGGCGCATACGATATTTTTTATAACAAATGGATGATTTCAGGCATTTCTCGAAATACAGTCATGATTTCAGTCCATATTAGATTTTGTGTAATAAAGCATGAAATTAATGTCAATCTAATCTATGGTAATTGTAGCGGTGATTTATGGTAACTTATTATAGATTACCCAAAATTCATTTTTGAAAATTTCCATAAATTACCGGAAATTTATGGAAAGTTTCTGTAATTTATGGTAATTTTACAGGTGAATATGGTAACCTACCCAAAATTCATTTTCAACAATTTTCATAAATTTCCGGAAATTTATGAAAAATGTTGGTAACTTATGGTAATTTCACAGGTAAATATGGTAACTTACCATGAAATACCCAAAATTCATTTTGAAAAATTTCCATAAATTTCCGGCAATTTATGAAAAATTTCGGCAATTTATGGTGATTTTATAGGTAAATATGGTAACTTACCATGGAATACCGAAAATTCATTTTTAAAAATTTCCATAAATTTCCGGAAATTTATGGAAAATTTCGGTCATTTATGGTAATTTTGCAGATATATATGGTAAATTACCGAAAATTCATTTTCAAAAATTTCCATAAATTTGCGGAGATTTATGAAAAATTCCGGTAATTTATCTTAATTTTACAGATAAATATGGTAACTTACCATGGAATACGCGAAATTCATTTTTACCAAAAATATTTAGTTAAATTTTCTGTTTAAAAAAACTAATTTCTAACAAACAAAAAAAACTAATTTCCGACAAAATAGTTCAATTTTCAACAGGAATAGTTAAATTTTCAGTTAGAAAAATTGATTTGGAACAAGGTCGTTAAATTTTCAATCAGAGATGAATTTTAAATTAAAATGATGAATCTTCAACTGGAATAATTGAATTCTAAACCATACAGATGAATTTTTAACTAAAATGATGACTTCAACTACAGTGGTTGAATTTTGAACCAAAAAGGTGAACATTCAACCATCCAGATTAATTTTCTACAAAAAAATACGAATTTTCAACACAATTTATGAGTTTGCAACCAAGTTGTTGAATTTGCAACTGAAAATTATAAATTTTTAACCAATAGTTGAATTTTACAAAAAAATAGAAGAATTTTCAAAAAATGTTCACCATATATTCCAATTTTTAAATAAAAAAGATCAATTATCAGTCAAACAGTTAAATTTTCGTCGCAAAAAGATACATTTTTAACCAAAAATAGAATAGTTAAATTTTCTGTTTAAAAAAACTAATTTAAAAAAAAAACGAATTTTCAACAAAATAGTTCAATTTTAAGCTGTCAAACTAAACAGATACATTTTCAATTAAAATGATAAATCTTTAACTGCAATGGTTGAATTATCAACAAAAAAGGTGGATATTTAACCACGAAGATTGATTTATTAAAAAAAAAAAAAGAATTTTCAACACAATATATGAATTTGCAACCAACTTGTTGCATTTGCAACTAAAAGGGATACATTTGTAACCAATAGTTGAATCTTACAAAAAATTCAAAATTCAAAAATTCAACAACTTGATTGCAAATTCATATATTGTGTTCAAAATTCTTTTTTTTTGTAGTAAATTAATCTTCATGCTTAAATATTCCCTTTTTTTGTTGAATATTCAACCATTGCAGTTAAAGATTTATCATTTTAGTTGAAAATGTATCTCTTTAGTTTGACAGTTGAAAATTTAACTATTTTGTTGAAAATTCGTTTTTTTTTTGTTAAAAATTATATTTTTTTAAACAAAAACAATAAATAATGTATAATAAAAATATTGTGAACAATTTTCTCGTAATTAAAAATTGTAATTTGTTGAAAATTCGTCCTTTTCGTAGAAAATCAATGTCCTTGGTATAAAAATTCAACATTTTACGTATTTTGTTGAAAATTCATCTTGCTTGACAATTTTTCTATTTGGTTAAAAAACGCATGTATTTTGTTGAAGATTCATCTTTTCTGGCAGAACATTAATATTCTTTGTTGATCGTTCATCCTTTTGGTTGCAAATTGAAGTAGTTAATAAAAAAATCAACTGTATTATTAAAATCTGATCCCACTGGCTTAAAAATTGAAAATTTTCGATTTTTTTTTCTTCATTACCTGAAGAATCTTTCTTGGTTGCAAATTCGTCTTTCTGATTTGAGTTCATCATTTTAGCAAAAAACGCAACTACTCGGTTGAAAGTTGAACTGCATTCTTAAGAATTAATTTTTCGGCTGAAGATTCATCTCTTTTGCTGAAAGTGTAACCATTTTAATAAATGATAATTAATGTAATAAATTGAAGTATTCCTTTCTTGTTTAAAATTTGTCTTCTTTATTTTCAGTTTCAACTATGTGATTGGAAATTCGTCTTTTTTATTTGGAAATTCAAGTAGTTCGTTCAAAATTCATGTATTTTTCTCAAGATTCGTCTACCTGGACAGAGAATTCGTCCTTTTTTATCTCTTTAATCAAAAAATAAAGTTTTTTGGTTGAAAATTGATCACTTTGGTTCAAAATGTTCAACTCTTTCCTTGAAAATTCATTTTGTTATTTTTGAAGATTCGTCATTGTAGTTGAAAATTCGTTTTTGCTGGATGAGAATTCTTTTCACTGAAAGTTTTAATATTCCATCTTTAATTGAAAATTTATATGCCAAATTGGTAATTGATATTTTCTAGTTGAAAAATGATATATTTTGCTCCAAGTACTTGGTTTGAAGTTGAACTACTTTGTAAAAAATGCATTTTTACTGGTTGATGATTTATAATTTTACTTTAAAATTCAACTATTTGCTCTGAGTTAACATTTTTGTTGCAATTTCGCATTTTCGGATGAAAAATTCAACTATTTATTCGGTTGAAAATTAAACTATTCATTTAAAATTTTCATTATTTTCTTGAACAAAAATCTTGTTGTCAATTAATTTGTTTTATCTTAGAAAGTAGCTATTCCATTTTTGGTTAAGAAATTTTCCTTTATGAGTTAAAAATTCAACTAATTGGTTGCAAATTCATCTATTTAATTCAAGATTCGTCTCTTGATTCAAAATTAATCTTCTCATCAAAAAGCCATCTTTCCAGGTTAAAAATTCGTCTGTTAGGTGCAAAATTCAACTATTTTGTGGAAAGTTCAATTATTTTGTTGGAGTCATGTTTTTTGGTAAAAAATTAAACTCTTCTGTGGAAAATTCATCGTTTTGAATTGAAAATTCATATTTTGTGGTCGAAAAGTCATCTTTCTTGGTGTAAAATTCATTTCTCTTGATTGAAAATGAAATTTTATGTCGAAAATTCAACTTTTCGGGTTGAAAATTTTAATGTCTTCTAAAAAATAATCTTTTTGGCTTAGAATTTCAAATATTTGATTTGAAAATGCATTTACTACATTTTTGTTTTTCGATAATATGTGGACGCTCCCTTGTCAGTCGAGTGGAACGATCGATAACGCATGAACAAGAATAACTCTGGAAACTATATCCTCTTAATATGTAATCACATTCATTTGATACTAATTTTATTTCAATAGAAAACAAACACGTGCGCGATTATTATTTTTTCCCTCGCGCAGTTTTTTAATCAAAATATAAAATTAGTATTAATACAACATTCTTGTATTTTATGGTTACTAACAATTATTTACCGAGCAAGTCACACCTGCCCCAAAAGGGAAATGGCTTAATGGTATAATAATAATAAAAATAATAATAATAATCTAAAATAATAGAAAAGAAAAGCAAGGAAAAATATTGTCTATAGCAAATAAAAATTAATATTTGAAATGATGAATAGTGCTGTGGGCTTTAACCAATTAATTGTTTAACAAATGCAAAGAAAAAAAAATGGATAAGCCTGTAAAAAAATTGCATTTTCATGAAAGTATTTGATATTTCAAACAAGTAATTGAATTTTTAAAACCCCTCCACCCGATTTTAAATAACCGTTTCGTAATTTATCAATAAAATAATAAAAATATGAATTTTTTTAAAGAAAAAATGGATACTCACCCCTACGGACCATACATATAGATTTGGTCAAAGAACGTAACAATTACCGTTAAAGTAAAACGTTTTAAATAAATATTATTTTCTAATACACACATCATCCGTAATATTTTTCTAAGCTCAATAAATAGAATTGCCTAAAATTATTTTTTGTAGTGTAATAAAAAAAATTATATCAAGAAATAAGCAGTAAATGTATTCAAATGGTTGTGGTGATTTGAAGCCATTTACTTACTGGTTATTTCTTGAACCAATGAAAGGTCGATGCTGAAGAAATAAATAAAGGAAAATTATACCTGGAAAAATCGAGAAAAACCAGGATCATACCTGGAATTTTCAGGATTTGAGTAGACAACCTGTCAAAAGTCCTCAAAATTGCAATCAAGCAAACGTTTCAAAATTAAGTTTTGAATAATTATTAAATAAAGTGTTTCAATTTATATTAAAAAATGCAGCATATACAAATGTTATTTTTATCATGAAATAGTTTTCTGTGTTATTAACTTACAATTGATACATAAACTGATTTTAAATCGATTGCAGGGTCAAAAAAATTAGGTACAGTATATAATCCACAATGGCGAAAATGTCCGATGACTTAATTATTTACATTGTGATTCTGATCATGTGTGGCCCACTAACACAGTTAGTTCCAAGGATGCCGAAAATTCGAAGTCTGCATTTGCAACATCGATGAATAATTTTCGCAACGTCTTTTAATATAAAAAAAAAATATATTCATAATGTCATTTGAAACCGTTATGCGTACATGTAATTGCGCAACGGTTCTGCACTGTGATATTTTACATACGTGTATAAATTCGCGTAAATATGTGTGTACCTTGCTTTATATAGATCATGTTTGAATAAGGGGAGGAATCGTTATATGTATAGTTTCTCAAACCGGAAAATACCCGACGCACGTGTAAGTAAATGGAGTGCAGATCGTGTGTACTTAGCACGTTGTAACTATAATTACACAAAATATGCACGCCTTCTCAGAAGCAAATTTTACTTAAGGCGTCGTTTATGAACTACATTATCAATTTTATGCTAATAAACCCGAAAGGCAATGTAGCCTAAAATTCCATGATAACGTAGGAAATAGGGTGATTTTTCACGAAAATATGATAATAGTGGAGGAATAAATTCTTTGAAATGAAATTTAGCAAAATTAACCATATTGAATTTGATATGAAACACTTTCAACTACTAAGATTTCAAGCTGAAGTATGTATTGAAATTTTCACAAGCAAGATTAATTTTTTAACCAAAAAGACGGTTTTTCAACAAAATACATGAATTTCCAGCTTAGAAAGAATAAATCTCTTACTAAAAATGAAATAGTGAAATTTAAGTTAACAAAATTCATTTTTATAACAAAAAGATGAATTTTCAACAAAAAGTTACGTTTTAAATAAAAGAGATGAATTTTTAAAGAAGTATGAAATTTTAACAAATTAATTAAATTTCCAACCAAGTAGTTGGTTTTTTAAATGAAAAACATGAATTTTCAACCAAATGTTCAACCAAAAGGTTGAATTTTCCAGCAAAAATATTTATTTTCTACCAAAATACCCTGTCCTTAAAAAAATAAATCAATTTTCGTCATAATTCTTGAGTTCTAAAGCAAAAAGGATGAATTATCTACAAAATGGCTGAATTTTCAAACCAAAAATGCGATTTTTTAAGAAAAAAATTAATTGTCTACAAAAAAGTCAAATTTTCATTAAAATAGTTCAATTTTGAACCAAACACTTGAATTTGAACCAAAAATATGACTCTCAGTGAAACAGGTAATTTTCAACTGAATAGTTCATTTTTCCACCATATTGTTGAATCCTGAACCAAACCAGATTAATGTAGACACAAACAGTTGCACTTTTAAACGAAAATGTTGAATTTTTAACTGAGAACATTAATTTTCGAGCAAAAAGACAAATTTTTAACGAAATGTATGAATTTTCAATAAAAATGTCAATTTTCAACCAAAAGTGGAACAATTACATTGCTGGTTAAAAATATTAATTCAGAGCCAGAACAAAATAAATTTTCAAGAAATAGTTACGTTTTCAAGAAAAAAGATGAATTTTAAACTTTTTTCAAAGGAATAGTTAAATTTCCAACCACGGAGGTGAATTAAAAAAAAATAATAATCTTTATCAAACTAGTTCAATTTTCAGCCAAGTAGTTGAATTTTCTACCAAAAAATATGAATTTTGAACCGAATAGTTACAGTTAAACCAAAAATATGAATTTTAAAAAAAGTTAATAAAAACTGAGAACATTAATTTTCGACCAAAAAGATGAATTATCAAAAGAATATATGAATTTTCAACTAGAAAAGATCAATTTTTAATAAAAATATCAATTTTGAACCAAAAGTTTAACAATTACATTGCTGTTTAAAAAAATTAATTCAGACCCAGAACAAAATAATTTCTCAACAAAATAGCTACATTTTTAACAGAAGAGATAAATTTTCAGCTAAAATTATGAATCTTGACCAAATTTATTTTTGACAAAAGAGTTCAACCAAAAAGATGATTTTTAAAATGGCTAGTTAAATTTTCAACCAAGGAGGTGAATCTTAAAAAAATAATAATCCTTACCAAACTAGTTCAGTTTTTAGACAAGCAGTTGAATTAGTTAATAAAAATATGAATTTTGAACCAAATAGTTTAATTTAAACCAAAAGTATGAATTTAAAAAAAAGTTAATTTTAACCGGAATTGTCCAATTTTCTGCGAAATTGTTGAATCCTCAACGAAACCAGATTAATTTTGATCCAAGCAGTTGTACTTTTAACCAAAAAGGATGAATTTTCAACTGAGAACATTAATTTTCGACCAAAAAGACGAATTTTCAACAAAATATATGAATTTTCCACTAGAAAAGCTCAATTTTTAACAAAAAATATGAATTTTCAACCAAAAGTGGAACAATTACTACTAAAGAAATTACTTTTCAAACAAATATTTAAATTCTCAACAACAAAAAAAGGAATCTTCCAGAAAGAAGAGTAATTTTCTATCAAATAACACGAATTATCTACGAAAAGGTTGAATTTTCAACTCGAAGATATGACTTTTAACAAAAAAAAATCAATTATTATCTCAAAGAATTAAATTTTCATAAAAATTGTTTAATTTTCAACCAAATATATAGTTAAATTTAAACCAAAAATACGAATTTTCATCAGACAAAAAGAACTAATTTTAAACCGAATAGTTCAACTTTCTACCAAATTGTTCAATCCTCAACCAAACCAGTTTAAGTTAGTTTCTGTTTAATAAAACAGAAAAGATTAATTTTCAATAAAAGTATACATTTTTAACCAAAAATGGAATAATTACATTATTAGTTTAAAAAATTAATTCTCAAACAGAAAAAAGAGAATTTTCAAGAAAAGAGACGAATTTCCAACTAAAGTGATGAATCTTTAAAAAATGAATTTTCAACAAAAGTGTTTAACTCAAGATATGATTTTTAACCCAGAAGATTAATTTTTAAAAAATATAATAGTTAAATTTTCAACCATGTAGTTCATTTTTCAACTCAAAAGATGAATTTTTCAGCAAGAAGATTAATGTTTTACCAAAACAAATAAATTTTCCTGAAAATATTGAACTTTTTAACAAATGAGTTAATTTTGTACAACATGTTGAATTTCCATCAAAATAGTTTAAGTTTTAATGAAAAAGTTGGTTTACAACCAGATCCTTTTAGAACCAAACGGTTGCATTTTTTATAAAAAAGGATGAATTTTTAACCGAGAAGATCAATTTTCGACCAAGAAAGACAAATTAAAAAAAAA
>CAKNXH010000613.1:367245-381363 GCA_932178445.1 Andricus quercusramuli | reverse complement strand
TATTATATATTATATTATATATTATATTATTATATTATTATACCACATTTCAGAAAAAAGCATTATTTATCATATTTTAGTAAATTTAAACGAATTCTATACATAAATAGAAATGTTATGTTAGATATTGAACTAATTTTTAAAGTGAGTACCATTTCTTTAAATAGAAAAATTCTAAAAATGTTTTTTTTTTACTCGTTAATTTATATAATCTTTATCGAGACTTTCCCATGCGTGATCAACACGTGAGCTTAGGAAGAAATTGGCAGTCGAGGGGAGTTATGAATGTAGCGGATGCCCGTTCTCGAATTACGGAAAAAATAGGTTTTCGTCCTACGCGGATCTTTCCTACTCAAGCAGCAATTTATTATTATTTCTCAATGGATGTGCTTCCTACACAAAACTTCTCTCAGGGAACTAGTTTCTGCAGAAACGTTATCATTGTATTAATTATTATGCAATAATTTATACGTATTAAAAAAAGGCATTTTTAACATATGAATATATTCTTAATAAAGTGTAAACATTTTTTACCAAGAATTTTGTTTAAAACATTTTTACGAATTGTATATGTTGTAATTTTTCAATGCATGAAAATATTGAAAATGTATTCATTCTCTCCCGTTTTTAAATTTAAATGGTCGACATCTTGATTCCGTTTCAGAACGAGCCTTGTAATTTGAATTTTCTTTAAATACGTGTGCTTTCCCATTCGAAAACATTTATATATTCAGATTTGATTCAGTGCTGAATATTTCAAATATAAATTGATTTCAAGTTCACGGACTGCCAATTTCAAAGCACTTTACTCCTTAATGCGAAGTTTATTTAGAAAATTCAGGTAAATAATGTTAATAATAAATCGATTCATGCGATTATCTGCGAATTACCATAGAAAATTTGAATGTAGACATAAATCTTTCGATTGTTAAATATGCCTCGAATGATAAAACAAACAACTGTTATATTTTTTAAGTTTTGAATATCAATATTTTATTGGAATAATTGTTTTAAATATTAAAAGCTTAAATCTAAAATCATTAACTTTCTCTAAATTTAGAATGAATTCCCTTAATGAAACTATATTTGGACAACCGAGATATAAAAAATAATCGTATGAGATTTATAATATTTGAAAAGCAAAGTGTACATATATTTTTGTATTTATCTACCGCCAAAAAAAATTACTAGCTCATAAATTATAATTGTACATTAAAAAAAAAAAAAAAAAACATTTTTAACCCCTGTTCCAAGCAAAATGGACGAATTTTTAAACAAATATTTGAATTTTCCAACTACAAGGACAAATTTCCAACCCAAAACTTTTCTGAAAATAATACAATCATTAACCGAAAAAGACTAATTTTCAACAAGAAGTTCATTTCCAACCAAATAGTGGAATTTTAATGGAATTTATAAAATTAATTCTCAACGAAAAAAGAAACAAACTTCCACAAAATAGCTAAATTTTCAACCAAAGGGATGGATCATCAACTAATGCATTTACAACCAAATTGTTACATTTCCAACCATAAACGATCAGTATTCAAGCAATAATGAAATAGTTACATTTTCAGTTAAAAAAAATCATTTTCATTAAAAGAAAACGAATTTTTTTCCAAATATTCAGATTTTCCGCCAAAAAGATGGATTTTCAACTAATAGAATGAATTTTTAACAAATTGGTTGAACTTTCAACTAAAGAGTTCAATTTCCATTCAAGAAGATTCATTTTCTACGAAAAAATACGAAATTACCAGAAAACACCTACATTTTCAACTAAATTCCTGAATTTCAACTAAGATGCGTTCACTCTCAACTAAGAATAAAATAGTTTATCTTTCAGTTAAAAAATTAATTTTGATAAAAAAACCAATTTTCAGACAAATAATTCAATTTTCCACCAAAGAGATTAATCTTCAACTAATGAAATGAATTCTTAATGAATTAGTTTAACTTTCAACCAGGCAGTTGGATTTTCAATGAAGAATATTAATTTTCTACAATAAAAGATGAATTCAAACAAAATACATAAATTTTTAACCAAATTTTTTAATTTTTCATTAAAACCCGATCACTTTCCAACCTATAATGGAACAGGTGAGTTTTCATATAAAACAATTATTTTTCAACCGAAAAAAAAAACAATATTTTCAACAAAGTAGTTAAATATGCAACCCATAAAATGAATTTTTAACAACGTAGTTTAGGTTTCAAACAAGTAATTGAATTTTCAAAGAAAATGTTGATTGTTTAACAGAATAGCTGACTTCTCAACAAAATATTTAAATTTTTAACGAAAGCGTAACATTTTTAACCAAAAGGGATTAATTTCGAACCAGACATGAAAGAGTAGACTTTTAATAAAATATAATGAACTTTAAACATTAAATATAGACAATTTAAAAATCCAGCAATGAACAAATTTTTAAATATTCATTTGAAGAACTTGTCGAAACAATCATTAATAAATAATAATTTCGAATTGGAAGCGTTTTAAATAAAAAAATAATATATTGAACGATTTTCAATCGAAAACGTCCCAAATGGAACAATTTTATATTACATAAAATTTAAAAAAGGACAATATTCCTAATAGAATGGAAAGGAATTGAACTTATATTATTTCTAAATAAACCCGATTTTAAGTGTTTGAAATTTATATTTTGGATCAGAGGCTCTCAAAATTAGTAAAGTTTCGGATAAAATATTGAAAATTTGACAATTTCATAAGTAAGGAGTTTTTCTGATTCAGAGTGTTCAACATTTCAAATTTCTTTTTTAAATTGAAGAATCTTGAAATTGAATGATTTCATATCGAAATTTTTAAAATAGGATAATTTAAAACTTCAAAAGTTTAGTATTTTTTATTAGTATTTTGAAAACTGGATCATTTAAAATTCAAAGCAAATGAAATTTTGTTATTTTTAATCACAAGCGTTCAAAATTGAATAATTGAAAAATTATAACTTTTAACTTTAAATCATTTTCAATTCGAAGCATTTAAAATTTTGAAACTTGAATTAAAAACAAAATTGTAACACTAGTCAATGACTAAAAAAACTTATAATTTAAGAGTAAAATTGATAAGGCAAAAATTTTTCTAAAATTAAAAAATAAATTCACTGACATATTCACCGTTAAGAGGGAAAATTTTCCATATTAAAGCTTCAAAATTAAATTATTCTAAAAAAACATTCATAATTGAAAGTAATTTTGAATAAGAAGCATTAAAAATGAAAAGCGTGTACTATGGAATGTTGAACATTAAACGAATCTGCATCTAAACTGCATAAACTTCGTTTAAAACTGAAAAAATATCATTGTGATACTAAAACTTTTTTATACTCGAACCCTTTAAAATTTTAATTATTGTAAGCTTTAAATCGTTTAAAAATTGGAAATTTTGAATTTTTCAAATATGCTTCTCAAAATGAAACTATTTAAATTTTAATTTTAAAAACTAAAACTCATGACGTCAACATGAAAATTCCAAACTCTGCAATTGTATTCAATAAAAATAAAAAAATTCAAATACTGTTAAACGTAAAAATCTGATTAAAAAAGTATAAATTATTTGAAATTCTTTTAATATGCATTAAATTAAGTTTATTAAGTTTCCCTAAAAAAAAGTTTCAATCCCTAGGACCCTTTGAAATTCCTTGAAATTTTTCGAGATTCAATAAAATGTATAAATCTAGCGAAATTCCTTGAAGTACCTTAAAATCCCTTCAAATATTTAGAATAGGAATCCTTTTAAACTTCAATACAATTTCGTTTATTTTTCAAAGTTCACAAGAAATATTTGAAGTTTTTGGAGATCCTACAAAATTTTTTACAATTCCTTGCAATTTTTTGAATTTCTTAAAATCCTTTCGAATTCCTTAAAATATCCGGAAGCATTTTCATATTTATAAAATCCGCTAAAACCCCTTGAAATGTTCCGAAATTTCTTGATATTCTTGCAAATATTTTTAAATCTCTTGAAAATCGATGAAATCTTTTTAGATCAGTTGAAATGCTTGGAAAGCTAACAAAATCTTTCTAAACGCCGTAAAATCCACGGAAGTCCCTCAACATTTGTTGAAATAATTTGGAATCCCCAAAAATATTATGTTCCGTTTGGATATCTTCATAATCCCGTTAAATTATTTTTACTACTACTTTTTACGATTTTTTTATAATAATTTCTTAGAATAATATTTCTAGAATCTCGAAAAAAAGATAAGAAATTCATTATAGGAAAATCGTTGCAGACCTATACTGAATTTCCTATAATATTTTATCGTAAGGGGGATTACAAGGGATTGTAAAAGATTTCATGAGATTGCATTTGCAATCAATTTTAATAATGTTTATAAAATGAAGTATACATTTTAGATAGTGATGCATTCGAGACGATTTCGATAAAATTCGAGACTTTCTTGAAACATGTTCAGGTGAACTCAAAATTTCATGGAGATCGAGAATCTCGAATAAAAAGTTTCGAGATTCTCGACTCGAGACCTCGAAATTGTTTATTCGAGATTCTCGATCTCCATGAAGTTTTAAATTCACCTAAACATGTTTCAAGAAAATCTCGAATTATCTCGAAATCGTCTCGAATGCATCACTAATTTTTTATATAGAGTTTGACCTATGTTAAAAATTGTTTCAGCCTCGATGGAAGATCATGCAAAGATGAGATTTACAGAATGGGGATTGGTGCAGGATACTGCGAAGGAAATTTAAATTTTGCGACAGCCTCTGAGGACGATGAAGTTTACACCAAGAAAAAGGTCTCGCGGGTGAGTTCACCTTTTTTATCACATTTTTCTAAATTTAAGATAATAAATAAAATTATATTTGATCACTGATCAATAATTCCAATCTAACTAATATATTAAATGAATGCATACCAAAGAGGGTGAAAGTGAAATCATAAAAATATGTCAACTAGAACAAGTTTCTGTTAATGAATAATTAGACAAGTTAAGGCAGTTCTTAACATATCCCAGAAAAATGTTTTCTCGCCTGAAATAAAATGTCTGAGGTCAACAGTACCTGGTACAAACGAGTAGTATAAAAAATGAGATGAACTATATCCTGTGGTGAATGTTATCCTTCTATCCTAAAGATGAAAACTCGTAATTTCGTGGAGAAAGATTTTCTGTTAGTTATAGTAAGTCATAGGCTGACCTCTATATTTTGAAATTAAAACTAACAGAATTAAAAGAGTAGATTTCTTATTTCATTGATCACCGATAATTATTTCGATTTATTCATTTCGACTATTACTTTCAATGTAAGTTGTTATTGAAGATATTAAATCTTTGGTTCTTATGACTGACTTTCTCAATACATGGCGTGAAATAAAATGTATTTCAGTAATTTTTCTATATTTCTAATCCAGTCGCAGATGCTCTTCTTTGTCATATGATATGCGCGTTATATTTTGGCCGATTTATACTATATTCTACTCGATTAAATTCGATGAATGACGGAATATTTTTATATTGTGAACTGATTAATTAATTGTTAACTGATTCCATTAAAATCTACATTTTCTGGAATGTGTTTAGAAGATTATTGATGGTTCAAATTGTCAGAAATGAGAGTTCAAATTTGAAAAAAAAAAACATAAAATAAAAATTATTTCAATATTTCAATGAAAAGTATAGATCAATGCTTAAATGATTATCTGAATTCAATTTTCAAAATTATATATTTCATGTTTAAAAAATATAAATTCATAAATAAATTAAGTTTTCAGAAATAAAAGTTCAAATCCTTCATATTAAAAAAGGTAACCTCCATCTTGTGAAACGTTGTGGTATAGAATGAATCGTTATGTAGTAATGGATATGATTTTCATAATAAAAGTTTATTTATATTTAAAATAATTCTATTCCAATTTCATGATTTTCCAAATGTTTACGATGTTGTGAGATACTGATTTAAATTCAATCTTCAACATTATACGTGAATGTGTTTCAAGTTTTTATGGAATTTGTTAAAAAGATTATAAATAATTAAAATTTTTATAAAAATGTAAGATGAACATTATTTTGATGCTTCAATGCAAATAATATCGTTGATTGATTTTTATGTTATGTACTGATGAATTATCTATCTATCTATCTATCTATCTATCTATCTATATCTTTAAGCATTGAAATGCACATCACGGTTATATTCATTTGAACAACAATAATTATGAAATTAATTCAAATTTTCATAACAATATGAAGTAACAATTATTTGAATGTTTTAATGAAAATAATCATTTGATACTTTCCATGTTCCAAACTGATTAATTAATTATTATTATTAATTACTTTCAGGTCATGTAATTGAATACTGGATATAATTTGCATAATAAAAGTTTATTTAAATTTGATACACCATTAATTAAATTATTTTTGAAATGATTCTGATGTTGTAAAACGATCGAGTGTCTGCATTCAATTTTCAAAATTATATGTGAATATGTTTTTATTTTTTCTGAAATTAGTATGATTATTGACTATTTATTATAATCTGTATAATAAAAGTTTGTTAATGTCTAAAATACCTCTATTACAATTATATATATTTTTTGATTTCGCGATGTTGTGAAATGAGTATCTGAATTTTCATTCCAAAATTATGTGCACGTGTCTTTTACTTTTCTCTGGAATAGTTTAAAGGGGTATTAATAATTCAAATGTTCAGAAAAATATGAAGTAAAAATTATTTCAATGATTCAATAAAAATAATTCTTCAATGCTTTCATTGTTATGAAATGATTAATTCATTATTGGCTAATTAATTTTCGTACAAAATTAAATAACATAAATATTTAATTTCAATTTTTCTATATCAAGTAACATAAATCAATTATTGACTTGAAGATGATGTGATTAAATATTGGATATAATTAGTATAATAAAGATTTATTTCTTCAAACCTATCTCTATTACAATGATGTAATTTCTTATAATATTGATGATGTCAAATGAGTATCTGAATTCAATTTTGCAAATCATGTGTATACATCTGTTCATTTTTTCTGTAATAAGTTTAAAGGTTGATGACTGAAATTTTCAGAAAAATATAAAATCAACATTATTTTAATGAGGCATGGAGGAGTGGCACTTAATATATCTCTGAGATAACCACGAAAAAAGAGAGGCATGTAACTTTACACAATTTTCAAAATTATATGTGGATATGTTTTAATTATTTATAAATATATATATCCTAACACGCTCTTCTTTTTCTATAAAAATGTATTTCAATATTCCAGTGCAAATACATGTCCAATAATTTTCAGATTGAGAACAGAGAATCGGATCAGAATAGGATTTTTTTCAAATTATAGGTATATTGATGCTCACATTTAAAAATATAGCCCTGATATAGTATCCGCAAATGTCATTGTACAAAAATTATGTTTTTTTTTTCAAAATATTGAATTACATAACTTGCACTTGAGATCTTCAGAATGATATCTCGACATTTACTATTGTACATAGTAATAGTAAAGTCTACGTTACATGGATTCACTAAATATATTCTTTGAGAATATAATTTCAGCAAGAATTCGATTGGTCAAGAAATTTGAACAAATAAATATTGATTCAAAAATTGAGTAAAGGAAATAATTGAAAATGTGAGCGCGCGCACGTAATAGTCTAGTATTTATAATATCTATTAAAACCTCTCATTTGTAGTTATAAATAAATCCAGTTGTCCTTTCAAGAACTAAATATTAACCAGGTGTCTAACTGATAGGAAAAATCAGGGAAAACCAGGAAATCACCAGGAACGTGATTGAAAACCGAGATTTTTCTCTCGAATGTATTAGTATGCAAATTGAAAGTGGTTTTATATATTTTATTACTGATCTAATCTTGAGTTGGAACAGGGAATTGGTGGAAAAAAATCCTAATTCTCGCGTGGAATAGGGAATCTGCCAAAATAATTACAATTCTGATTTGGAACAATGCATTTTCTAAAAGAATTATAATTCTGAGTCTGGACAAGGGATTTTAGTCAAGAATTACGAGTGTAATTTCGAATTTGAGACAGAGAATTTTTTTAAAGATCTATAATTCTAAGCTGGTGCTGGCGATTATTAAAAAAATATATATAAAATTTCACGTAAAGAATTACAATTATCCTGATTTGGAACATAGAGTTTTCGAAAAGATTTAGTATTCTAAGATGCGACATGAAATTTTAGTAAAGAAATATAATTTTCATTTTGGGACAGAGAATTTCAGTGAAGAAATATAATTTTGACTTTTGAACATGGAATTTTGCAAAGAATTGTAATTTTGACTTTGGGACGGGCAATTTCCACAAAAATGATTCTTTTGACTTTGTGTCAGGGAGTTTTCTAAAAGAATTGTAATTTTGAGATATCACTGAGAATTTCCGTGAAGAATTAAAATTTTCAACTTAGGTTCACTTTGGAATAAAAAAATTTGTTTGGAATGATAATGTTAACTTTGAGACAGGGAGTATCCGAAAATAATTATAAATTTACTTGGAACAAGGAGTTTTTGGCATGAAAATGGAATATTGAAAAAAATATTTGATTCTTACATAGAAGAAGAGAATTTACAAAAAATTACTGGAAGAGGAAATTTTTAAATTTAATTCAATTGTGACATGGTATAGGGGATTTTTTTAAATAATCATAATTCTAGGATTGGGCGGGGAATTAATACATGTAATATAAAACAAAAAATCGCGAAATGAATTATAATTTTGACTTTGGAAGTGGAAATTTCCGCAAAAAATTACAATTTAAACTACGGGATAGGAAATTTTATAAAAGAATTATAATTCTGAGATAGAACTGAGAATTTCCGTAAGAAATTATAATTTTTATTTCAATTTCACTTCAGAAATGGAAATTTCGTTCAGAATTTTTTTTTGTAAGATAGGGAGTTTCGATAAAGAATTTAAATTCTTGAAAAATGGAATTTTCGACATTTTAATTCTAAATAAGAAAAAGAGCGTTTGAAAAAATTCCCTGGATCAGGGATTTTTATAAACTGATTTAATTTTGACTTGCTATAAGGAATTTTCTAAAAGAATGATAATCTGAGTTTGGACAAGGAATAATAATACATCAATCGTAAAAGAAAAAATTCCCGTAAAGAATTATAATTTTGACTTTAGGACAGAAAGTTTCGTAAAGAATTATAATTCTGTCTTGGAACAATGTAATTTTTAACGTAAAATAGTAAATTTTTGATAATATTTTCAATTCTATTGTATAAAAAGGGAATTCACAAAAAAATCCTTATTTCAAGACAGAATTCAACAGATTTTGAAAATTCTTTGTTTCAAATTAGAATTTGTTTGAATTTAGAAATTCTTTTTTTCAAATAACAATACTTCAGAAATGGTAACTGCCCTTATCTAAATCTTGAGAAAGGGATTTACTATATATCTGAATTATAATTGAAAAATTTGTGAATAAATATAACTCTGATTTGGAACAGGGAATTTTTGTCATGAAAGCAGAATTTTGAAAAAGAATTTTTATTCTGATTTAGAAGTGAATATAAAAAATTCCCTGTTCCAAGTCCAAATTCGTCATAATTCGAAATTTCCCTATCTCAAATTTTAGAAAAAGGGAGCTATTATATTTCTGAATTATGATAGAAAGATTGGTAAATAATTATAAGTCTGACCTGTAAGATAACATTTTTGACATGGAACGGGAATTTTGGAAATTAAGTTTAATTCTGATTTAGAAGAAGGGAATTTAAAAAAAATTTCTTTTCAATTTTAGAATTATAATACTTTTGCATGTTCTGAATAATTAATCTTCGAAATCTTTTCAAATGTTTAGAAATCTCTCGAATTCTTTAAAAAAATTTCAAATCTTTTGCAGTCTTTTTGATTGACCAATAGAAAACTGGGAATTCGGAATCATCCGTCGGGTTGATATCCTGATTATAAAACAGCGGATAAATATCCTAAACAATAAATTGAAGATAATAAGTAAAACAAGTGAAGTCTTGCTAATACACTTTCATCCAGAATAGAGTTCTTTTTATGTGACGTCAGCTCTAATTTCCCGCTGTACAAATAAAATAATCATCAATTAAATAGACACTGATCACGTTTTTAATACGACAATATTTATACTGAATTATCATCTCTGGTTCAAGGCTTCAAGTTCAAGTAATTCAGACGCTTATATTATATTCCGGTTTTAACCACTTCTTCATTTACATTTTATCAGATGGAATGTACTATATCTATTTTTTAGTAAATTTCGTTATGGCTTTATCATTGTGAAAATGACTGATGAGAATGATGAGAATGAATTTGATAAAATGGAATAAACTTATAATTAAAAATTAAAATCAAGATTCAAGGAAATAAACAAAATAGCAGTCAGGACATGATCGTGGGTTTGCAACCGCTTTTATCTGTCTCAGGTGAAAACATGTTATCGACTGGGTCCTTCCGCGAAAGTGTTTTTGCATAAGTATGTTTTCTGCTGACGCGACATCACGTTTTTACACGCTATAGGAAGACAGATTTAAATTCTTTGTTCATTATTCGACCAGGGAATTCAGGCCACAGGTAGAGAAACTTTCCGCGTTGTCAAATCAACACTGATGCAACATCACGGGCTTAATACCTGCCGAATAAAAATAAATATGTACTTTCCAGTGAGCGGCATAAATTAATTTTGCAAAAGCAATTCAGAATTTTTTAGGTCAAATCATCTCTCTAAGATTTCTAATCCTTTTGGCAGTACTTCAGGGTGACCGTGGGTCAGGTAAAACCTGAAAAGCAGGGAAAATTCAGATATTTTGAAACATATTTGGCAAAATCAGGGCAATTCTATTAGCGGCTCTTCTGCCTTGGAAAATTCATCATTTTATTTGAAAATTCATCTCTTTGGTTAAAAATTGGTATAATTTGTTGAAAAACAATTTTTTAATTCAAATTGAACTTTTCCAGTTTTGGTTGCAAATTCGTTTTTTTTTAGTTTCAAAATCTCTTTTGGTAAAACTTCCATCTTTTCCAGTTGAAATATGAACTATTATATTTTTTGTGAAGAATTCACATTTACAAGTTGAAAATTCAGATAATTGCTAGAAAATGGATCCATTTTGCCAAAAATAATGATTATTTTGTTGAAAACTCAACTCTTGGTTGAAAATTTAACTATTTTGTTGAAAATTAGTTTTGTTTTTGTTGACATATCAATCATTACATTTTTCGTTGAAAGTTCATCTTTTGGTTGAAAATTCAACTACCTGGTTCAAAGATGAACAAATTTTGGAAAAATTAATTTTTTTTTTTTTGTGAAAGACTCATAATTTCAGTTGAAAGTTCTACTATTTGTTTAAAAAATATCTTTTGTTGAAAATTCGTCTCTTTTAGGTTGTAAATACAACTGATTGATTGTCATTGTTTAAAATAAATTAGCTTAAAAATGCAACTATCTTGTTGAAAATTCGTCTATCTGCACAGAAAATTCTTTCTTTTGGAGCGAAAATTCAATTTTTTGGTGAAAATTAAACTATCTTTTAAACCTGTAATTATTTGGCTACAAATGCAACTAACTGCATTTGGTTAAAAAATTAATATTTTTTGCTTGAAGATTCGACCATTTGGTTGAAAATTCTTCTTTGTTTGTTGAAAATTCAACTGCTTGGTCAAAAATTGAACTATTTGGCTGCAAAAAAATCATTATTTTGTTGGAAATTCAACTCTTTGGTGGAAATTTTAACTATTTTGTCAAAAATTATTTTGTTGTTGTTGAAATATCTACTATTAAATTTCTTCTTGTAAATTAATTTTTTTGTGGAAAATTCAATTACCTGGTTGAAAGTTGAACTACTCCTAAAAAAATTCATTGTTCGTGGAAGATTAATCATTTAAGTTGAAAATTCGTTTGGTTGAAAATTATACTATTTCTTTGAAAAACAACTATTTTGTTGAAAATTCGTCTATTTTGTTTCAAAGTTGAACTCTTTGGTTGAATGTTCATCTATCTGGACAAGAAATTCTTCCTTTTGGATCGCAAATGCATATTTTTTTGTTAAAAATTTAACTATTTTTTGAAAATGTAATTATTTGGCTGAAAATGTAACTAGTTTTGGTTGATGTTTAAAATTTTCTGCATGAAGATTCGACCATTTGGTTGGAAATTAATCTTTCTAGGTTGAAAATTCAATAATTTGGTTAAAAATTAAACTGTCTTGTGGTAAAGTCACATTTTTTCGACAATTCAGCTGTTTTATTAAAAATGTCAAAATATTAAAATGCTGGTTTTTGAATATTAATTGCCAGTGAAGATGGAAAATTGGTCAGGGAAAAATTAGGGAATTTTCAAAATGAAGTTTTCCGGCCACCCTGATATAATATTCTTGTCGGTAATTTATTTGTCTCCTATGTTTATTTCTTTTTTTCAGTTGTTTTCCCCTGGCGACTATGTTTTCAGTTTGAAAATTTATTATTTCATCAAAAATTCAACTAATATAGTAGAAAATTAACTTTTTGTTGAAAATTCAGCTGAAATCTTTCATGATTGAAAATTCAACTACTTTTATGAAAACTCATCTTCTTGTTTTAAAAATTCGTCTGTTTTAGTAGAGATTTAATTTTTGAATGTAAATGCAACTGTTTGGTTAAACATTTATCGTATTTGGATATAGATTCAAATATTTTGTTGATATTCGTCAATTTTGATTGAATTCAACTGGTTTGAATTCAAAATTACAATATTCTGTGTTCAAATATTTACTTATTCAGGGAGAAGAATGTTTATATTTTTATCGGAATTTTAGTAGAAAATATATTTCAAGGATGACGAACTGCTTGTCTTGTTTATCCAGACATTCTTAAAAAATTTCTATCGAAATAAACAGGCTTGTGGGATCCGGCTCGAGCAAAGGTTACTCACTTTTTTTCTTATTTAAGATGCCAACATCCCATAGGTTTATTCTCATATGAAGATCGAAGAAAAATCGATATTTTTAGAATCGGCATGTAAAATTAACAATCTCTTCCAATTGATAAACAAGAATTGCGTTGTTTTAATTATTTTTTTAATTATGACTAAGAACACTGTTTTAGCTCTAATGCTAAAACAAAACATTTTTCAGAAAATGTGTTAGAAGGCTCCGTTGTTATAATCAAATTAATTATTGTCGTTTTTCTTCAGAAAAATAGTGAGAAAATGATAATTACAATAAAATAATATATAATAGTTGGAAATAAAATATTTAGAGATTTTCTAAATATCATTATTTTTCTTTCCAATTTTTTTTATTTTGTGGCAATTTTTGAGTACCTAATAATGTCCGAATTCATTTCAAATCATTTGCTACTTAAATATGTTTTTTTTTCAAAGGACTAAGATTGTATTTATTTTACATATTTAAAGGAACATTTTTTTTCTAACATTATCACTTATGCTAATGTGGGTACACTGAGAAAAATTGTAGTTTGTTTCAAACCAATTTTTTTAAAAATGAAGTTTGTTTGATTTAATCAAATTTTTGAATTAATTAAACCAATCTCATTTGAATTCAATACAATCTGATTTGAATTGAATAAAATTTATTTTAATTGAACCAAAACTATATTTAAAGTAATCAAACATTTGTTTGGCGCTGTATAGAAGAAATAATATATTTTGAGTTTAACGGAGGATTTGTTTGATTTAAAGAAAGGTTTTGTGAATGAAATACAATTTTCTTAAATCAAACAAAATGCATTCAAACAAACATTTTTCTCAGAGTAATATATATGTACCTTTTTGTGTCTGATTTTAATAACATTTATCGACCTTTTTCGAAATTCGTAAGAAAATTTTTAAAAAGTCCAAAATTGACAAAATATGGAAAAAGTGAAACGACTAAAATTGATTCACTGAAAAAGATATAGAAAAATGTCTTTTTACACTCTTCCTATCTCGCGTTATTTCTTAGATTTTTTAAAAAAAGATGTGCAAAATCCTTTGAAATTAATTTTATTTCTACAATCCAATGCATTTTTTTGTGACTTTTTGAGTACAGTCTTTTTTCAATCTTGACTGAAGAACATCTCAGTCATAAAGTATAATTTTTTGAGAACTTTCAATCTTCCGTCAAAAAAAAAAAAAAAAAA
>CAKNXH010000613.1:338981-367145 GCA_932178445.1 Andricus quercusramuli | reverse complement strand
ACAGAGGATTTGTTTGATTTAAAGAAGGTTTGTGTGAATGAAATACAATTTTTTCAAATCAAACAAAATGCATTCAAACAAACATTTTTCTCAGAAGAATGTATGTGTACCTTTCTGTGTCTGATTTTGATAAAATTTCTCGACCTCTTTCGAAATTCGTAAGAAAATTTAAAAAAAGTCAAAAATTGAAAAAATATGGAAAAAGTGAAACGACTACAATTGATTCGCTGAAAAAGATATAGAAAAATGTCTTTTTACACTCTTCCTGTCTCGTGCTATTTCTTAGATTTAAAAAAAAATATGTGCAAAATCCTTTGAAATTCATTTTTTTTCTCTACAATTCAATGCATTTTTTTGTGACTTTTTGAGTACAGTCTTCTTTCAATCTTGACTGGAGAAAAAAGTTTTTTTTTTAGAAATTTATTGTCACTTGTGCATTTTGTAATAGAAGCGTTTCAGGGTCAAAATAAGTTACATGAAATTCTGCGTTGAACTGAAAAATATAATAGTTTAGCTCTAACAGTTTAGAAGATGGCCTTCAAAAGCGAATTTTCAGTGAAAAGTTTGTGTAAAATTTCATAGCTTTTTAAATATCTCAATTATAGTGTATCCGGCACAAAAATGTTGCGGTGTTAAGTTTAAGTGGCCTAAATTACTTGAAAAACTAGAAGAAAAAAATGTTGCCAGTAAAGCAGATCCAAGTCTATCGCTTCCTGAAATAGACCAATTTTTTAATGTCATGATAAATGAGTTATTTCTGAAAATATCTCGCTTTGTTGCGCCAAATATTCATGAGTGTGCCTAAAGAGTCCAATTTGAATAATTTAAAAAATTTTTTTTAGTTCTTCAGGGAATTTAGTCTGAACTCTTCTAAATTCACTCCAATTTTAGTAAAATTAGTGTAACATTTGGAATTATTTTTGTCTATTCATTTGAATTCATTTGGAAATTACGCTGTATTTCTATAAATTTATCATGAATTATTTTTTTCATTTTTTAAAGACTTCGAAAATCTCTGAAATTTTTGTAATTTGCCCTTAATTTTTTCGAATTCTCTTGAATATTTCTAAATTCACCTGATTCCTCCCTTAATCCTACACAATGCATTTACCGTTTTTGATTTTTTAATTGGATTCAATTCACTTGAACTTTTATGAATTCCATCGGATTCTTTTCATTTTACTTAAATTTTTCTAAATTCTCACTAATTTTATTTGATTCGTTGGTTTCAAAAAAATCTATTTTTTACACTCTTTCAAGTTTTGTTGAATTTGCCCTGAATTCTATTTATTATCATCTTAAATTGATGACCTTTTTTTTGTTTTCAAAAATTGTCTTGAATTATATGCTTCTAAGTTTTTATGAATTTCATCAAAGTCTTTTGAATTCCCTTGAGCTCTTCTAAATTCACAGAAACTTTACTGAAATCTGTGAAATCTTTTGGATTTTTTTCAACTCAATAATTGCATTTATTTGCAATCCACCCGGAATTCTTATCAGTGTATCCTGAATTCTTTTTAATTGGTTTGGATTCTTTGGAATTCTCTTTACTATATAACCCTCACCGAATTCTCTTCAGTTCACTTGAATTCATACAAATTCACTAAATTCTACTCCATTGAATGCATTCAGAACATTTTCTTCGTTTTTTTTCTTAATTCACTTTTCTTCTGATTTTCCCCTGAATTCATCAACATTTAGCTGGAATTCTTATAAATTTTATCGAATTCTTTTAAATTCTTTTCAATTCAAAAGAACCTTAGTCACTTTTTGTCACGTTTTAGGCCTAAATGTGCCACTTTTTAAAGTAAATTAGGCTTCGGTCACCATGATTAAAGAATCTTTCGAAAACTAACCGCAACATTTCAATAGTGAAAATTGAAAAGTCGTTTCAAAAGGAATAAAAGTGATGGACTGTCAAAAAAGGACTTGTGATCTATATTTCGAAAGTAACTAAAAAAACTATTTTTATAGCTAATATTACCGAAAAAATATAACTAGTTACCAATTCGTTACTTATTAACAAAAGTAACTGAGGGTGTCTACTATGCGGAAATTTAAGGAACTTCAGGAATTGTCCGGGAATTGAAAAAAATCTCGGAAAATCCGGGAATCGACCTTGATTTTATTTTTCATGCGGGAAGTACATTTCATTTCCTTATAATTCATCATCTTTCATTATCCCTTTGAGCTTACACAATTAATAAGATTCATTTCTACCTTCATTATTTATTTTACTTTCATTATGCCAATTGGCATTGTCTTTCACTTGTATTATTCCACCAAGATTGGCATATAACTGATTTTTAGTACCTGAAATACTGATTATGACACTTTAATCTGAAACTCAAGACGAATTCAATTTGCATTGTATTAATTTGTAAGCGTTTCAAGTAAATCTTCAAAACATAAAAAACCTGCATATGTTAATTTATTTTTCACGCATTATTTTAAACTTCCTTGCGCTACCTTTTTCTTACTTAACATTGAAATTAAAAAAAAATATTGACAAATTAAAAATATATTTTATAAATAAATTGTAATGTTGCAATCGAGCAATTGAATTGTTTGGGAATTTCGTGGGCAAAATTTAGTAGACCCATGTATAAGACAGTACAACCAGTTGACAGAAACTAATTACTTCCCATCACTGACGACAGCTGTTTGAGAATCTTCTATATGAGGAAAAATTATCTGTCTTCGTCGCCTACTGATTCATAAACAAGAATTTTTCTTGGCAAGGCTTTAAATACGTCGTGACGATTTCATGATTCAATCGGAATACGTAATGTGCATACTTAAGTCATATACACGTGCTCATTAATAGTACACGTGCAATGCAAAGGAGGATAAGTATCAAGGATTGTTTTTGGCCCCGTTGACCGATATGTCTGGACGTCTAGAGTCTACACATTAGTTTCGAGCCAAAGATCAGTCGAGGTTTGCACACGCATTAACGATTATGCATTTTCTACCTGATTTTCTAATCCACTCAACACAAGTCATATATGTGGTAAATTCCTGCTGATCAGAAATGAGTCTGTTAGATGATAAACTTAAAAATACCTGAGACAAACTATCGAAGAAGACAGACTTATAATTCAATCGTCAAGCTGCGTCATTGTACTGGTATTTTTAGAGAATACTTTGAATATCACGTATAAATATAATGATAGTGGAAAATCGGAAGATATATTCCGACGACCTCCAGACGATTAAAAAAGTTTTAATAAACATATTTCCGGATAAAAAACTTAGTGTCTCGTTTCGATACCAGTTTGGTCTCATAATCAGACATTAATCATTAAAATTGAGAACATTTAATCAAAAAATAAATTTAGGGATCTAAAAAAGTAGAGAAATTCGAAGTAGGTAACCGAAAGTAGGTATATATTTCATACTGGAAGAAAAAATGTACCATATGTGTGTATAAGGTAAAGGTACCTATCATGAGCCATGTCCTAAAGTTTTAAGCACTAGAAAATAATTTTAATTATGTAACCTCCAAACTCGGGAAAATTGATTGCCATTTATCCGAGTCAGAAGGCTTGATACCTATAATTTGTTTTATTTTGTCTGTTAACAAATTTCAATCATTTTACATGTGTAATAGATTAAATGACAGCTTATGGCTTATAGATTTGAGATTGCTGCACTTTTTCTTTATTTGGATACAACTTTATTCAGTAATTAGTTGTTTCATACTGCGTACACCTTTCTTAACATGGTCCGTATTTATGGAACGGGTAAACGTGGGCGTTTCATATCGACGGACACGTTTTCAACGTTTGCTCCTATTTATGGAACAAAGGTACGTTTGCAAAAAAATGTGTTTTTCATTATATTAATATAGCTTATGCTATGGTATCATTATATGGTATTTAATCTTTAAGTAAAACAAATTAATTTTGAACCAGAAAAGAACGGATTTTCAACAAAATAGTTGAATTTTCAACCAAAGTGATCAATTTTCAAATAAAATTATGAATCCTCAACTGGAATAATTGAATTTTGAACCAAACAGATAAATTTTTAACTAAAATGATGAATCGTTAACTAAAACGGTTG
The DNA here is from genome assembly GCA_932178445.1 of Andricus quercusramuli. NCBI lineage: Eukaryota > Metazoa > Arthropoda > Insecta > Hymenoptera > Cynipidae > Andricus > Andricus quercusramuli. The sequence continues at coordinate 363,077 of CAKNXH010000613.1, read as the reverse complement.
AATTTTCCACCAAAAAGATCAATATTGAACCATGAAGATTAATTTTCTACAAAAAAATACGAATTTTTAACACAATATATCAATTTGCAGCCAAGTTGTTGAATTTGCAACTGAAAATGATTAATTTCTAACCAATAGTTGAATTTTACACCAACAAATAGAGAAGAGTTTTCAACAAAACATAGAATAGTTAAATGTTAAGTTAAACCAATTAATTCTCAACAAACAAAAAATGGATTTTTAATCAAATAAATCAATTTTCAACCGGTGTGATAAATTTTCAACTAAAATAATGAACCTTCAACTAAAATGGTTGAATTTTTAACCAAAAGGATCAATTTTAAACCATGAAGATTAACTTTCTACAAAAAATACGAGTTTTCAACACAATATATCAATTTGCAACCAACTTGTTGAATTTGCAACTGAAAATGATTAATTTTTAACCAATAGTTGAAATTTACACTAAAAAATAGAGAAGAATTTTCAACAAAACATAGAATAGTTAAATGTTAAGTTAAACTAATTAATTTTTAACAAACAAAAAATGGATTTTCAATCAAACAGTTCAATTTTCAAAATTTTTAATTTTGACTCAAGAAGTAAAATCCTCAGGTATTTCAAAAATCCACCTAACGATTTTTTTTTCATTTTTGACTTTAAATATTTGGGTAGTTTAACCAAAATGAATAAGCAAAAAACCCGGATGGGATGGAATAGTTGAATTTTATACCTAAAAGCTACAATAAATTTTCACCAAATATTTTTATTTTCAAATAAAAAAGTTCTTAATTTTTCTTTCAAAAAAGTTACATTTTTAACAAAAAATGGTATAGTTAAATTTTCTGTCAAAAAAACTAATTCATAACAGAAAGCTAATTTCTAACAAAAAAAGAACAAATTTTCAACAAAATAGTTAAATTTTCAACTGGAATAGTTAAATTTTTAGTTAGAAAAATTGGTTTCCAACAAGTTCGTTCAATTTTCAATCGGAGATGAATTTTCAATTAAAATTATGAATCTTTACCGAAAAGAATTAATTTTTAACAAAATAGTTACGCTTTCAACGAAGGAGTTAAAATTTCAACTGAAAATATGAATTCTCAACGAATAATGTAATATAATTGAAATTTCAATTAGAAAAGATTTTAATTTTAAATAAAGAGCAGTAAAATTCTACCAAAAAGAACAAATTTTCAAGAGTAGTTAAGTTTTCAATTAGAAACTAATTTTCAGTTAACAGAGAAAACAAATTACGTAAAGTTTTTTTCTGAAATTTTCAACCAAGTGCGATTTTAATCAACATATTTTAGTTTCAATTTATAGCTATTTTTTTAATTAGTAAATATTTCAATGAAGTAAAAATTAACATTTTAAATCAGGAACAGTTAAATTGAACCAAAAAGGACGAATTTCCAAAAAAAAGTATCCGAGTCTTCAACCAAAATAGATAATTTTTAAACACGCAGTTGCATTTTTAGTAAAAAAATTAGCTCATTCGAAACAGTTGAATTTTCAACCAAAATATGAATTTTCAACAATGAATATTAACTCTTTAACCAAAAGCTGCATTCTTAACCAAATACATGAATTTTTAAGCAAATTGTTAAATTTTTAACCAACAAGATTAATTTTCTACTGCTAGAGTCAAGTCTTCAACAAAATACATAATTTTTTCACCGAATAGTTGAATTTTCACCAAAAAATATTAATTTTCTACCAAAAAGACGAATTTTCGACCAAAAAGATTAATTTTCTATCGAAAAAAAGAATTCCCAATAAATTTCATAAATTTTCAACAGAATAATTTTAACAATTAATGTGACGCTAGTCCAAGTCTTATTTGATTAATTTTCAGTTTTCTTTTCGTTTCTAAAAATTTTCAAACAAAAATTGAGAAGTTAAATTTTCATTTAAGAGAATTAATTTTCAATACAAAAAACGAATTTTCTACAAAATAGTTTGATTTTGTACCATATAGTTCAGTTCGTACCAAATCGTTCAATTTTCAACCATTCAGTTGATTTTCAAACAAAGTAATTCAATTTCCAGTTAAAAAATTAACTTTTAATCAAACAATAAAAAAACAATTTTTAACTAAAATTGTGAACCTTCAGTCAGAGAAATGAACTTTTTAAGAAACTTTGAATTTCAACGAAAAAAGGTATTTTCGTTAAGTTAAACCCAGTTGGATTTAAAGAGCAAAATCGAATTTTCAACAAAATTCTTGAATTTTCAACTGAAACGGATTAATCTTTAACCTTTTTTACCAAAAAAGATCGAAGTCGATTAAATTTAAACCAGAAAGTTACATTTTTAACCAAACAAGTTTTAATTCCCAGGTCTACATAAAAAGATGAATTCTCAACAAAAAATGATTTGTGAGTGGAAAAAGAAAAAAAGTTGCAATCAATTTCTTCAATTTTGAAGCTAGATAAAATGAATTTTCAACAAGAAGGAGAATTTTCAACGAAGTACAAAAACGTTCAGTTCCTAACCAAAAATTTAATAGTAGACTTGTCAACCGAAAATAATAAAATTTCAATGAAAAATAGTTAGATTTCATCATTTGGTTCAAATAATTCGGTTCGCAGTTGAGCGGAAAAACGAGAAAAAGAAAGGAATTGGGAAAAGACTTTGAAGCCTACGATAAATAAATATGACTTTTAGTCATTTATAAACTAAAGCATTTTAAAACGTTCGAAACACTTTAAATCGTAGTAGAAGTTCATTTTCAATACTGGAAGAATATTGGTTTAGAATTACGTAAGTTTCTCTTAAAAAATAAAGTTAATTTTCTATTGCAAACTTTTTGATTTTAGGCTATAATTGGGTTTTAAAGCTTTTGGGGCTAATTATTTTTTTTTGGCATTTTTTTAGCACGAATTGATTGTAATACATACAGTTTTACTTCATGATGATAATTAGATATTTAAATAAGTTTTTCAAACATTATATTATTCAAAACATTATACATTTTTTTTATACAAAACAAATAAAAAATGTCAGTGTTTTGTCAACTATACATAAACTATATATGACTCTCCTACCTTGGATTCTAATTTTTTGTCCGCATAATCTAATTTTCTCATCTCTGTGAATGTTTGAAAAAGTTTACAAATTATAGTCTAGTAGCAAAATGTTGAGAACAGAATCCCAATATCAAAAAACATTTATAATTAGAATTGTCTTCTTTATCAATAATGTTTAGAAACATTCAGAAATGAATTTTATTATCAAATAGAATTACTTATTTGGAAATTTTGGTTTACTAAACTGCCGAAGCAGAAATTCTTAATCTTCAGTAGCAGATAAATATATATAATCTCATTTGATATGGTGAAGTGGTTATAAATGGAATACTATTGTCAGATTCAAGAACATTTGGTCCTCATTTGGAAATCGCGATTTGAAAAATTCGAGAAAATTAAAAAACAAACTGCAAACAGCCATTTAAACTCATTTGCACGCAGTATGCAATCAGGTAGACAACAAAAATGAGTGCAAGATTTTCGATAATTTCATTTTGCATATTTTTTTTAGATAAGAGGATCAGAGGAGGATCAATTTTGCACATCTTTAGAATGTCAACTTTCCAAATTTGTTGTCAAGGAATTTGTATTACATGATGCTTTCACATCGAATCTGTTTTCATAATATAAACGAAAATTCTGTGATACCGTCAACTTTTGTCAAGCTTACGATTATAACATTAAAACAAGAATATGACGTCTAGATCAGTCTAGACTAATGTCATTTTTTTTCAGAGATGGTTATGAAACATCATTATGAAACTGCCTGATGATAATAAAAATGAATAAGATATAAGAGGATGGTACTACAAGTTCCAGATATAAGTTTATAAAAAAGTGAATTATAAAAAAAGCAAAACTTTCCTCAATGACAGTGCGACCGTTTTTCTACGGCAATCGAGCATATCTGAATTGCCTATCCCCTCGTCCACAAACTATCAAATTGCGCATCGACATAATATTATGTAAAAGTGGCACTAGCATAAACTATAAAGGATGGCACGTTCCAGCGAATGTGATCTCCGCCACATTACGACAAGCCTTTTTCTTGCAACTCATAAGGTAGTCTGTACATAGCAATATATTCATGCTGGTCGCGAGACGAGCATAATGCAACGTTTGCTTACAGAAGTCGATCACCCGGCACTCTCATGACTAATTTACGAACATTTCGAAATCTGAAAACTTTTCCCCATTTTCGGTGGATTCTGTTTGGTTTTTCCCTTTTTTAGGGTTTTGTAGCCCCGAGCAGAAACCCTTATAGTTTTTCCTAACTCTTAATTCACAATTCACAACTCTTAACTCCTAACTTAGGAGAATCAGGAATATGAGGGCACTCAGGGAACTTAAGGAACTCAGGAATTCAGAAGAATTATGGAACTCAGGGATATCAGGGAACTCCGGAAACCCAGGAAACTCATGTAACTCAGGGAAATCAGAGAAATTAGGGAACTCAGAGAACTCAGGTAAATCAGGAAACTCATGAAACTCAGGGAAACTCAGGAAATTCGTTGAAACTCAGGAAACTCAGGGAACTCATGAAACTGGTGGAACTCAGAGGGGCATGGCTGTGAGTCATACAGGTATCTCGATAATCCGGAAACCTTGATTAGTTCGAGATACCGTAAGGGGATTAGGGGGGCTGGTTTTTGTTACAGGGACCCCGAGGCGGCCAAACTAAGAACCTGCAACTGGCGAAGGGAGTTAAGGTTGTCACGCTGCTAGAGTTATGTTCGAGAGACCTGATGGCGATGGCCACAGATCTTAAAGAAATGGGGAAGCGGATCATGGTATCGGCCTACTTTTCATATGACAGCGACAGAAACACCCCAGTGGAAGTACGTACACTGGTGGATTACTGCAAGATAAGGGGTCTTCCTCTTCGGCTAGGGTGCGATGATAATTCCCAGTATACTTTCTGGGGCAGCACGAACACTAAATCAAAAGGTAAAGATCTATTGGGATACTTAATCACTACTGATTTAGATATTCTTAACACGGGGAGTACCTCGACGTTTCGTAGCTCGGTCAGGGTGAAAGTCATCGACATCACTCTCTGTACCACTTGTTTTAGAGACAATGTCTAGAAGTGGAGAGTCGCAGACGAACCCACTCTGTCAGATCACGCAAATGTAGAGTTTGAGTTGGAATCCTTTGTACCCGCGTGTCCTAAGTGCGCTAGAAATCCAAGAAGGACGGACTGGGACCAGTTTTTCACGGAAATAAGGAGTGCACACTCAGAAGTGCCCAGGTCAATTAGGACACCCTGGAGATGGCAGCCAAGATTTCCACAGAAGCTATCAAATCTACTTATGAAAGTAATTGTCTACCCACAGGAGTCCGAGAGGCTAGGTAGACACACTGGTGGAACGGGAAACTAAAAGAGCTTCACAAGGAAACCAGAGAGAGGTTTAGATGTGCCAGTACGGGCAAAACTGGTTAACTATGGACCTCATTTACGATGACGCGGGATGGATACAGGCGTGCAATACGTAAGGCGAAGCAAGAAAGCTGGACCAAGTTTTGCACAGACATTGAGGAAAGAGCAGAGGCAGCTAGACTGGACAAGCTGCTTTCTTGAAAATCGAATGCTATTCTCGGCAACCTAAATTTGCCCGGCGGGGTATACTCAGCGTCGCACGGGGAGACGTTGGCTGACCTGACCAAGGCACATTTTCCGGGCTTCATCAGGTCTGGTGAAAAGGGGGCGACCCCTCAGAGGCAACCAAAGCCGCCACCTGGGTCCGAAACGACGGCTAACCAACGAGATTGTTACTGTCTTCAGGGTCAGGTGGGCCCTGAAGTCTTCCAGTCATTACAAGTCTCCTGGTCCGGATGAGATATATCCGAACCTTTTGCAGAGCTTGAGAGAGATCATAATAGGACTGCTTCGTGGGACTTGCTAGGGCTAGCCTGACGCTGGGATATGTTCCAACAGCATGGAGAGGTACGAGAGTAGTCTTCATTCCGAGAGCAGGCAGAATCGGTTATATTTCATCCAAGGATTTCCGTCCCATCAGCCTTACATCTTCCCTACCAAAAACAGTGGAAATACTTGTGGATAGGTATATATCCGCGCTAAAGTCTTGTCAAATAGGCCACTTCACAAGGAGCAACACGCCTATAGGGCTGGTCATTCGACCGAGAGGGCCCTATGCGGTGCAGTAAACCTAACCGAAGGACAACTGAAGCAGGGTGGTCTCGCGATTGCAACCTTTATGGATATCGAAGGAGCCTTTAACTGCACTTGCAGAGAGGCGATCGGGGTGGCCATGATTACATATGGTATCCCTGTAGCAGTCGTGGAACGGACCTTCTATATGTTGCCAAACTGGAACCTAACAAAGACAAGGGGTGATACCACTTTATGTGGAACCGTAAACTCGGGATGTCCACAGGGAGGCGTTGTATCGCCCCTGCTGGGGTGCTTGTTAGTGAATAAACTGCTTCATCTATTCACGAGTCAGGGCTACCAATTTATAGGCTACGCGGACCATATATTGGTTATCATGCGCGGCCAGCATCTGGATGTGCTCTCCGAGGTAATGCAGCAAGCACTAAGGAAAGTGTATTCTTGGTGCAAAAAAACTAGATCATCAGTCAGTCCGAGTAAGGAAGACGCGGCTGTGTTCACTAGACGGTATAAGTGGAGAACGACGAGTACATTGAAATTGGGAGGACAACAACTAGAAATGAAAGAAGAAGCTAAATATCTAGGGGTCATTCTAGATAAGAAGCTGTCATGGAACGAGCACCTGGAAAACAAGTGCAAAAAGCTAGTAGCGACTCCATAGCTCTGAAGGAGAGCCAGAGGGAAAAGCTTGGGCTTGACGCCGGAGACACTTATGTGGATCTACCATAGCCATCCTGCGTCTGTGCGGAAGAGATTATGAGACAGCTATTCATATCCTTTGTCACTGTCCCACGATTGCCGAGAAACGACATACACTCACGGGCAATAATTGCATCAGTGAGTCGGAAGTATTGACTAATAGCGCGGCTGCGGTCCTCGCCGTATGGAGAGCGCTTTGGGGTCACGCTTAGGCTTACAAGGGGGCGCAACGCGTTTACCCAAGCGCCAGGAGGAGCTCTTACGGTATCAACCCAGAATAATAATAATAATAAAAATGGGGAACTCAGGGAAGTGAGGGGAGCCGATTCAGGGAAAACGAGGGATTAGAGGAAGTGAGGTGAACTGTGTGGGATGTGAGAAGAGAGGGAAGTATATGAGGAAAAAGTTGATGATGGGACGGGAAGCGAAGGTTGAAGTGGTAGGAGGGGAAGCAGCAGTGGAGAGGGGAATGGGGGTAATGTGTGGGAAATAGGGGGGTAAATTATGGTCAATTATTTGAACCACTTATTCACGTCTCAATACGCCACGAAACCCTTTTTTCTAGGTGAAAGGCGCCTACTTTGACTATTTTTTCCTTTAAATTTCCTTTGTCCCCCTGTGGGAGCAATCATATAACACGCGACGCTATTTTCAGTGATTTTTGACTCACCCCTCCGTCTTGAGATAATTTATAACATTTCGGTGAACACTGAAGGTGACCGCCCTTATATTTTTAAATAATAAATATAAATAATTTGGGTAAAAAATCAATCATTTTGGTTGAGGATTTAACTACTTTGTTACAAATTGAAACTCATCTTTCATGTTTAAAAGTTGACTTTCTTGTTAAAATTCTTCTTTTCCGGTTTAAAAGGCACCTGTTTATTAAAATATACTACTTTTGAGCTTGGAAACCTAATTGTTTTGTAGACAATTCGCGTACCGGGTAGGAAATTAATCTTCTCTTTTGAAAATTCAGGTATTTCGTTTAAGATTTATGTATTTTGTTGAAAATTGGTCTTTTGGTAGAAAATAAATTTTCTTCGTTGAAAATTCATTCAATATTCGTTCAGAAAGTTTATTATTTCAGACACTCACCGTCAAAGATTTTTCAATAGATTTTTACACGAAATCGATTTACAAAAATCGAAATTCAAAATCGTTCAAGACGCTGGAGCATTCAACTGAAACAATTTATTGTAAAATTTACACTCATTATATCGTTGAAATGAAACCTGCTCATTTTTTAATTATTCAAATTAAATATTCTGCATCACGAAGAAGTTACTTCTCAACATCTATAATAATTACATTCCATAATTTTCAAAATAGAAATCTTACTTTTCAATCATTTTCAAATATTTTATTCTAAAAACACCTGAAAACCAAACGATGAATCTCTCTTGGGAAAGGAAAGTGCGATAACTTGAATCACGTGAGCAGGCTCATTACCTTCAAGATAAGATTTGGAAAATCATAATGGCTTCGCAGGTGGATGCAATCGACTCTTATCTTTTTAAGCCCCTTGTGCAATACCAACCGTGTGATAAATTCTTATCAAGAGTATTTATAAAATACGAGATGTAGAGTCTACACTCTTCTAGTCTTTAATTTCCTTCCTCTATAATTTTTGGTCTATTTTTTCTCAAAAATCATAATCATTTCGCCAAGCAGTACCTTGCGCAAAATTTTACGTGCCCAGCAATAAAACGCATAGTACATTTCTCAGTACGAAAGTTCACATTTGGAATATCCGCTATTGTTTTCGGTCATGGCTGCTACTCAGGGTCCCCGATTCAGATAGATAGGCAGGTACGCTTTCTTTTGAATCACGTGCTTCATACAAGTGTGTAATACTGATTCGGTTCATTGAAAGTCGCTAATTGCACAATTGGAAATTTTAATTTTAATCTATATTTCGTAAACGTATAACCATAGTATGATTGCTGTGATTGGGAAAAACACCGTTAACTGCAAAAAATCGAAAAATGAGTTTCTTATATCGTTGAAATCGTGAAAATAGATAATCTGATTATTAAAATAATTAGTTTCAATTGAAGAGATCCGTATGTACTTACGGCGTTCTCCGGAATTTAATCCAACGTCGAGAATTCACTGCCAGTTGCTTCAGCATCCCAATCAACACAGTTGACTGCATTTTCAATGATTAATTAGCATTTTTAAACATTTTGTTTTCCAGAAACAAAAAGGTCATATGGAAATTAGTCAAGAACATTTAAAAAAGTTCAGAAAATGAATTAGAATCCGCGATACACGCGAATAAAGATTCGAAAACTTTATGTCGATTTTCTCGGCTCCGTTCATTTCACAGTTAACGGTGTTCTTCTAAATGACGGCAAAACGATACCTCACTTTTATGAGAAAAAAATTCACTGAAACCAAAAGGTAGTTCAATGCATTCCTATCGCGTATTTTTAACCTTCTAAACAAAAATCTCTAACCATATGTGAAAATAAATCTAATGATCTACTATTCATTCATTTATTCATTCTGTCTACATTGAAAATACACTCGAACTTCTATTTAAGCCCGGTTTTGGTTCTGACCTTCGGATCAAATCCGACCTCTCTGAACGTAAACATTAGGGCCGGCTGAACACTGACAGTGAACTTGCGCAACGTGATGCAACGTGACAACAAACTTTTTGTTTTGAAAGTTTTTTCAGAACAATTTAGTTTTTAAGTTAATGGAAAATTTTTCCATTTTGAATGGTTAAATATCGGTAAATATACTTTTTGGTGTTAGAAAAATTTGTTTGATCAATTTTCATGTTAAATTACAATCTTTCTACGTAATAACAATTCAAAATTCTGGAACTTCTCAAGCTTTGACTTTGGAACATTCAATTTAGTTTTTGGTTTTTAATTATTCAAGTTTGAACGTTTTTATGAGAAATAATATAAGCTTAATTCCTTTGAATTTTGAATCATCCAATTTTAAGAATACTACTCTAAAAATATTCAGTTTTCAATGTTTTCAAAATGCCCTATTCTGGAAATTTTAATCAGAAATCATTCCATTTCGAGATTCTTCAGATCGAAAGAATATCGTTAAATTTTGAACGCTGAATGTTGAGAAGTTCAATTGCTTTTCATTACATTTGAAATATTTACCTTTTCGAAATTTTTTCCTAAAAAATTATTTGCTTTGGAATGTTTTAAATCAAAAATTGCTCAATGTATTGAAAAAAAATCAAATGCTTTGATTCGAAATTTCTTACCATTGATAATTATTGTTTCATCATTTTCTAAAACATAATATTTAAGAAATGGTCTCGTAATGGACTCTAAATTATTCATTTGTCTAATGCTTGTTTGTTCTTAATGCTAGTTTATGAAATCCAATATTTAAAAGAAATTTTTTTTAAATTACAAGGTTCTATCCAGTGCCCCGTTGCCAGATTACAATCATGCAAATAAAAAAAAAGATGACAATCAGCGCAAAATTCTGGAGAGCTTCCAACGTCAAAATGATGAAAGGTTAATATATGGAAACATTGTTAACAATATAATATATTCTTTATAAATGACAATTGAAATGGAAACCAACTTTGTTGTCATCTTACAGAGTATCAAGATGGTATCTCAATGCTATTTGTCATACTTTTGAGCCACAAAGTTTTATCTTAAAATGTATTAATAACGTGTCAATTATGATTTCGTCTAATTCTAAAACTGACAAATGATTTCCGTAAAAGCAATAAGTAAAAAAATAAACCCTTGAAATTATTAAGACTACCCCGTTAGAAGATATGTCTTCATTCACAGTTCTTCAGATCATTCATAAGAATATTCCTAGAATGACTCCAGAAATATCACATAAATATGTAATAGCTTCTTCAAATATTCAAATACAATTTGAGATCTGGTCATTGGCCTTTGAACCACCTTTTATGGAAAAAGGGTAAAATATCGTCCAAATTTCTATTCTGTTTCGTTTTTATTTTAAGACACAACTCTTGAGATGGTAAGTTTTAAAACAAATCTATAGGATATTCTAGAATTGAAAAATAAGTTTTTAAATAACAATTTGTTAATTTTACTTTTAGACATAAGAAACACATATATTATTAAGAGTGGTTCAAAAGCCGAAAATTGTAAATCAAATTGTCTTTAAATTGTTGAAAAAAAACTGAATTTTGAAACAATATTTATGAAGTCATCCTAGGACTTTTCTTATGGGAAATTATATGAAGAACAGTGAAAGAAGAAACATATGATTCGAAGTGGTAGTTTTTAGATGTTCGAGGGTAGTTTTTAATAAATAGTATACATTTTAACTTCCAAAAGATCATGTGGAATAATTCATGGCCAGAAATATCTAAGGTATATAAAAACCATATTACAAGTTTTCAACCCCATACGAGCATAAAGGGTACAATTATTTTCAGTGATGCCCACCATAATTTGAGTGTCATTACTTATTGCTTTACAATCAGGGGCTTAACATTTTTTTAATTTATAAAAAATTTGACAATTATTATCACACCAAATAACTTTTTTTTCCTTGGGCCACCCTAGTCTGAAGGTACAAATTACCCAATTTTGAAACATATCTCCTGTAAAGTTGACAAAATCGAAAATAGCTGCCTAGGGTTTTAGTGTCAAGAATTTGTCTCGGTATTTCTTTGGTATTTTGAAATGTTTTTTTGAAATTTGAGATTGCTAAGTGTAAGACGCTTTGATAGTTTATGCTTACGTGACTATTGTTATCAAGGAAAATTTATTTTTAATATCAATGGGCTATTTCAGATTAACATGCAAATGCGAAATGTAAACAAGGAAGTTGTTAATTCAGGAAGTAGCTAATTTTAGATTTAAAAATCATGCATTGAAAGACAAAGTAAATATATGCATCGCAAATATATTTATACCCTAGCGGAACACGTGAACTGAACAGTTATGCAATTGTGTATCCCTGAAGTGACTGCTAGGGCATGTTTTCATCCTTTTTAAAATTAATTCACAATTTCACACCGAAATGAACACTATTTTTATCTCTCCACACATTAATATTCATTTGTATTTATTCATGTGTTTCAAAATTATAGACTAAAAGCCTTGTGCAACAACCTGTTGTGCAATATTGCGCATTGGGTTGTTGCATACAGCTTTTAATTTTTTAACACATGAATAATACAAATAGATATAAATGTACGAAAAGGTAATAAGACTTTTGAATTATATGTGCCGTTGTAAATAAATGTGAAAAAGGATAAAATACCCTAGCGTTCACGCGGTACGCTAGGGTTGAGGATCGAGTTATTATTTAGAATAGTGGAGAATTTTAGAACGTGGTCATCACGCCTACGTGTTTTTCTGCACGAAAATTTCGCGAGTCCGATTCATCGCGGGATTACCGTTTGTTTGTTGGTCATGGCTCATGAGTCACGAATTGCACATCCTTCGAAAGACCACGCTTATTAGTGTCCTACAATATAGACTCGAAAACATTCTCAGATTTTTGTTTTCATGATTTAAGAGAATCAGGAAATTACCTCACAAAAATCTATTTTGGTAGTTACAAGATCTAAAAATTATTGTCAGTTTAATAAAATTCAATGGTAAAGACCTCAATGAAAAAGTGAATAAGGAAAATTTATTTAAATCGGGATTCAGGTAGACTATTGCAAAAAATGGTTGTGTGTACCTATACTACGGACGGATAGTATCGGACCACTAACCGGGTGACCTATTGAAAATTGGTCTTCATTTTGGAAGGTGATATCGCGGTCCAGATTATGAATAAAGATATGCTTCTCGAATCTTTCGAAAGCTTGCTGAATTCTGCGTTAAATAAGCCCTATTTGAAGTAATTTGGCCTCATGTGTATTAAATCATCGCATGAGAAAGACAAAAATAAAATTCCGTTAAATTGATGCGGCAATGTATTTCAAATCTAGCATGCTTATACAATAAAATCATTATTTAATGAACCCTTGAAGATTTCGCAATGCTTAATGGCTTCAGTAAGAGGTCAGCTATTAAATATTACTTTTGTAAAGTAGCAAGTCAACAAATTTATTTTCCTAGCTTCTGTCAAGAGTTGAAGTTGGAGTGCAAAATTCCATAAAAATCGGAATTTTATTTTTGTCTTTCTCACGCTGTAATTCAATATCCACATGGCCAAATTGCCTGCAGTAAGTCTAGTTTAAAGCAGAATTTAACGAGCTTTCCAAAAAAAAAAAAAAATTCATTTATATTCTGGACGGTGCTGTCACCTTCTAAAGTCGAGAATAACTTTCAAAAGGTCACCCGGTTATTGGTCCGATACTGTAAGTAGTGTACAATAGGGTGGTTCAAAAATGCATAGCAAAATTTGTTATCGTTCTGAAGAGCAACGATCTTCCCAATTCGGCCCCAAAACCTAAAATTTAATGACATATTTTTCTCACAAAGTTTGATTATAACAGGTGCTGCCAAACACTAGAAATTTCCTATGTAAGAATTTTATGTATCAATTAGATGGGCTTGTCACTAAAAGCAAGCACCACCCTACCCCACCCCTATTTCCGAAAATGTCAATTCTGCACGAAAAATACACCTTTGAACACTTTATTTATTTTATTTTTTTGCCAAAAATTATTATTGTTGGTCCTATGGAATAATTATCAATATTTTAAAGTAATTTTCAATTATTCGAGCAAATTAAATTCATTTTACTTATCCAAACGCCTATTTGTTTCAAACGAATTCCATTTGTTCAAATAATTGTTTTTCCTCAAAAAGATGGCTTTTATCTAACAGTAATCATAATCAAGATTGCCTTTTATTATACTTTACACGTTTTTGATACCTCAGCTTTATTATCAAACAAACCGTCATTTCTGCAAACAAATTAAATTTGTCTAAACAGTATTTTTCCAGGAAATTTGGGAATTCGGGTAATATAATAGTTTAAGTGTTTTTTAGAATTTAATACAGACACGACCGGCTCTATATGGTGATTTTCCTTTTCGGGAAATTATGAAATAATTTTCGCTTGAGTCTTTGAAAACTAAATTAATTTGTGTTACATGTTTTCCATTATTTACATGCATATTTTGATAATTAGGGGTGGTTTTATAATGACAGCGAATGGTCAGATTCAACAATTTATGACGTAAATTAAACGTATGTAAAGCTTTTGCACAATACAATTAAAGGAATGTTATTTAAATGGTGTATTTTCATGTTTGTAGATTAATAATTTGAGAGGTGGTCTCATCCTCTAGATATGAAAACAGGGAAAAAATGTATTTGTCATTTTTTGGCTCCCTAGAAAATATTCAAGAACCAATCTAAGAAAATTTTCTTGTCTCTAGAAATTGTACTTGAATTTTCTTAGGGTGACCGGACTTCCTGGTTTATCAGGACATTTCCTGATTTTTATTGCTTTCCTGATTTTTTGTGATCAGAAACCTTTTTTCATTGTTGAAAATTTAACTATTTTATTGAAAAATCGTTTTAATTGGTTGAAAATTTATTTTTTAACTGAGAAAGTTAACTATTCCATTTTCGATTTAAAATTATTTTTTTTGTTAAAAATTTAATTATTTTGAAGAAAAATGAATTCTTTTTCTTTATTGACTGAAAAATCTTTCTTGGTTGAAAATTCAAACTGTTCAAAATCAACTGTTTTTGGTTTCAAATTAAAATCTTTTTTGTTTGATATACCAACCATCAACTATTACATTTTTCGTTGAAAATTCAACTGCTCATTCGAAAGTGGAACTAATTTGATCAAAATTCATTGTTTTAGTTGCTGATTCATCATTTTAGATCAAAAAATCTCTTTTTCTATTGAAAATGTAACTATTTTGTTGAAAATTTCTTTTGTTTGGTTGAAAATTCGACTATTTGGTCGAATATGAACGATTTTGTTGCGAATAAATATCTTCGGTTTGAAAATTCAACTGTTTTGTAAGAAAATTGACCTTTTTGGTATGAAAATTTCACATTTTGGATGACACTTTTTCTTTATTAGCTTGGTTGAAAACTAATCCTTTTTGATTGATTGATTTTCAACTATTTTTCTGAAAACGCGTCTTCTTCGGTTCATTTTTTCATTAAAAATTGAACTAATTAGTTGAAAGTGGAACTACTTTGTTAAAAAATAATTTTTTTGTTTGGTCATTCATCATTTTAATTCAAAAACCTTTTTTTGTGGTTAAAAATTGAAGTATTTTTTTATCGAAACTTCAACTATTTGGTTGAAGGTTCATGCCTTTTGTTAAAAATTCGTTCTATGTAGTAGAACATTAATCTTCTGGATGAAAAATTCATCTTTTTGGTTGAAAATTCATTTCTTCTATTGCTAATTTAACTATTTTGTTGAAAATCCGTTATATAGGATTAAATTTTTTTTTTTACAGTAAATATAAATATTTCATGTTTTGTTGGAAATTTACCTTTTTTAGTTGAAAATTCATTTTTTTTGGTTAAAAATTCATCTTTTTCGGTAGAAAGTTAATTTTATTGGATGAAAACTTATATTTTTGGTCGAAAATCCAACTATTCGGCTAAAAATTAATTTTATTGATTTAAGATTCAGCATTTTATAGTTGAAAATACGTTTTTTATGGTTAAAAATTAATTTTTTTCACTTATATATAAATATTCTTTTTTTGATTGGAAATTAATCTTTTTTAGCAGAAAATTCATGTATTTCGTTAAAAATTCATCATTTTTGGAAGAAAATTAATCTTCTTGGTTAAAAATGCATTTTTTGTTTAAAGATTCCTCTTTTTATTTGAAAATTCATGTATTTTGTTGGAAATTAATCTTTTCTGATATAAAGTTAATTTCGTTGAATGAAAAATTATCTTTTTGGTCAAAAATCCAACTATTTGGTTAAAAATTAATTTTTTTAATTTTGAATTCATCATTATACTTGAAAATTCATTTATTTGGTTGAAAATTCAACTATTTTTTTGAAAATACGTTTCTTATGGTTCAAAATTAGTTTTTTTGAATTAAAATATAAATATTTTATTTTTGGCTTAAAATTTATCCTTTTTAGTAGAAAATTCATATATTTTGTTTTTTATTTTATTCGTCATTTTTTGTACAAAATTAATCTTCTAAGTTAAAAATTCATTTTTCGGTTGAAGATTCGTCTTCTTATTTGAAAATTCATTTCTTTGACTGAAAATATAATTATTTTGTTGACAATTCATGAATTTTGTTCAAAAATCAATCTTTTCCGATAGAAAGTTAATTTTATTGGATGAAAATTGATCTTTTTGGTCGAAAATCCAACTGATTCTTCCTAAATTCATTTTTTAATTTGATAATTCATCTGTACATTTGAAAATTCATTTCTTTGGTTAAACAATAATTTCTTTGGTTGAAAATTTAACATGAATGAAAAATTGATAGGGGTCATGGAAAATGAAATACTGGTCAGGGAATAATCAGGTAAAGTTAGGAAATTTCGAAAATTGGCATTTTTCAACAACCTGGTTTTTTAAATAGCGTTTCGCAGTTTAAATTTTATTAGGGGTGGGGGAAGTTAGATGCTGAAGGGGGTGAGAAGTGGGATAATCTCCTGATTTTTAGATCAAGCCATCTGGTCACCTTATACTTGATTCAAAAAGAGCAAGTTTCTTCCTTCAAGTATATTTTCTTCAGAAAAGAAAAATTTTAATGAAAGAATGTATAATTCTTTGAGGAAAGGCCACATTGAGGCCCACGTGATCTCCCTGGAAAACTGACTCACGTAACGTGACCTGCAGAAAGTAGTTTTCTATCAGATTCGAGAAGCAAAACTTATTCCGGTTTTGGATTCAGGAACGGTGGACGAATTATGCTCTGCAGATAAATATCCTTGTCAAATATTTTATCAGTGGTGTGGTTTAGAGAAAGTTGCCCCAAGAGTATTTTGAAATTTATTTATCTCAATTACTTTTCTTATTATTAGCTGACATCAATTGTTATTGTAGGTCAGTAGACAAAGCAAGTCGTAGACAAGAATTTCTAATAAATGTTAGTTATAATTTCAAATGAATTATTTATTTTGAAAATAAATAACTCATGAACAATCAGGATTTCTTACGACTGGCGGCTGAGAATACGTGACACTTAAGGTATCTGTCGTCTCAAAAATCAGATGTCTGAAAAAATAGTTTTGCTATGATTTTAAAGAATCAAAATAATATTACTAAGGATATCATTTTAGGCAAAAACACATCATTTTTAATTAGAAACTTATAAACCTACGAAAAATGTTCTTTTAACTATTTCATTTTGCAATTGAATTTTTTTCTTACTATCGCTTCTCACCAATTTTTGTAAATGTATGAATTTTAATAATTTACTTCTCATTTTCCTGGGAAAAATATTCTCTGCAACTCTACTGTTTCCAATTTAGAATGTACATTTTTCTGCTGGTGAAATCCTTGAAACAATTTTTTCTCATAAAAACATTTTTTAAACAAATAATTATGGGAAAATTATCTACTTATTTTCATAATTGGAGACATTAAAGCAGTAAGGAATGATTTTCCTGAAGAAATAAGCCATAATTTATTTAAAATGTAGCCATTCATAAAAAATGGTTAAGAAGCGACAGGAAGAAAAAATCAATTACAACTATTGTTGAAAAAAAAAAAAATTTCATAAGTTCTAGAATTTTTTAGTGAAGAATAATGTTTATTCTTTTGTAAAAATTGAGTGATAATATTTAAATTCTTAAAATCATGGAAAACTTTTTTCCCCAGAGACCTTTCGGCACAACTACCTCAAGCAGCATTTCAAATAAAGCGAATCATTATTAAAGAAAAAACTTCAAAACCTCAAAAAATAATTTATTTCAACAATGTTTTTTGCATTTGATTTTTTCATACTATCGCTCCTTACCAATTTTTGATAAATTGTTGAATTTTAATAAATGATGGCTTATTTTTTCGAGGAAAATGTTCTGTACGACTTTGGTGTTTCCAATTTTGAAAGTACATTTTTTTTTAATTAAATAATTTTTCGAATTCAATGTATTGAATGTACGTTTAATTCCGCGTGTAATGAACTTTCTTGATTACACTCAGAAAAATGTTTGTTTGGATCAAACATTTATTTGTCCTTATAGGAAAGACAGAATTTGTTTGTTTCAAATAAAATATTTTTAAATTAAAAAATGGTGTGTTTGAATCAAATGAATTTCATTAGAATCGAAGAAATATTTTTTTGATCCAATTATATATTTGTTTGACCATGTATCAAAGAAAGAATTTGTCCGATTCAAACATTTTTCTGAGTATAGAATTGGTTTAAATTTTCCATAATTTCCATAATTTTCCATAATTCAGTCAAATTTTAACAAATTCTAATATAAAAAACTCACTACTTCCGGACTGGAACGCACTTTCGATGTGCTAAAAGCAAAAAGTTATTGCATTTCAAAAAATGTCAGTAGATTGTTGTCAAAGTTGAAAAATCGTGCAAAAATAAGGAACTTCGTAATATTTTGAATTGTAGCTTTGTGATCTTTCCCCGTGACAAAATGAGCAATGTATGGTTAAAGAAGTCGACTAAAAAGGGATTCGTAGCGTATTCAAACGTGAATTAAGTAGTTCGAATCCCTTTCTATACTTTTCCTCCCCTACTCCCCCTTTTTTTCCCTACTACCCATCTCCTCCCATAATTTTCCTATTCCCACTTCCACAACCTACTATCCCTCTCCACACTTCCAAGTTACCCAACTTCTCCCTTCTCTACTTTCCCTCGCTTCCCCTACTTAACTAACTCTCTCTCTCACCATCCCCTAGTTCCCCCCATTATCCTGATCACGCTCCTCTCTGTTCCCGCCTCTCTTCCCATAATTTCCTCTTCTTCACCTGCCCTCCTTTCCCCTCTTTTTCACTACTTTCACTCCCCTTATTTTACCTCACTTCCCATAATTTTCCTTTCCACATTTACCTTCACTTCCTCTGGTTCCCATCTTCTCATTTCTCCTTATATCCCCTCTTACCACTTCCCTTCACTTTCCATACTACCCCTCCCCTCATTTCTGTTCACTCTCCGTACTTCTTCTTTCCTCATTTCTGTTCACTTCCACAACTTCCTCTCCCCTCATTTCTTCTCACTTCGTCTATCTTCCCACCTTCATTTCCATACTTCCCCTCCTTACATTTATCTTCACTTCCTCTAGTTCCCATCGCCTCATTTCTCCCTATATTCCCTCTCACCACTTCCCTTCACTCTTCATACTACCTCTCCCTTCATTTCTGTTCACTCTCCGTACTTTCTTCTTCCTAATTTCTGTTCACTTACACTACTTTCTCTCCCCTTATTTCTTCTCACTTCCTCTACCTCCCCACATTCATTTCCTATACATCCCCTCCTTACATTTATCTTTATTTCCTCTAGTTCCCATCTTCTTATTTGTTCTTATATCCTCCTTACCACTGCCCTTCACTTCCCGTACACCCCCTCCCCTAATTTTCCTTCATTTTCACTACTCACCCTATCCTCATTTTTTCTCACTCTCCCCACGTCCCTATCCTTATTTCCCCACACTTTTTGAACCCTCTCTTCCCCTCCCGGAAAAAACTACGACAGACGGACACTCGAGCGAAATTATCCGGATTTCCGCCTGGGGCTACGAAACCCTAAAAACGGGCTTTGACCATAAAATCAGGTTTTGGGGTGTATGAGAAATTTCGCATGTGACATTCTTTTCAGTTTCGCTTGACCTGCAATTTAAACTACGTTTCGTGGAAAGTATTTCTCACTGTAAAACTGTGTTTATTTACTTATTTTTGAATTTGGAAACTGTTGAGTTGTAGGTTGTATTTTTCTCGAAAAAATAAGCCATGCTATATTAAAACTGAAATACTTTCAAAAAATTGCCAAAAAGCTGAAGAAGCTTCTATTCTTAACATCATAAAAAACGTTTTGCTTCGTGAGGTCTGATTTTTGGCATGGCAACTGCCATTAGCTGTAAAAATGTTAAATACACTGGAACCTGGTTTGAATTACGGTTCCGGACATAGATTGCATTGGCCTTGATACTATTTCCAGGGCACCCAAACTTGAACAGGCAGGGTCGCTTAAATTGTTTCTATTGGATCAGGACGCATGACGCAACGTGATGCAACTAACGCGCTGAGATAGCGGACCTCAGGCTGTTTGTCACGCTTGACTAAGCACAGTCTGCCTTTCGGCCCCGCGGCTCCTCTCATCACAAAACTGCGTAGTCCATCAGTTCAAAATTAGACTTGAAACTGAAGGCAGTATCTATTAGTAAATAAATTTGTTACAATTGTATCCCCTTTCAGGTAGAAAATGATAAACGGCTTCCGACTCATGGCACGTGTTTGTTCGCTAATAGCTGGTAATAGTCACATGTTTCTTTTCACGCACGATGTTTCACGGCCAACGTGAGTCTTGATCAGCTAGTGGACCCTTGAACTACAGAACCGATGTTGCTTTGACCCATAAACGTGATCACATAGATTCCAATTTTCAGACTTAAAAAACCTATTACGTCTTTGAATGTTAATTTTTTAAATAGACTAGAAAATATACACGTGCGTTATTATTATTTTCTTTATCTCATGCAATTTTCAAATTAAAATAAAAAATTAGTGTTGCAAGAAAATTTTTGTTATTTCATAGTATCTGTCACCTAAAATCATAGAAAATTATACAAAGGCAACATTTTTAATAAATAATAAATAATGTTCTTGTGCAATAGATAGGTAGTCAAACCGTTGCATTTCTGTTCAAAAATACTTATTTTAAACGGAAAACAATAACATAACGTAACAAAAAATTGTTTTAGTATTATGATATTATTTTTGCAAAAATCGACCTTTTTTTTATGGATAGAAATTTTTATTTATTAAATTATCATGTAAAATTGTGTAAAAATTACATTTTGAACAATTATTTATAGTGAGAAATTTTCAATTTTGTATTCATTCCTCAACAGTTTAATTTTCAAAGGGTGAATTTCAAACTGTTGAAAGTTGATCTCACAATAGATAAAAATTCCATTCGCAAATTTCTTCTATTTTTAATGATTGAAAATTCATTTTTTTCCGAAAAACGTTAACGTTACCTTAAATTGTTCCGAAATTGTACATTTCCTTTGCAAAATATATTCAAAATCGCGAGCTTAAACTTCGATTTTATAACAGAAAAATGTTATATTTTTTTGAAAACTAATGATTCTTTACTAAAAATACCGATTCCTGGTGGAAAATGCCAACATAGTCTAAAATTTTTGAAAAGTTGTAAAATTTTCCTTATCTGAATTTAAAAAAATTTGAAAATACTAACACTAGAAAATACCATAATTGTTCAAATTTTCGAAATCTTGTTTAAATGATAATGCTTTTTTTTTAAATACCAATTTTTGATATAAAACGCAAACATAACTTAAAATTTTTTCACAATGATCAGTCTTGTTTGAAATCTAATTATTTTTTAATAAAAGTTTCATCTCCGACGAAACAGAGTAACACAAAGTTAATAATTAAAAAAATATATCGTAATATAAAATTGTTTGGAATTGTAAATCTTCTTCGAAATCTAATGATTTAGCAAAAATTGTTGAAAAGTTGTGAATTTTCTTTGAAATCTAATTTGGAAACAAAAATTAAGAATACGAGTTTCCGACGCAAAGCACTAACCTATTGCACAATTGTCAAAAGACTCTAAATCGTCTTCAAATTGTAATGACTTTTGTTTGGAAGCACCAATTTTCCAAGAAAAACGACAGCGTAACTTGAAATTGTTAAAAAATGATGAACTTTTATTATCTGACGATTGTTGTTTGGAAATGTTGATCTCTGGTAAAAAACGCTAATAAAACCGAAAAACGTAAATATTTGAAGAATTTTTCATCTCTGAAATTTAATTATTTATGATTAAAAATATCCATCTCTGATATGAAGTACTAAGATAACCTTATATTGTTGAAAATTGAGAATCTTGATGATTTTTGTTTAAAAATGCCAATATACATATTTTGTTTAAAATCCGTATTTTTTTTTGGTCGAAAATTGAACTCTTATGTAGAAAATACCTCTATTTGGCTTGAAAATTCAGCAATGTTTTTAAACCTTTTTTTTATTTTTTTAACAGAAAAATCTTTTTTTATTTAAAAGCCAAGTATTTGTTGAAATTCCATCTTTTTTGCATAAATACAACTGTTACATTTTTCGTTAAGAATTTATTTATTTTTTGTTGAAAATTAAACTATTTGTTTAAAGGTTGAACTACTTTTTTCATGATTTACTTTTTTGTTGAAGATACATACTTCTTTAAAGTTGATTCTTTGGTTAAATATGTACTTATTTTCTCGAAAATTCGTTTTTTGTTGTTGTTGAAAATTCAACTATTTTGATAGAGCATTTACATATTTGGTTGAAAATGAACTTTTTTGGTGAAATCTCATATCTAATTGTTGAAATTAAAATATTTGTAGAGAATTCCTCTTTTTTGTATAAAAATTCAGCCATTTAGTTGACATTTTTTCTACATCCTTGGCTGAAAAATCTTTTCTGATCGAAAAATTAACTAATTTGTTGTAAATTAATTATTTTGGTTGAAAAATCGACTACTTAGTTGAAAATTGAACTACTTTGTTAAAAATTCGTTTTATTTATTGATGATTCATTTTTTTCGTTGACGATTCATCATTTTAGTTAAAAATTCATCTTTTCGGCTGAAAATTTGTATTTTTTATGAACAATTCACCTTTTTGGTTGAAAATTCACTATTGGGTTGAAAATTCATCGATTTTGTTGGAAATACAATATTTGTAATTGAAATATTAGAAATGTAAAGCGTTTCATTTTAAATTTTGAATTAGTAGAGATACTAATTGTATTTAAAGGAATTTATTCGAAGTTTTCGATTTGCGACTACAGAAAGTATTCATCTTTCGGGTTTAGCTTCTCACCTGAATCGTTAGCAAATTCTTCGCTGTCGACGATGTCCTTCAAATCTACAAAATTAGCAAATAAATCGTTCCGGAAATATTTGGAATTGGTAGTATCAACAAGAGTCTCTTTCAAAGCGTCTTTTTTTCTGTCTTTATTTTTTTTTTATGATTACAAAAACGAGTCGAAACTATATAAAAAAGGGGTAAAGGGGGAAAACGGAATAAGGTAAAAAAGGGGGCGAACTGTGATCTATGTAGTTTATCTAAATATTTTCATGATATTAAGAATAATGAGAAACTTGTTAAAACATTATCATACGTTTGGAGAAAAAATTGTAAACAAAATGATATTGTCATTGAATAAATCTGCCATTAGTTTTTTCAGAGGTAGATAACTCTCTAAAAACTCTTGAAGATTTTTCTATGCCTAGAGATGAGTGGGCTCCTAGCCTTGTACCTTTTGAACGAGATGCTATATTCGCAACCTTGTTGACTCTGTTAACAACAAGCGCAGTTAATTTACCGCATAATTCATTTCAGGATGTCAAATATGACATTTTTAGACGATGGACGTTGCAGATATTGCTCGTGGCTTGAAAACATTTTTCCTCTCAACTATGAATTTCAGTCGATGTCATAGCTGCGGGCGTAATTTGAGTCACGCGAGTTGTTTGCTATGAATATATGTCACGCGTGCGAGTACATGGTCACATTGTTAGAACATCGATTTTTATGGATGTAAAGAGATAAGATTTTCGCATTTTGTTGCAGTTACATTTAAATTTCTTATCTTATCTCTAGTGCGGAAGAATTTAATGAGAAATAGAGAACATTGTTAAGACTTGGGCGTAATTCCATTACAAAAGCTTATCATGATAAAATTTTTCCATTATCATTCAATTTTGTTAATGAACAAATACTATTTATTAATCAGCACATTTGTATCTACACTAGAACATGGTGCGCGCACTAATCAGCCTTCATTTAGAAAAAAACTCGGTTCATTTTTCCAATATTTTATTTATTTTTATATCAAAATTTTATTTTTAACGTTTAAAGATAAGAAAAATGTAACATTTATGTACATGACGAAACTGAGTAAAATTCAAGATTTATAGTGTAACATTTTATTTAATCAAGACAGAAGCATACAACAGTATTTCAATTTATATTTAATATAAGCACAGGTAACCTTATTGCTGTTTTGACCATTGGTCAAAATGGTATTTTTACAATTAATAAAAAATAAACATTGTTCTGTATTTTTATTGCATTATTTACATTTGAATGATAATTTTGAAAATCGAAACTTACCAAAACCGTTAATTTTTCATTGGTTCC
>CAKNXH010000613.1:316900-338360 GCA_932178445.1 Andricus quercusramuli | reverse complement strand
TAAAAATTAATGCATTAGGTTGAAAATTCAACCATGAGGTTGAATATTCCCTTAAAAATTCAAAATTTGGTTACAAATGTATTTATTTCGTTAAAAATTCATGTTTTTTTGGTTGAAAATTAATTTTTTTGAATGTTAAATTCGTTTCTTTAGTTGAAAATTACTTTTTTTCAATTGCAAATTTATTTTTTTAACTTAAAATTCAAGTATTCTATTTTTGTCGAAAATTTATCAATTTCGTTAAAAATTCATCGGTTTTGTTGTAAATTCATCTATTTTGTTGTAAATTCATCTTTTTTGGCAGAAAATTTATCTTTTGGTTTGAAAATTCAACTGTTTGGTTGAAAGTTCTTTTTTTTTTTTTGGTTGAAGATTCACCCTTCTAGTTAAAAGTGCATTTTTTAGCTGTAAATATAAATATTTTTTCAACATTTTTTTGCTAAAAAAGACTTCTTTGATTGAAAGTGTATTTATTCCATTTTTTCTAGAAAATTAATATTTTTTAGTTCAGAATTCACGTATTTTGTTAGTTTTTTTTGGTGAAAATTTAATTTTTTTGTTAGAAAAAATTTTGGGTTCTAAATTCAAATTTTTTGGTCAAAAATTTGCCTTTTCACTTGAAAATTCAACATCTTGGATGAGTTTTTTTTTCCAATATTGACTGAAAAATCGCTTTTGGTTGAAAATGTATATATTTTGTTGAAACTTCGTTTTATTTTCTGGCGGAATAGTAACCTTCTTGGTAACTAATATACCTTTTTGGTCGAAAATTCATTTCCTTGTTTGAAAATTCCTTTCAATATTTGAAATATCTTGGAATATGTTTCATTGAAAATTAATTTTTTTTCAAAAGAGTTTTTTTATTAAAAAAGATTACTTTCTAACTGAAAATCAACCCATTCCATTCATTAGTTTTTTTTCGAAAATTTGTCTTTTTTTGTTAGAAAATTCATCTTTTTGGTTGAATATTTAACTATTGGGTTACAAATTTATTTTTTGTTTGTTAAAATTTATTATTTTAGTTTTAAATTAATTGTTTTATTTAAAAACTTAATTTTTTCTGAAAATTCTTTTTTTTTTGTTGGAAATGATTTTTTTTTCACTGACGCGGCTATTCCATTTTTGTCAGAAAACTGAACTTTCTAAGTTAAACATTAAAATATTTATATGAATAATGCATATATTTGGGTATTAAATTCATATTTTTTGTCAAAAATGCATATTTTTTGTTTAATTCGACTGTTTTTTATTGGAAATGAAAATATTTTTCTGTTGGAAATATCAGTTATTACACTTTTTGTTGAGAATTCATTTTTTCAATCAAAGATTCATCATTTTTGATGAAAATTTAACTATTCTATTGCAAATTCTCTTTTTCTTGTTTGAAAATTAATTATTTAAAAAAAAAAAAATGATTAGCAGTTCGAACTCGAAAGTTCATTGCCTCACTACCCGATTCGGGTAGTGTTTCTAGGTGGATAAATACCACCAGTGTGGGGTCCACCACACCCACGACGGGCCAACACCACGCAGTATTCCCGAACGGTCGCCCATCCAAGTACTCACCGCGCCCAACGCTGCTTAACTTCAGTGATCTTACGGGAACTGGTGTTTTCAGCGTGTTATCGCCGTTGGCAATTATTTTTAAGGAAAATCTAATTTAAAAAAGCGCTGTTGAAAAATAAAAAGGAACTTTGGAATTAATTTCGAATCTTTTTAAAACCTCTGAATGTGTCTTAAACTGACTTATTTATTGGTACCTGAAGTTGCATTCTGTGACCTCGGGTATAAATTTGTGAAAATCGGGTATGAAAGTGCATGCTTCCGCGAATATAAGTAAGACCTTCGATTTTATTTAATGATAGCGGCCCAAAGACAATCGATGCAATATCATGCTTCGATAAGCACGTTTTTCGTGGGGGCGTAGGAGGCAATTGAGCAAAACAAGGTCGTTCTCTCATAACTTGTCTATTTATCAAATTGTCTCTAACTATCGACTACAAATTTCCAAGTCGTATGCTAATGTCCTTGTAGATAGGAAAATATAAAATCAATTTCAGCTTTTTTGTTGAGAGAGATGATTTGGCAAAATTATTGTAGTGATTATCATGATAGTTAACTTGTTTTCTAATAAGAAATACGAAAACAAGCATATTTATCAAAAATGAATTCATTCATAAATAAATGACTAGTTAAAAAAAGAAAAGAATAAATTTTATCTTTTTTGATGTCAAACTAAGACAAAGTCCACAAACTGTAATTTATAAAATTACGCAGACATAATTTATTGTACGTTCTTCGTATATATGGGCATTTCTGAGATCGGCCTCCGACGTAGGAAATTGTTGTCCTATTGGATTAGTTTACAGGGAAAATTTTTCGTCATTTGAATAAATATTCAACGAAGAGGAATAAAAAATTGGCGATTTACATGTAATGATTTATTATACAAATCTCATCTGTATAATAAATCATTATTTTTTCTTCAAAAGTTTCCTAACAATTTTTTTTATATTCGTAAATTGTTTAAACAGTTAATTACTAGTTATTCCCAGTAATTTTTTAGGATAAACTTCTTTTGGGGCAGGAGTTAAATGAAAAAACGACCGACCGACCGAACGAACGGATATCTCTCTGTCTCTATCTTACAATTGTGAAGTTAAGCCATCAAAGTTTTACTTCTGCCCTGTGACCTCACAGTCATACACTGGTATTTTTATTCATAAAAGATTTGTTACAGAAGTTAGTTTCTTTTTTATAAAATCTTACTTTACGTTGCTTATTGGTTAGCAAAATACCGACCTTTTGAGAAAAAACAATTATGTAAACAAATTAACCTTGATTAATACTCGGTCGAAAATAATAATTTTTGACAAAAAAGCGAATATAAAGTGCTCAAATGTGTAAATTTTGAGGAGAGTTGACATTATTCCAATAAGGGGTACTTTGGGGACACCGTGGGGTATGCTAGGGTTTGCAACTTCTAATGATTGAAACACAGAATTCTTCTTTGGAAAGTTTTGTATATGTCCTCAAAGTTTCCCATAACATTTTCTTAAACCCTCAGAAGTTATTTCAAAACCCCCAAAACCCTGTTAATGTGAAAATTATAATCGGCGACAAAATTCGAGTCCTCTGGCTTTGACTTTAAAAAAGTAAGTGAAGAAAAAATGGTAGCTCAATGAATGAAGGATCATTTGAAAGATCAAAATGTTGTACGTTAATGAGCCTGAAACGAATATCCCTTAAACATATTTCTACACAAATAGCCGTTGAAAAATTTGCAGAGTATAAAAAATTGTTCGTCTCTTACACATAAATATACAAATTTACTAACTTCTGTTCTAATGAAGATAATGAAGTGATTGAAATTAGAGGTAGTTAGCTGAACTATTTGTAATTATTTACAATTTGAAAGAAGTATGTGCTTCTTTTTCTTTTCGTGCAAATTGCGATATTTGAAGACATTTTTTCATACTGGAAAGCATGTGTAAGAATTCAGCGGAGTGCCTTTTTTCATGGGATCGTCCTCGTCTTTCCTCAACATGTGCTTCCAAGAAAGACGAGGACGATCCCATGAAAAAGGCTCCCCGCTGGTATCTCACACTTCTTTTCCAGTATGAAAAACTGTCTTCACATATCGCAATTTGCACGAAGAAAAAAATAAGCACAAACTTCTTTTAAATTGTAATTAATTACAAATAGTTTAACTAACTACCTCTAATTTCAATCACTTCATTATCTTCATTAGAAGATTCCTCCTTTCCTCTATTCTTCCATTCCTCTACTCCTTTACCCCTCATATCATTATGTCTCGTGTCTCGTCTCGAGTCTCGTGAAGAAAAGACCGCCAAAATTGCGAAAAAACTAAAATATGCAATCTCTTCTTTTGGATTTGGAACCGAATTGGGTGGATCATTACTCTCTAATATCAAAAAAGTGATTTTGGACCATCCTATTGCAGACAGTGAAGTATATTAGATAACAGAATTGAAGAAAATTAAAAAGCAACATCTGTAATATAGAAATGTGAAAGATTTGTTATCGGGAACTTTTAATGCCAATTAATTGCATGAGTCACAATATTGTTCACTGATAAAAGCAGTGTTGCCATATATCGTGTATAATTTACATCGCTGTTTGTACTTCCACCTTACTTCGCAAGAATAAAACTAAATAAATAAATGACTTGGAGTCATGACTTTAGTGGCACTGGCTCGCACGATTCGTGGGAGAAAAATGAGTTGAAAAACGAGATGAAAAGATGAAATGAGAGAAGGAAGTAGAAAAGATGCAAGCTATGAATGAGGTCGAGTTATCGCGAGTCCGGATATATCCAGCCTCTCTGCTTGGTATGAACGATCCTATTATGACTGGGTTTATCGAATATGCATGACCGCGGCGGACCCCGGGGTCTCTGTTTTTCAAACGATAACCGGGCTTCACCGGATTCATTCTGGATTGCTGCGTACGATCTCTCTTATCAACAAAAGCTGGGATTCACATTCCATTATCCAAGGGTTACTCGAGTTTGCAAACTGTTTTTTTCTTACATACGGAAAGAGTTCTGCTTCTTGCATTGTACAATAATTAGTATTTAGGTAAATGGCAACTTTTTCTAGAAATAAAAGCTGATTGTATAGAATTATTTTTATTAACTTTCACTATTTAACAAAGGCAAAAACTATTTCTGAACTGTAACACAATCACTGTTGTTAATAAATAAGTAAATTATAATGTTGACGTCAGATTTTAGAACTATGTAAAATTTTCATCCGTATAATAATTTTCTTTCGTATCTGCTTGTGGAATACTTTGAATTTTCTAAATGGTAAACAATTTTAAGCAAAATTCGGAAAGTGTGGTAGTTATAATTTTTACACAGTTATTCCCAGGGATATTTTTTTATCTCAAGTTGGATAAAAACGTTGTAAGCAATTGACAACTACAATTATCCAATTTCAGATAATTTGTATCCGCGTCTAGATAAAAATTATCCGCTTACAGATAAAAATTATCCGGCGTCGGTTAATTGTAGCTTTCAATTGTTCGCAACTTTTTTTTCAACTTTAGATAAAAAATATCTCTAGTATTCACTGTGTTTTTTTTTTTTTTTTTTGGGCGAAATACTTTTTACATCTAGATGTGATCTTAAATAGTTTGATCTTTATATGTTTACGGATTTCACGTACAAAGACGAATTTTCCTGCAAGAGAATTAATTTTCTACCAAAAGAATAATTTTTGACAAACTGCATCAATTTTGAACCAAATAGTATAATTTCCACCTCAGAAAGATAATTTTTGAACCAAAAAAGGATTAGTACAATTTTCTGTTGAAAAAATTAATTTTTAACAACAGCAAAATTATTTTCAAACAAAAAGATTAATTTTTTACCAAAAGATTAGTTTTCAAAAAAATGCATGTATTTTTTTTACTGAATAGTTGCATTTTGACCTCATAAAGATAATTTTTCAACCAAAAAAGGAACAGTACAATTTTCTATTCAAAATTAGTTCAAAAAAATTAACTTTCAACTAGTTGAACTTAAAAAAAAAGAAGCCTTCTGCCGAATACAGTTAAATCCTCAACGAAATAGATGAATTTTTAACAAAGAAAAATAATGTTCTACCCAAAAAGACAAATTTTCAACAAAGTACATACATTTTCAGACATGTAGTTGCAGTTGAATTTTTGTACCAAATAGTGGAATTTTTATCGAAAAATAAGAATTTTCAACAAAAATGTTGAATTTTTAACTAAATAGTGAAATCTTCAACTGAAATGATGAATCTTCAACCAAAAAACCCTAATTTTTTACAAAGTAGTTTAATTTCAAATCAAGTATTTGATTTGTCCATCAAAAACTATAATTTTTCAACCAAGAATATTAATCTACTACCAAAAAAGACGAATTTTAAATCAAAAAGTTTAATTTTCAACTGAAGAGGATGAATTTTCCAGGAAATAGTTAAAAGTCTAACTAAAAAAATGAGGTTAAATTAGAGCATTTCCAATTTTTTTTTAATTTTCTGGATTAAACGCGAATGTAAAATAAAAACTTAAATGGGTAAAAGCTCAATCGTAAAAAGAGATTGAATTCCTTAAAACTTGACTGTTTTTAAATTAGTGCAATGTTTTTTACAACTGAATTTCTTTTACTATCGTTTCTCACAAATTGAAAAAAATGGTAACATTCTAATCAATATTAGAGCTGTAGAGAATGTTTCCCGCGAAAAAAATAAGCTATAATATGTTAAAATGTCTAAAATTTTTTTCATGAAAAATCATTTTTGATAAGAAATGACTCATAAGATCATTTTGTTTGTCAAAATCACAAAAAACTTTTTTCTTCCAAAGATCTGATTTTTGCCCCTAAACTCGGAAAATCTGCGATTCTAGACAATAACCATAGAAATAATTTTGGCAGTGACAATAAAAGTTTAAAAGATAGTAAAAAAAAAAAAGTTTGTCAATAAAAATCATTCATTGATAAAATTTAGTTCTAGATTTGTCTGCAAAATTATCATTTATTTTTCTATTATTAGATGATTATTACGTGAGTTCAGAACCAGTTCTATACTTAAATTTGCACGTTTCATCGATTATAAAATAAATCTTCTTTACGTGAGCAGGAATTTACGTAAAAATTTTAATTTAACCTGACATTACGTCGTGAATCTATAAATATCATGTGAATTCCCGTTTAGGTCCAGCGAGAAACAACAAGTTTATCGCAACGCGACACTAGAGTACTTTGCACGTGTACAGGTCTGACAAGTACAAAAGTAGAGCATGTATTTTTCATTAGTCGGTATAACTGAAAAATGACGGGGGTTGAAGAGATATATTTTTTTTTACAAAATTCTAGTAAAACTGATAATAAATCGAAAATCAAAGTAGTTCTGACCTGAGATTCTTAGAAAAATATGCAGACTCACGATATCTCAGGTCTATAGGGCAATTGCTCTTTGCTCTACCATAATTCTAGACATTTTCTTCTGCGAATTTTTGCAGACTCTAACGAGTTTTGGACCATTGAATTAATTTATCACAATTTTATACTTCAATCCGGGAATATTTCCCTGGCGGAAAATCGTACGTATTGGAAACAGCTATGTGTAATTTTAATTTGTTTTATACTTTATGAAGCATACATTTTTAACAAAAAATGGAATAGCACAATTTTCAGAAAAAAATTGATTTTTATAAAAAGAAACAAGTTTTCCAGAAGAAAATTGTATTTCAAAGCAAAGAGGTAAATTTCGAAAAAATATGAATTTTCAAGAATCTAGTTTAACTTGCAACCAAACAGTTGAATTTCATATTCCAAAAGATGCATTTCTAATCAAATAGTTACATTTTAAACCAAAAAGATGAATTTTCCAGCCAGAGGATTACCTTTCTACCAAAAAGCACGAATTCTTAGAAAAATACATCAATTTTCAGCAAAAAATTTTAAATTTTAAAGCTAAGAGGACTAATTATTTACAATCCGGTTGAATTTTCAATTTAAAATATGTTTTATTGATAAAAAAACTAAATTTTATACCAAAATGTTGAATTTTCATAAAAATAGTTTCATTTTGAACCAAATAGTTAAATCAAACCGAAAATATGGATTTTCAACAAAAGAGTTAATTTTCAACCGAATAATTTTATTTCCTACCAAATTGTTGAATCTTCAACTAAACAAGATTAATTTAGAACCAAGCAGTTACATTTTTAATCACAAAGAATGAATTTTCAACCAAGAAGATTTATTTTTGACCAAAAAAGACGAATTTTTAACAAAATGCATGAATCTTTAACAACAAAAGATCAATTTTCAATAAAAAATATAAATTTTCAACGAAAAATGAAATTGTTACAGTTTGAGTTTACACAAAACTAAAAAAAAAATTTCAACAAAACAGTTCATTTTTAATTACAGAGATAAATTTACTACTAAAGTGATCAATCTTGAAAAAAATGGATGTTCAACAAAAAAGTTCAACCTAAGAGATGATTTTTCAAATTTGGAAGATTAATATTCTAGAAAAGGAATAGTTACATTATCATAAAAATAGTTGAATTTATCATCAGATAGTTAAATGTAAACCAATAATATGAATTTAAAAAAAAAATGAATTTATTAATTTTTCCGACCAGGTTTTATTTTTTTTCATACAAGTTGGAGGGAGGGTTTGCAAATTTATTTCGTGATCAGTAAAGCACGTTATGAATGTCAACGTGCCGTTAAGATTGTGAACAGAAAAGTATGTTCGAATGCACACGTGACTTCGACAACCTGCTTACTGCCCACCTACTCAATCGATTTTACTGTAACATAGAAATTTAAAAAAAAAATTATTCGCTAACGAGTCTCTCATACCAAAAAAATTGTTGAAGAAATTTTTAAATCTACGTATGAAATTTGTAATATTTACAAAAGAAATTAAGGTTTCTTCAAAATTGTATACATTTTGGCAATTTCAACACTAAGACATTTTTAGAAAATTCATTATATGCTTTCGATATTTCAAAAGCAGGTGCAAACTCAAATGTTTTTAATTTTGAGGACTTACGTTTATAGGTGAATTCAGTTTTTAAGACATTTCAATTAAAAGGAATAAAATTTAGAATCGTTATTTTTTTGAAAAAGGAAATTCCTTAAAACATTCCTGAACCATAGGAAAAAAATTTCCATACAAAATAATTCCATTACACAGATTTTGATGCTCAAAATTACATATCAGTAAAACTTGGTAGGCGACTTATTTCTTTTCCTTCTTCTTTTGTAATTGAATATTATTTGTCATAATTGACTCTGAATACGGGTTGGTTAGATTTTGGACATCCGTATTGATTTTCGAAATGTTGTCTCCTAATCAAAATTTCAAGAGATTTATGGTTCTCTAGAGCGTATAAAAAAATAAAAATGGACACATCTTCAAATTCTACAGTTTAGATTATATTTGTTCTAAATTCTTATTGAATTTTCATATAATTTAATATTGAAGCATAACAAATTAAATAATTTCAAATTTCTAAATATTATATTTCAGTTTGGAAACAGCCAAATATGATTGAATCCAAAATTTGAAAGTTTCAGAAGTTGAATTTTTAACGAAATGATTGAATTTTCAAAAAAAAAAAAAAAAATGAATTTGCAAAAAAAAAAAAGAATTTTCAACCAAATGGTTAAATTTTTGTACTAAACAGATGAAACTTCAACCAAAAACAGTTAGTTACATTTTCAACCAAAGAGTTGAATTTTTATCATAAAAAGACGAATTTTTCAGATGAAACTCGAATTTTCAATCCAAAAGTGCGATTTTTCTATCCGAAAGGACAGTGGTTCAACAAAACAGTTGAATTTTCAAAAAAATAATTTAATTTTCAACAAAACAGTCAAATGTTTAACAAAATAATTAGATTTGTAACAAAATAGTTGAATTTCCATATAAAATTCCATTTTTTGTCGAAAATTGATCATTTTTAGTTAAAAATTCATCTATCTTGTTGAAAATGCTTCGCTTTCGGTAGAAAATTTATCATCTTGGTTAAAAATTCGATTATTTGGTTAAAAATTAAGCAACATTTCACACAAGTTAACAATTTTGTGAAAAAAGTAATTTTTTTGTTGAAAATTCAACTACTTGCTTAAAAGTTGAAATACTTTGTTGAGATTTCATTTTTTGGTTATAGATGCATAATTTCAGTTGAAAATTCGACTATTTTGTTGAAAATGCAATAAATTTTATCTCAAAATCTTAAGAATTTCATATTATGTTCAATATGGTACCTAAATGAAATTGAAAATTGACTTCTTTGTTGAAAAAATGTCCTTTGTTGAAAATTCGTGTTTTTTGGCAAAAGAAATTAATGTTTGGAATTCATAATGTAACTGTTCCATTTCTTTGAAAATTTATCTTTTGTAGTTGAAAATTCAACCATTTGGCTAAAAATCGATCTTTTCAAGTAGAAAATTCAACTATTTGGTTGAAAGTTTATGTATTTTGTTGCCAATTTAACATTTTTGCACACAAGTTAACAATTTTGTGAAAAAAGTATTTTTTTTTTGTTTTGTTCAAAATTTAACTACTTGTTAAAAGTTGAAATATTTTGTTGCGATTTCATTTTTTGGTTATAGATGCATAATTTCAATTGAAAATTCAACTATTTTGTTGAAAATTCAATAAATTTTGTCTTCAAATCTTAAGCCTTTCATATTATATTCAATGTGGTACCTACATGCAGTTAAAAATTGATCTCTTTGGTTGAAAATTTACCTTAGTTGAAAATTCGTGTTTTTTCTCAAAAAAAAATTAATTTTCTGAATTTATAATGTAACTGTTTGATTTTTTGAAAATTTATCTTTTCTAGTTAAGAATTCAACTATTTGGCACAAAATTGATCTTTTTTAGTAGAAAATTCAACCATTTGTTTAAAATTTCATGTATTTTGTTGAAAATTTGATATTTTCGGGAGAAAATTGATCATTTTTGTTAAAAATTGATTTTTTGTTGTTGAAAATTCAATTATTTGTTTAAAAATTAATCTAAGTTGCACAGAATTTAGCAATTTTGTGAAAAAGTAATGAAAATTTATCTGTTTTGTTGCAAATTCGTCTTTTTGTGTTGAAACTCAACTACTTTGATAAAAAATGCAACTGTTTGGTTGAAAATTAACTCTTCTAGTTGAAAATTCAACTATTTGGTTGAAAGTTGAACTGCTTTATTTAAAATTAATTATTTTGGTTGGAGATGCATCATTTTAGTTGCAAATTGAACTACTTTGTTTAAAATTAATTTTTTGGTTGGAGGTATATCATTTTAGTTAAAAATTAAAGTATTCGGTTAAAATGGAATGTATGTTGTTAAAAATTCAATGATTTCGTTAAAAATTAATCGTCTTTGTTTGGAAATTCGCGTGAGTCTAGTTGAGGTGGAGTAATCCACCATAATTTAGAGTAATCCAGAGTGATTCTGTAAATAGAGGTATTCGAGGGTAATCCACTCCTGTTGGAGCGCATGTTGAGAAGTTTTTTCCCCTTCGCCTATGTTATAAACACGAACTGTTTACCCTTACGGAATTTTCCGTAATACTAGCGTAATACTAGTAAAAAGGCGTTATTTTTAACCCTTTAGTTTTACAGGAAATTCCGTAATACTAGCCTAAAACTAGTAAAAAAGCGCTATGTTTGAATCATTGGTTTTACGGGAAATTCCGTAATACTAGTGAGAGCCATATAAATACACCTTTGAGCGAGAAAACGTGCAATTTATTTTAGTGCAAGCTTCTGACTAAAGCTTTGCTGCTTCTGACAAGAAACTTTGTTCCCGAATAACTGGCACACATCAGAATTCAGATGTGTTGTATAAATTTCTATAAATAAATTGTCGAAGAAACTCGTGCGACAAAACGGGATCACGTGCAGGGCGCAAAGTATCGTGTAACTTTTACACGTGATGAGAGGCACGTTAGCAGTGGAGGGCGACTCCTATACTGGCTTGCAGTTTGTTCGAGACAAAACATAAAACATGTAGGTTGGAAACTGCTCACTGTCATCCGACTATCCGAGGCAGTCGAAGCCTTGTGCAGCATCGCGAAGCTTCTCACTTCCCAGTCTCTCGAGACACGTCCTCTGTGAAACAAGTCTTCGTATTTCACTCGCGATAATTAATCAAAAGATTGCCAATATTAATTAGAGATAATTAACAGCTAATTGAACAATTAAAAGACTGTTCAAATATTTATTCAAAGAAGGTTTGAATTAATAGAGACAATCACTTATTGTGACAACTCCCAAGGGGCACTTATAGGCACTTACTAATAGAGGTTTCAAAATTTTAATTGAAAACTCAAACTGAAAGGGTGTGAGTAGAAAAAAAACACAATGAAACCTGCGTTTGTGAAATATTAATATTTCTATCATTCGAGTGAATAGAGTGACAATTTTTATATAGTGGTGAGGTGTATTGAAGGTGTTAGTGAGTTTGAAATTTTCGTTTTTGAACAAAAATCTTTGGTGGATTATCCTACGATGGTTACACACAGCATGGATAATATTCTGAACATGCAGTTTTTCGCGCCCTCGAATTTGGACGAAGCTTCACTCAATTCGCCGCCTCCGAGGAAGAAGCGTTGTTTGAATAAAGAGGTGAATTTCGATGATAGTTGATGTTACAAATGTAAGAAAATGTTTATTAATTAAAAAAAATTAGTGTGTGGAGGTTTCTTTTATGAAACGTAGGGTCTATTCCCCTTCATCTAGGTGTTCAATTTAGCGATGTTTAATTGGTATTTTTGATACCCCTGAATATAAACAACGGAAATTTTGGGAATGAGTAATATTCTCAATTTTTAATCAAGATTCATGAGGAATAAAATATGTCTTCGCATTGAAAACAAATTTTCATTCTCCTAAATTAATTTACGAATTCTTCTCCTTCACTCATTTGCTTGCAACTTTTTTTAAATAAACTTTACCCTAAACAGCCAACTAAAAACAAATTTATTAAACAGATTTATTTTATTGTTACAGCAAGATCCGATGTCGCACAGAATCATCGAGAAGCGAAGAAGAGATCGTATGAATAATTGTTTGGCTGACCTGAGTAGACTGATTCCGGCTGAATATTTGAAAAAAGGCAGAGGAAGAGTAGAAAAAACGGAAATAATCGAGATGGCCATTCGACACATGAAACATCTCCAGGGTATCCGACAAGGTAGATTTTTTCTCCCAATGGAAGAATTTTTTAATCAATTTTGATTTTAACAATTTAAACTAAAAATTTAAATTCATTCTAATTAATCATTGTGAAAGTATTAAATCCATTGATTTTGTAGTTCTAATAATTAAATTGATCTTCTTAAAATACAGAGTAGACACATTTTTCCGAATCACAACTTCTTCACATTAATAAAGAGCAGAACAATTGATTCGTAATAATCTTGTTTAAATCAAACAATAAAAATCGTTAGGTACTTAAGGGGACGGAAATTCATAAATTCAATTCTTTAATAGAAAATATTTTTGTACTTTGTTGGATTACATTTAAAAGAATTGATCGCTCCACTTTACGAGCTGATATTTCTTAAAGACCTCCAACACAATATTTTTTCATTTTTAGTGCTTCTCATATTTAATTTAGTTGCAGTATTTCATTATTTAAATTCAATTTTGATCGCTAGAATTAAAAACTGTTATTAATACGTGTAAAATGTAAAATTATTTAACTTATTTGGATTTTTGATTTTAAATTGTTCTAGATTATAAACTGTAGGATATTAATGACTTTCGACGTTCTTTGTTAAAGATTGTTATTTTTCTTTCCTTTAAACAATGATATGCTGTTGAAAATTCAAATTCTAAAAGAATTTCAGCTAAAAAAAATGTTTTACATCGAAAACTGCAGAATTTTACGGAGTTTCATTGTTACGCGTTTAAAATTTTCACCATTCCTCCTTTTACATTTTATAATTATTCAATGTTAAACATTTAAAATTGGAAATTCTTTCATTTAAAAGTAATCAATCCACAAGAGTCTTCTGTTTGCAATTTTTTATTTTCAAAGATTGCTAGTTGCAAATTGTTTAATTTTGAATGCCTCTAATTTCCAAATATCTATTTTTTATGGCTTCAGTTTTTAATAGAAGCAAATTTGAATAGAAATCTAATTTTATCGACAAGACTTCATTTTATTTATGTTTGTTCTTATAATGAATTAATAAATTGAATAACAAATAAGAAATTACGAAAATTAATAAATTTAATAAATTCTTTTAAATGAAATTATTGTGGATACCAATATTAAATCCATAATATGTCGCTCTAAATTCATGGTATATCAAGTAAAGATATTGCGTTTCGGACAAAATAGATTAATGTTTAACCAGAAAGTTGAAGTTTTAACGAGAAAAAATTAATTCTTAACGAAAAATGTGATACATAGTTGATATTTCAATAAAAAAATACGACATTCCTGTGAAGCGGTTTTAGCTGAGTACTCTGAGCGGCAGAAAGCTATTTGTGTTTCTTTGATCCGGGCCCTAAATTTTGAATGCCTCTTGTTTAAGAATCTTCAATTTTCAAGGCTTCAGATTTAACACTTTTTAATAGAATACAAATTGTGAGAGTGATATATTTTATTTTATCAAATACAATTTAATTTATTAAATAATAAACCTTGAATGCATTTCTCCGCTTCTCCAATCATGAAATTGATTAATTTCGAATATTTTAAAGTTGAAGCGGTTCAATACCCAAGCTGAATCTGATTATTTTTCAATCCTCAATTTTAATTGCTAGAATTACAAACTGCTATGGTTAATATATTTACGGTTATTTATTAGTCAACTCATTCGGATTCTTGAATTATAATTGTTTAAGATATAATTTCAAAAATTATTCAATGTTAAACGTTGAAATTTGGAAAAAATGTCAGCTAAAATCATAAGTTGTCGAGGGCCTTCTACTTAAAATTGATCATTTTTGAAGACTTGGCTATGATTGGTGTTCTCGTATGGCGCGAAATTTGAAAAGGGTTGAAGAGATTTTGGTTGAAGAAATTGAAGAGGTTTAACATGAAAGAGTGAAACAGTAAAATTAGAGGACACTTTGTGCGTTATTCAGTGGCCGGTTGTGGAACTAGTAATCTTATCGTGTGGCGTCGTTCGGAACTAATAATATTACAGCAGCTGACACCGTTCGGTAAATTACTATCTAACGCTCACTTTTCAGGGGCCATTATAGGCTTATAAAATGTTGCTTTTGAATAAATGAAATTAATGAATTAATATTGTTTTTAGAGACGAAACATTCTATTTAAAATTCTGGATTTTTAAAGACTCCTAGTTTCCAGTTGTTCAATTGAGAGCCCGGATCAAAAAACCAGTTACAATTTTTTGATGCCTAGAAAAGGGGGGTTGTTTAGAGTCCCTTGAATTCAAACGGAAAGGGGTTCCTCCACTCTGAGTGCCAGAATGTTATATCCAGTTCATTGATCCAGGCCCTCAATTTAGAACCACTCTGGTTTGAGAATCATCAATTTTGAAGGCTTCATATTCAATACCTTCTAATAGAAGAACAACTGGGATAATGATAGAGTTGACTTGATTTACTAAAATCAAATTGATTAATTAATTTTGTTTCTAGACGACAAAAATTCTATTTAAAATTTTTTTAATTTCAAAGATTTCTAGTTTTCAATAGTTCAATTGAGGGCCTGGATCAAAGAACCAGTTACAACTTTCGCTATGGGGTTTCTCCACTCTGAGCGCCAGGAAGTTCTATCCGATTCTTTGATCCAGGCCCTGAATTCAGAATCCCTGTTGCTCAAGAATCTTCCATTTTCCTGGCTTCAGACTTAACACTTTTCTATAGAAGACATATTGAAATAATTACAGAGTTGATTTCATTTAATTGATTGCAGTTCAATTGATTAATTAACAAATTTTTTTGCAGACACCAAACATTCGACTGTAAATCCAGTGCACACACACCCTGAAGATAGTGTGGACAGTGTTTCCCATTCTGCAACGACATCAACAGCAGCAGAACACTATAGGCTTGGTTTTCAAGAATGCCTGAGTGAGACTATGCACTTTCTCGTGGAGGTCGAGGGCTTCTTTGCCAGAGATTCCTTATGTGTGCAGCTCATCAGCCATTTACAGCAACACTGCGAAAAAATTTTAGCCACCAGTAAGTGTCTTTTTCTCAATTCAACCTATATATATGCAAATCATTGTCATTAGATATCTCGAGAATTCAGAATCACAGACCTCAACCTCATTTATGCTTATTAAAACGGCATAAACTTGTGTCTAAAGAGACCACAAAACTATTATCATACTGAAGGATCATGCTGAAAAAGAACGTAAAGATGAAGATGTTTTCCTTGCATCCATACATCATTTTAATGATGAGGAAAGTGCTTTTAAGAATGCCAGACTTCACACTCTTTCCCCTATTTCCACTTCCCCTGTTTTTTGAAGAATTCCTTTTTCACCTTGTTTTTAAGAAACTTTCACTTTTTCTCCTTTTTTTCGCTTGATTGTGAACTATTTTTTATTGAAAGTTAATTCTTTTAGCTTGAAAATTCTACTATTTTGTTGAAAATTCAATTATGTGTGGCAAATTAAACTATTATGTTGAAAAGTAATTTCTTTTGGTCGAAAATTCAACTGCTTTGGATAGAAAATTCGTCTTTCTTGGTTGGAAATTAAACTGTTTTGTTAAAATTTTTATTATTCTGTTGAATATTCAACTAATTTCATAAAAAGGTTGTCTTTTTAGTTTTGAAATTGTTTCAATAACGTTATTGTACTTTTTTCAGTTCAAAACTATACTATTACATATTTGGTTCAGAATTTCTCTTTTATGGTTGAAAATTTAATGATGTTTTTAGAGATTGAACTATTTTGTTAAAAAGTCAGTTTTTTACAAACTTCAACTTTTTGGCATAGAAAATTCAACTTCTTTATGAAACATTTGGTTTTTGGCTTGAAAACGTAAATATTTGGTTAAAAATTAAAATATTTTTTTGAAATTTGTCTTTTTGCTTGAAGGATCAGCTATCTGCTTCAATGTTTATAATTTTTGGTTGAATATTAATTTTTTGGTAAAACTTCATCTTCTCGGGCTTCACAGTCAACGGTTTTCTCAAACATTCGAAGTTTTAGCTTGAAAACACAACTTTTTTGATGAAAATTTATTTATTGTTCTAGAAAATATTATTTGTGTGTGGAAAATTAAGTTTTTGAACTGAAAATTATTTGTCGGCTGTATTCAACCGTTTTTTATTATAAATCGAGATGTTTTTTGGCTGAAATATCAGATATTATATTCTTTATCAAGAATTCATTTTTTGTTATTGAAAATTTAACTAAATGGTTGGAAGTTGATGTATTTTTCTAGAAAATCGTATTTCTTGGTTGTATTTATTTTTATTATTATTTATTTAATGTTATTTTCATTTATTATTCATCTTTTTTATGTTCTTTTTTCTTTTTTTCATTGTCCTTTGTTTAAAGTTTATATATTGTTTGGTTGAAATGTGAATTATGATTTTTTCTATTGAAGATTCATCGTATTTTTTGAGAATTTAATTCCATTTCTCCAATTCGCTTTTTTAGTTTAAAATTCATCTCATTTGGTGAAAATTTAAACTTTTTCCAGTTGAAAACGCAACTCTTTGGTTGGGAAGTTTTGGCAGAGGATTAAACTATTTTGTTGACCATTCGTATTTTTCACCTTTACCGACTATTAAATTCGTTGCTGAGAATACATCCTTTAAGAATTTGAACGTCAAACGTTTTGTTAGAAAAGTCATATTTTTGGTTGAAAAGTAATTTTTTTTTCAAACTGAACTTTTCTGGTTGAAAATTCAACTCACTTCTAAATTTATTTTGGATTATAAAATTCCATTATTTGGTTGAAAATTAATCTTTTCGGTTTGAAAGTCAAGTTTGATCTAAAACATTCGACTTTTTAGCTTGTCAACTCAACTCTTTTTTTGAAAATTCATCTCTTTTGATAGACATTATTTTTTGGTGAATAATTCAACTATTTTATTTAATGTAATCATTAAATTACTAAGATTCATTGAAGGATATCTCTGCGAAGAAAAATGATATCTTCAATTTCAAAAAAGCTTTTTAAATTTTGAGACTTGTACTTTCAGATAGCATGACCCGATTTTAGAAAAAAAATTTCGCAATGCAACATAAGCTCAAATATAAAAAAAAAGCATTTTCGCACCTTAAGGTTGGGATATCTCAAAAACCTGACGTGCTGGGAAAATTCTGACCTCGGATTCGGATTCTACGCAGAAAATTACATTGGAAATTACCCTCAGTTGACCAACAGCAATGAAAACCCATTTTTAACAGATCTGTGTAATTGTTGTTTAATAATTATTCATTAATTCTATTTAGAAGAATTAATTACCCTATTACTCCCATATTTTCGTGAAACCACCTTATTTCCCCTATGTTGAGATTATTCTGAGTGTGAAGTCTGAACTGCGTAAAATCTTTTATAAACGTCTGATTACTCAAGATACATAAAGTAACAAATAAAAATGGACAAATTTTAATGATTGAGCAGTTGGGTGCAATTAAAGTCTACTCTCATTGTCAGAAAGTAACTTGTTTTTCATTTGTTTTGCACATAACTTCATGAGGAACAAGTGAAAAACAAGTGACTTCTAAAAATGCATGTTGGCTTTTATTGCATCTACTTGCTCCATTTTAAATTAGTGGGCACAAATTTTGTAAAATTTGACGTACCTAAATGACAAGGCATATTGCAGAAACGAAATAAAAAGGCCCTAACTCGCGGAGACCAAATTAAAAGGTGCTATAGAGTTGAGGGTGCTGATGTCGACAATATAATTTGTGTGGGGATTTGAAAGCTTCGAAAGTTCGCCACTCGAGTTAGCACCTTTTCATTTGGTCTTCCGAGATGGAACCTTGTCCTCTGGACCTGTCGAATTCATCTGAATTAACTAGTGTTTTCTAGATATACTTACGATTTCTTTCGTTTTCAGGTGATAGACTTGGCTTTCCTCATCCAGACCTGCCATCATCAACCGGATCACCAAATGCGAATTTTCCTCACTCCACCATTCCTACAATGTGTCCTCAGAGCAACCAATCATCAGACCACTGTTCGAGTTCAGGAGTGAGTTCATTCGGTGACCCAGAACGCCCAAGGCCCATCGTTCCACCGCCAACAATTGTCAGTGATGACAGCAACCACAGCACTCATTCTCACAGTATGCCGCCCGTTTCGAAGCCGCCAAACTACAAATTCAAAAGTTCCATCAAGCAGAGATTTTCTGCAGAGAGGATAAAGTCTAGTCCACCCCCGGCTTCTGATAAGCCTCATGGAGTGCCCATTTTTGCACTTCATGACGGTGGTTCCTTCTACATCCCATTGACTGTTGAATCCTCTCTGCTAACGCCACATCTCACTTTCATCCCGGATACCGGTCCAGACATGGTTCTCCATCCGGTCACCATTTCCGTCAACTTCAATCACTCGTCACCACCTGCGTGGTCTCATCATAGTCCAACTCATCAGCCCTAAATATTTGTTGTAGTTGTCTTTACACAGCGTATTATTATGTAGAATCTTGATCTTCCATTATGCTGCCATTAGGAAGTGTTGTCCAATTTTTAACTAATTTGGGACTTTAAGGTTGGGATCGGATTAAAATCACAAAGGAAAAAGAATTATTAAGATAATAATATAAATGATATAAATATCAGATAATATTGATCAATAACACCATGAAGCTGGAAATACTGGAAATTTGACAACAACCCTCGTTTTTAAAAACGTGAATGGCAGCTAAGATTTAGAATGAAATCGACTTTGAACCTCGACAAGTCCAGTATTCCTGACAAATCTTTTCTCAAAGAGTCTGTTACGTAAAATGAGAAAGATTTGGCAATATACGTTAAAGGATGTCGATATGTTTTG
This sequence comes from Andricus quercusramuli, assembly GCA_932178445.1. Classification (NCBI taxonomy): domain Eukaryota; kingdom Metazoa; phylum Arthropoda; class Insecta; order Hymenoptera; family Cynipidae; genus Andricus; species Andricus quercusramuli. The sequence goes on along the minus strand of CAKNXH010000613.1, from coordinate 318,886 downwards.
TATATTTATGAGGCTGTGGGTTGCTTTAGCATTTACGAATTTGAGAAAAAATGAAAAAGAGACGACAAAGAAATTTTTCTTCGAGGATTCATACCTTATGGTACTTGACCCAAAACGAAGAGAATTTTCAGAAGATATCGAGGTTAAGGACACATCCTATCTAAGCTTCAATTCGAGGTTAGAAGGAATTAGTTTAATCCAAATTTGCAATGTTTTTTCAAATAAAAAAGTTTTTCACGATTCTCCCAAATTCGGTAGCATTCCTGGAATATGATTGGCTGTTTTATTTTACGCAATGCAAAATTAATTAAATTAATTTTTGCTGTCTACAGATAGTTTTAAGCGATAGTCACTGTTGTGTTGCCTGTTGGTTGGTGATTGATTACAAGTCGTGCGACTTTTGCCAATCAGTATTAATTTATTTTGCTAATTTTTCGCCATTTCGATTTTTTGTGTGTAAATATGCAGTTGTGAGAACCGATTCAAATTTTGCACAAATGGTGTGTAAGAAATTGCCAGAAACATATTTGATTTTAAGTTTGAGAACTTGTACAGAAATCTCAAAAAAGAAATTAAAAAGGAAAATAGTTTGATAAATATGTATGCATTTGATCTCACATTCTCTGGATGTTTCTGCAAAATTTGTTGGGCACTTTGTTCATAGACAACATCGACGTGTTGTGTGAACGAAGTAATTTAATTAAGATACTTATAATAAGGTCCACGAATTCCATAACGTGATCGCGTGATTCGCGAAGAAAGAAAGTGTTCTGTAAATTTTCGAACGAATACTTTTTGTATATATAAGTCCGACGCAGAAATGGTCTGCTCGACGCCCTGACAGCGGGCCTCAGCAACACAAGACTGACCGAGACCTGCATTACACTAAATTCTTGTAAGATTACTGCATTAAATATATTTGTACATACCACATCTAGTTGTAACATTAACGAAGAGTTCATGCGAGAATAAATTATATTTACCATAACTGAGTGTTTTATTCACTTTGGGGTCATGCATAAATTAGGGGTGTTCATGAACGTTCATATTTTATACTTCGCACTCTTCACCGTATTCATTTCTTTTCCCATTTCTTAAAGAATTCTTCTTTCTTCCCCTGTTTTCAAGCAAGATATTGTCAATCAGATTCTGCATTGTCTCAAGAAAACATTTTCTACACAGGGTTTTCTACCTGGAAAACCTGGAATTGTCAGAAAACTTTTATGTACCTGGAAGAACTTGGAAATGTCAGGGATTTTTTTTTTAAGTCACGGAATTTTTTCGAGAGCGTGCTTAGTTTCAAAAAATTTGAATGATAAAAATGGAGATAAATTATTCTTTATTTGTAAAAGTAGCTTATTCGAATATTTTGATAAAAATTCGTCTTTCTTTGGACTTGAAATTAATTTTCTCAAACGAAAATTGAACGTTCTTAGTTAAAAATTCAACTATCTGGTTGAAAATTCATGTATTTTGTTGAATTTCGTTCTTTTTGGTATACAATTAATCTTCTTGGTTGAAAATTCATCCTTTTTGGAATGAAAATTAAATAACTTGAATGAAAGTTAACTCTTGTTAAGAAATTAATTTTCCTGGTTGAAGATTCATAATTCAAATTTGAAATTCATGTCTTTGGTCGAAAAATGAGCTATGATGTTGAAAATTCGTTTTTTTCTTCGGCGAAAAATTAATTCCATTCACTGAAAATTTCACTATTCCAGTTGACTATTCCATCATTTTTGTTAAAAATTCATCTCCTTGGTTGAACATTAGATTTTTTGACTGAAGATTTAATTATTCAATTTTTGGATAAAAAAATATTTTTTTTGGTCGGAAATATTTCCAGCAGAAATTAGTCTCCAATTATTCTAGTTGAAGATTCATAATTTTAGTTAAAAATTCATCACTTTTTTTTGGAAATGTAACTTTTTTAAATTAGTTTTTATTTGGTTGCAAATTATTCTTTTTCACTGAAAATGTAATTAT
>CAKNXH010000613.1:280583-316890 GCA_932178445.1 Andricus quercusramuli | reverse complement strand
ACTGAAAATGTAATTATTCCAAATGAATATCCCACTATTTTAGTTAAGAATTCATCTCCTTGGTTGAACATTACATTTTTTGACTAAAGATTTAAATATTCAATTTTTGGTTGAAAAAATATCTTTTCTAGTTGGAAATCCGTCTGGTAGAAATTAGTCTCCAATTATTCTAGTTGAAGATTCATAATTTTAGTTAAAAATTCATCAACTTTTTTTGGAAATGTAACTTTTCAAAATTAGTTTTTATTTGGTTGCAAGTTATTCTTTTTCACTGAAAATGTAATTATTCTAAATGAATATCCCACTATTTCAGTTGAAAATTCATCTGTTTGGTTAAAAATTAATTTTTTCAACTCAAAATTTAACTGAGGTTGACAGTTTATCTTTTTTAGTTAAAAATTCATCTCTTTTGATAGAAAACTCATCTTTTTCGGTTGATATTTTATCATTTTGGCTGAGAATTCCACTATGCCAGTTGAATATTTATAATTTCAGTTGAAAATTCATCTTTTTGGTTGAAACTCAAACTCTTTTGTCAAAAAAATCATCTTTTTTACTTAAGAATTTAGGATTTTGATGCGGTTAAAATTGTATTTGATATAGTACCTACATTTATTTTATCTAAATATGCACCGAATTCGAAGTGTAAGAAGATAAAATAAAGGTTTGGAAATGCAACACATTTTTTTTCGTTTTTTTTGTTGAAAATTAATTTGTTCTTTAAACTAAAAATTGAACTATTCCAGTTAAATATTCCATCATTTTAGTGCAAAATTTATCTTTCGGATGGAACATTAATTTTTTCAAAGAATTATTTAACTATTCAATTTTTTGTAGAAACATGATCTTTTTTAATTGCAAATTCATCCTTTCTGAAATAAATGAATCTTTTAGGTTGAAAATTATTTTTTTTGTCTGTGGAAAATTCAATTATTCTAGTCGATCATTCATCACTATAGTAAAAAATTCAACATTTTGTTTCAAAATTCAACTATTCCAGTTGTACATCCATCATTTTAGTTGGTCTTCTTGGTTGTAAATTCATATTTTTGGTAGAAAATGAATCTAGTCTAGTTGAAGATTTATTATTTCAGTTTAAAATACTATTCCATATCATCTCACATGCGGCAAGTCTCTCTGCGACAAGTCACACCTGCGACAAGTCACATCTGCGGCATGTCTCATCTGTGGCGCGTCACAACTGCGGCATCTCTACCTAGCGGCATCTCTCCCGCGCGGCATTTCTCACCATGCAATTAACATTTTTGCGGCATTCTCACCATTAGCAAGTCATCTCTCCCCACCAAAAAATTGTTTGAATGCAAATAAAAAGGGGAAAACTGCGGCAAGTCTCTCAGGACTTATTGTTTTCCCGGCGGCAACTCTCATCCAGGAAAACTTTTCTAGTCCATATCAAAGTGGCAAATCTGCGGCAAATATCACAGGACTAATTGTCACATCTGCGGCATCTCTTACACGCGGCAAGTCTCCCCAGCGGCAATCTCTCATCTGGGAAAAATTTTCCAGACCTCATCAAAGTGTCAGACCTGCGGCAATAATCACAGGACTAATTACCACATCTGCTGCATCTCCTACCCGCGGCAAGTCTCCCTAGTGCCATCTCTCATCCGGGGAAAATCTTCAACTTCACATCAAAGTGGCAAAACTGCGGCAAATCTTCCAGGACTAATTGTCACATCTGCGACAAGTCTTCTAGGATGAATTGTCACATATGCGGCATCTCTCATCAGCGGCATCTCTCGCCCAAGAAAATTTTCTAACTAGTTGTGAGTATGGCCAAACTGCGGAAAGTCTCCCCAGCGGCATCTCTCGTCACAGGACTAATCTGCGGCAAGTCTCCCAGAATTAATTGTCACATATGCGGCATCTCTTACCAGCGGCAAGTCTTCTCAGCGGCCTCTATCGCCCAAGAAAGTTTCCTAAGTAGTTGTAAAGATGGCGAAACTGCTGCAAGTATCCCCAGCGGCATCTTTCGCCCAAGAAAATTTTCTTAATAGTTTTGAAGACGGCAAAACTGCGGTAAGTCTCCCCAGCGGCAACTCTTGCTTAAAAACAATTTCTTAGTTATAAAAATTGGTAAAATTGCGGCAAGCATCCTAGAGCTAATTATTATTCCATCTGCAGCATCACACTTACTTGTGATTTTAAGGTGAGTGATTAAATGAATACCTAAAATATTAGTTTGTAAAACTTGGGAAATGTTAAAGCCGTGCGAGCCATCTCAATCCATCTCAAACCATCTCAATAGCAGTTTTGCGATCTTTAGAAATGGGTAGAAAATTTTCTGGGGCGATAAATGCCGTTGGCAAGATTTGCCGCAGTTTTGCCATCTTTAGAACTACTTAGAAAATTTTCTAGAGGAAGAGATGCCGCTGGGGAGACTTGCTGTGGGTAAGAGATGCCGCAGACGTGACAATAAGTCCTGTGATTCTTGCCGCAGGTTTGACACTTTGATGAGGTCTGGAAAATTTTTCCCAGAGGAGAGATACCGCTGGGGAGACTTTCCGCGGGTAAGAGTTGCCGCAGATGTGACAATTAGTTCTGTGATACTTGTCGCAGATTTGCCACTTTGATGTGGACTAGAAAATTTTTCCCGGATGAGAGATGCCGCCGGGCAGACAATAAGTCCTGGCAGATTTGCCGCAGTTTTGCCCTTTTTATCCTGACTTAAACAATTTTTCGGTGGCAGAGATGCCACTATAAGACTTGCCTCTGGTGAGAGATGCCACAAAAGTGTCAATTCCACGATGAGAAATGTCACGCGAGAGGGAAGTCACTAGTTAGAGATGCCGCAGTTGTGACATGCCGCAGATGAGACTTTCCACAGATGTGACATGCCGTAAGTGTGCCATGCCGCAGGTGTGACTTGCCGCAAATGTGACATGCCGCAGGTGTGACTTTCCGCAGGTGTGACTTACCGCATATAAGATGATATGGACATTAACTAAAAGATGTTCATTTTAAATAAAAATCAGTTCAATTCAACCGAAAAAGTTGAATTTTCAATAAAATAGATTAATTTTCATCAAAATGGTCCAATTTAAAACCAAAGAGGCGAATACTCAACAAACCAATAAGCAATATAATTATAAAAAGTGAATGTAATTTCCTATCCCAAAGATTGAAAATTACTGATTAAGTTATGCATTACACACTTACCTTCAGAATTTGTCTTATGTGATTTCACTGTTACGTGAAACTCTGAATTGGGGCTTGCGGGATATTCTTTGAGGCCCCGTAGGAGGTTCTTAGAATTTTATCATATTGAAAATTAAAAAAATTTTTTAAATCAAAAAATGATCACACATAAATTAAATAATTACTTTAACTTTGAATGGTTACAATTATAGAATGCTGACCTTTCATGATGAGCACCGAATTGAACACTTTTTCTTTCCATTAGCTTTTATTTTGGCGAACAAAATCAAAACTTTATAGGGTCTTGATTATAAAAAAGTTTTTATATGTTATTTGTTTGCAATATTGAAATTTTTCAGTTTTCAGTGAAGTTCGTATTCTTTTAATTTTCAATGTTCCATATTCAACTTAGATTTCAATTTCAAGATTTTCAAGTTTCAATCGTTTCCAATAAAAAGTTATTAGAGTTCATAAGTTTTCAGATTTCAATTATTATTTAATATTGTACTCTTTCAAACAGAAATAATATGATTTCAATTTTTTTGAATTGTAATAATCTAATTTTCCAAAGTCTTATCTGGAATTATTAATTTTTGAACATTTTGAAATTGTCTTATTCTTGAAATTTTTATCTGAAATCATTTAATGTAGAGCGTCTTTAATTCAAAATAATATTGTTAAATTTTGAACGCTTTGAATTGGAAATTATACAATTTTAACTTCTTTCTAATGAAATTGACCAATTTTTTAAGTTTTAGTCTAAAGCTTTCAATTTGGTTTTAATTCCAATTGATGCCAATTTTTTAAATTTGAAAAATAACAAAATTACGGGTGTTTTTATAAAATTCTTCAAAGTGGATTTTCTTTTAAACCAAACTTAAAATATTCTCTTAGAAGTAGCACACGGAAAAAAATATCTCACACTTTTGTGATACATCACATGTTTAGGGAAAACCATAAAAAATAATATTATTTGAAGGAAAATGGTCTTTAATTTTTTCACAGCATCTTGAACATATGAAAAGAAGACTTTCAGGAAAACCTCAGCTTTTTATTTTTTCTAACATTTCAAAACATTTTCAGCTAATATAAAAAAGATATATAATATCAGTTCTATGCGGCCCTTATAATCTTTGAGGCCGGGAAAATTGTTTTTCCAAAAAAAATTTTATTTTTCCTTCTCAACGATCACAAAAAAAGTGAGATGTGTTTTTTTCAGAACTCTTCTAGATTTTTAAACTTTTATTTCAAGAGTTTGGTAACATTTTGTAAGAATTGATTATTATTGTAACCATTTTGTTATTTTTCAAATTAATGAAAAAATTGTGTAATAATTGAAGGAGGAAGAATTTTCAAGTTGAATAAACAAGAAAATCCGGAATACTTAGGCACATCCGGAAATTAATGCATTTTGAACAAACTTTCTGTCAATTTCTGAGAATTCTCAGGTAATTTTCGAACGATTGTAACCAATAAAAAAAATAATTTCGATTTAATTGGAAAATAATAGTTTCCTAATTTTTACCATATATATCTCTGGGTTTGTCCAAATACCAAATCATACTGACCTAGACATTTTTGAAATTTTGTCTCATTTGAAATGGGATTGGTCATGAAATTTGTTTAATAATGGATATTCAATATTAGGAAACAAATAAATATGATAAAAACGACCAGCTGGAATTAATTTTTTTTATTACATGAACATAATTCCGACTAAGGGGCAAGACAATCATAGCACACGTCTATGGTTTAGGGTTCGAGATTACATATCAGGAATGAAATCGCGAAATCGTCGTGAGGTCCTCCGAAGGAGCTCTCAAACTATTTTGAAGAAACTCTTCATCTTAGAAACTATAAAATAAATAATAATACTTAATCACAATTATTAATAATAATATTTGCAACTTATATATCAGCCTTAACAAATCTCACAAAATGAATTGCCCTTCAAACAAATTCAGGGATACGATGCTCAAGATCTTCATGTAGTTCTTACAAAAAAGGTGTGAAATCTTCATCCCGCTGTCTCATCTTCAGTTACAGAATCGAATCTCAAAGTCTTACATCCTGAGTCTTCCATCAATTTAAAAACCTAACTACATGAGGTGTTTTCAAGGAAACTGATAGTTATACCAGAAATCGGACGAAATTGCCAATTTTAATTATAGTGAATTCTAAATTAATTGGATCCTAGCATATGTGAGGAGTGCGAGGAGCGTGCGTGAACTGAATATGCAAATCAGGATAAATCCGAGGATTCAAAACTACGGGATAGTGTAGCGGAGGTAAGAGTAAGCACAATGCGTCTTCGGCTTTTGTATTGGTTGAAAAGGGTGAAAAAAATTGAGCAATTGTGAAAAATTGCACCCTGCCGGAGGATCTTTGGAGGATTCCTTTTGGATGTTTTCTGCCTGCGGTCTTCGTGCTTCCGAGGAAGCTTGATGGTTACTTTTTCTTCTGGGCCTTCTCCGCGGCTTTTGTAACCTTGCCCTGAGTATCTTTGAAGTTCACACTCTGTCGAAGAAAAAAATTATTATTTTAAATGAATAAAAAATTCACAATCCATCCCATCTGATCCTTTTTAATTTGAAAAATCGCCTTAAACCCCTAAAATCGAGAATTTTGGCAAAATTTTTCCCTTTTCTTCGTCTTTTACAAGGCTTCAATTCATTCTTTAAGAATCATAGAGAGAAATTCTGCCCATTAGAGAACAAGAAAGATTTTTTTCGATGATTCCAATTTCGAATATTTTCCGAATTAATTAGTTGCAAATTTGGCAGATTTGAAGGTCACCGTTGGCAGTGAAACAATGGCTAATGATTCAATACAGAAATCAGTTTTATAGTAACAAATCAAAAAAAATCTTTATAGAGTTTCACAGGCCAAAATTCTCTAAAAATGGGGAATATAAGGAAATTTTTCAGGAAAATAGAGGATCAAAATTCTTTTGAGTAAAATGAATATAGGTACAAATATTTAATTCAAATTTAAACGCTTCAAGTTAATAATATTGCGAATAGAAATATTTTATTTTCAATAAAATAGATGAATTTCCAATCAAAAATAACACTTTTAAATAAAAAAGAATGCTCGAAAAAAACGAATTTTCAACAAAGAAATTAAATTTTAACCAAACAGATAAATCTCCAGCCAAGGATGATTTTTCAGTCAAGGAAAAATTAAATTTCGATCAAATGGCTAAATTTTATACAACACATTTAAATTTCCAACAAACTAGTTAAATTTTATGCCAAATTGTTGAAGTTGTGAGACAAAAAGACAAGTATTCAACAAAACAGTTGAGTTTTCTGTAGAAAAAAGTTTTCTTAAAAATAAGTACATTGTAACGAAAGTTATGTTTTGTTAACAACATGTTCATCTAAATCAATAAAATGGATTTTTAACAGAGTAATTCAAACTTTAACCTAGCTGTTGATTTTTGAACCAAGAGATATCAATTTGTAACAAAAAATGTAATATTTGATTTTTGAGGCAAAATGGATTTTAATCTTTAAATAAAAACACTTGTGTTCATGAAAAAGCGACTTTTTAATAAAATAAATACTCAACAAAAATGGATAACCTTGCAACTGAATAGTTGCATTTCAAACCAAGAAATGTGGGATTTGTAATAGAAGAGATGAATTTCCAAATGAAAATTACAAAACAACCAAAAAAGATTTTTGAGTCAAAAAAGAAAAAGATCAACCAAATTGTTGAATTTTACATAAAAAGGACAAATTTTTAACAACATTGTTGAATTTTCAAGAAAAAAATTGAATTTTAACCAAGTAGTTGAATTTTCAACCAAAAAAGATTACTTTGTAACAAAAAAGGTAACAGATCAATTTCCGCCAAAAAGAATTGTAATTTTTAAATAAAAACAGTGGAGTTTTCAAAAAGACGAATCTTAAGTGAAATACTTAAATCCTCAACTGATATAGATTAATTTTCAACGGAAGATTTGGAATTCAAAGTGAAAATATGAAAATTATTCAGAAAGAGATGAATATTTAAACCCAAATAACAAATTGACAACCAAAAAAGATTTTTTAGTTAAAAAAGAAAATGAATCAACCAAATTGTTGAATTTTACATGAAGAAGGGCAACTTTTAAACAAAATTGTCAAATCTTCAGCAAGATAATGAAACTTGTAAGCAAATGCTAAAATTGATATCCAAAAAAGATTAATTTTCATTAAAACAAAAATAGTAGTTTTCAACCAAGAAGAATGAACTTATAACCAAATATAGTTGAATCTTTAACAATCTCTAACAAAAAATATAAATTCACAAATTAAATAACTAATTTCGAACCAATAAAGACTTTTGCGACAAGAAAGAAAAACAATTTCACCCAAATTCTTGCATCTTTAAACAAAAGGACAAATTTTCTACAAAACAGTTTAATTCAAACCTAAAAACCTAAATTTTCATGGAAGAAGGTCAATTTTAACCAACAGTTAAATTTTCTATCAAATTAGTTGAATTTTAAATCCAAAAAGACAAATTCTCAACAAAACATTTGAATTTTCAAAAAAATAATTTAATTTTTATATCGATGATAAAAGTGATATCCAAAAATGATGGATTTTTAACAAAAAATATAATAGTAAGCTTTTCAAACATGATGACACTACTGTGGTTGTAGAAATAAAATGTTGAAAGTCCCAAATAATATGCAAAAAAGTGGCGTATATTAGGACTACTTAATAAAGTATAATATTCATTTTGGTTTGATTGCTATGTGGCTTGGTTTAACATATTAGCGAACTGTGTTTCAAAAACATTTGTTTTTTCATAATTTTAAATTATAATTTTTTTTTACTCAAACATCTGTTTTTAGCTGACATTAAAAAATGTTTTAAACATCTGATAGCTTTCAACTGGTATAAATACATTAGAGACAAATGTAAACGTCTGAAAAAACAGAGAAGGTAGGTTTTTCCAGTAGTTATTTTTCTGTTTTTCAAATTATTTTAGTCTACTTTACTTAGCAGAAAACTTCGAAAAATTCAGGGTTCGGTACTTAAAATAACAAACTCAAAAAAATTGCTGAAAACAATAAATCAAAATTTATCTATGTTGATGAAAATACATTTGAAAAATTCAATGATGAATATTCTTTAGTTTTATTGTTTATCTGTTTTCTTGATTTTTTTCAGTCTTTTTGCATTTTTTTCGGATTTATTTTTATCCGTAGAATGTGCTGGAATGTCTAAAAGATTTTTTAAAGTGATTTAAAGAGTAGAGATTTCAAGCACAGAAATTACTAAAAACAACGTGCTAAAGAAAATCTGCTAATGTTAGAAGGAACTTTCATTCAATATTCATGAGACACCCATATGATATAAAAATATTTTTATAATAAATTAAATCTACCCCGGTGTTTTCCGGTGTTTTGTGACCCATTCCACAGCGAGGCAAAAAAAGTACTCGTTCGTTTTGTTTGTGTGATTAGATTTTTTTGAATTGTTTAAAAATTTGTTATTTAAAAACAAAGTTGAAATTTTTTGTTTAACTTTCCCCAAATGCCATTTCGTTTGAGACATTCAAATTGATCAAAAAAGATTTAAAAACAGTGTTACAACTATATCAGAATAATTTTCAGTTGATAAGAATGATTTTAAAAAATTGTTATTGTGTTATAAACAAATTAATGAAGAAAAGTCATTTTTTGGATTGGCAATGTTGAGCTGATTGAAATTAATAGATTTTTTATAAAATGTGAGAAAAATGAAGGTTCCATTACCATGCATTCAGAATACATTTTATTTGGTAATTGTTTAAACAATTTTTATAAACAAATTCACAGTTTCGCGACTTTTCAATGAATATGCTCAATTTTTGTTCATTGAATCAGCTAGGGATGTCTTTCCAATGACTCTTTACTATTATACTTTGCCAATTGACAACAATTATTCATTATTTAAACAATTTTTATAAACAAATTTGTAGTTACAATGAATGTTTTCAATTTTTGTATACGGAATCAACTAAGAATGTCTTTCCGATGACTGTGCTATGATACTTAGCAAATTGAAAACAATTATTTAATATTTAAACAATTGTTATGAACAATTGTCTTTTGTCTACGCTGCGCTGCGAATGGAAGTCGACAAGTTTTGCTCAATTCCACAAAAAAAGTTTAGCCTATTCATTGAAAAATAGTTGCAGTGTGGATTTTTTTATAACAATTATCTAAATAATTGATATTTTTTGTCAATTTGCTAAGCATCATAGCAAAGAGTCATCGGAAAGAAATTTTTTGTTGATTCCGTATACACAAATTGAGGCCATTCATTGTAACTGCGAATTTGTTTATAAAAATTGTTTAATTAATGAATAATTGTTGACAATTTGCAATGTATTATAGCAATGGGTGTTCGGAAAGATATTTGTAGGTGATTCCGTAAACAAAAATTGAGCCTTTTTATTAAAAAATCGCCAAACTGTGAATTCGTTTATAAAAATTGTCTAAATAATAAATATTTATTGTCAATTTGCAAATTATCATAGTGAAGAGTCATCTGAAAGACAAACTTAGTTGATTCCGTAAACAAAAATTCACCCCATTCATTGAAAAGTCGCGAAAATGTGAATTTTTGTACAAAAATTATTTGAATAATGAATAATTTTTGTCAATTTGCAAAGTATCATAGCAAAGAGTCATGAGCAAGATATTTGTTTATAAAAATTGTTTAAACCATTATCAAAAAGTTTCAAAAAATTCTACTTTATTGTTGAAAAATAAAATTTTAAGCAATTCAAAACAAAATAATCACACAAATCTTTTCAAAATTTAGAAAGCTTCTATTTCAAAGGAAGAAAGTTTTAAATTGGATGAATAGTGTAGGCTTAAAATTGATTCGTTCGCGGGTACTTTTTTGCCCCACTGTGTGTCCCCTGCTTTCTTATCTAAGATTTTATTTTTTTACTTATTTTTTTACTATTCCAACAGTGAATAAATTATTTTCACTGTTAATGAGATTTGAAATGATGTCAAGGAATTACGAAAGATTTGAAACATGTTAAATGATTTGAAAGGGTGTTAACAGATTGCAAGGGATTTTTGGGTACTTCAAAAGACTAGAAAGTATTTAAAAGAATTACAACATTTTGTATTTCGTATGGTAACAAGTTGTATGGTGTTTCAAATGAGTCTAAAGGATTACGAGGAGTTTTAAAGACTTAAAACGATTTGAAATATTTTGAGGGCTTAAATTACCGGATTTTTAAGGATTTTGAAAGATTTTGAGGAATTAGGCAAGATTTCCGCGAATTATGAAGGATTATAATAATAAATGTTGAAGGGATTTTAAGCATTAAAAGCGATCCCGTAATATTTCAAGGAATTTCAAGGATTTTAACTGTTTCTTAGGTCTTCAAGATATTCAAATAATTTTAAAAGATTTTACGGATTCTCTGAAAATTTAAATAGATTTATAATATGTTTTTCAATATTTTTTTTTGACATTTGCAACCGGTTTTGAACATAGGCGCGGTAATGAATTTTATTTCGACAATGTGAATTTTTAGTTTTAACATCTAATTCTGAAAAAAAGTATTCAACATTATAAGTTTAATTTTAAAGAATATTGTATTTAGCGATATGTTCAATATTTATCGGCAACAATTCAAACTATATAATTTTATTTGAAAAAGATACTTTCTGTAATAATATATGGTTGATTTTCAAATTGTAGGCAAATTTTAGCACCTGCAGTGGCAATCACATTATTATTAGAAAATTACATATTTTATAACGGAAATTGATCTTATCACATCTAAAAATTTGAAGTCCACAAGGGGCAGTTATGAAAATAAATAATAATGTAATTCTGTATATTTATAAATAGAGGTTAGGAAACAGTAAACAAACCTGCCCACCTGATCCACGCGCACGCGCATATAAGCAGTCGTACGCTCTTCTATTGTACCGTACGATAATGATGCGAGAAAAATTATGAAGTTTAGCTTTTTTTTTGATATTTATAAGAAAATAACAGATTTTTATCATAAAAAGTCACCTACACATGGAACAAAACACCGTTGAGCAAGTAACGGTATGCCTTTTATAATTTTCTTCCACTCCGAAACTGGTTTTTAATGCACGTACGGGAATGACGCTTCTGCTATCAAAATTCACTTTTCAGTTTTAATATCAGATTCACAAAAAAAGAGTTAATATTTCTAGCTAAATTTTGTAGAATCTTGTATTAAACAATACGCTTAATATTTCTGTATTTATTACTCAACTGTAACTACAATATTTTAGTGGAAAAAAATACGTACGGTAATGACGTCTGAAATGACAAAAACCAAGGGACAGACTCTCAGGTTTTTACAATATTATTAATTTGACTTTAAAAATGTGCATAAATTCAATTTACGTTCACTTAAAGTTTATAAGCTTGATACGTTAAGTATTCCTAAGGTTACTGTATAAAAAAAGGGAAAAAATCAGTTTATCCTTGTGCAAAGTGAGGTAGGGACACCGTACGGTAATGACGTTTGGGGTGTTCTTATATTAAATTAAAGTAAGTAGGAACAGAAACGAAAAAAAGAACTGACCATTTTGCAGAGGATGATAATAAGTATTTATTAAATTTGAAAAAAAATCAGTACGAGTTTCTATGTTGATGTTATATTACTGGGACTTCAAGTTTGTCTTCAATTTGACAATTACCCATATATGTATACACTTGAAGTAAAATAGATAGAAGAAATTTATACTTTCGTTTCTTTAAAGGTCAGAAATGTAAGATAATAAGCTTTTTTTAATGTTGTTCAAAAGCACGTAGAACATTATTTTACGATGAAAATTATTTGCCGTCGGATAATCGTAAATTTCAATTGCTTGCAACGTTTTTATCCAACTTCAGATAAATAATGTCTCAGGGATTTACTGTGATAGCATGAGCATGATGAAAAAAAAAAATCAGGAAGATTTTCCATGTCATTTCTATATTAGCAGGACTGAGAGTTTCTCGCCAATTTGACAATCGCCCAAAGTAATTTGAACATCCAAAGCTGGTTTCAATTAGCAGATTCAAAAAATAATAAGATAGAAGAAACTTAGGGAAGAAATGTTTTTGGGCACCTATCCTCATCAGTAAGAAGTCGTTGACTGTTCCTACTAATATAAAACTTTCAGTGAAGTAAAACAGCATTTTATTAAACACGCTAGCTCGTATTTTAGGAGCTGCTGGCCTCAAGCCTGGAAGGAGCAGAATGTCGATTTGATTGGAAATTCAGGAAATCATTCAGAAAACAATTTGTTGGATCCAACAACAACAAAATTGGACTACCAGACGAATGAACATCCTGAGAATTGGGAAGGAAAAATTGTTCAAGAGCTATTCACAGTTTCATATGTGACGTGGAATGAAGCCACCAGCAAATGGACATCGTACTAACAAAGTTGAGCAGTCCTTATCTGTGTGAGCAATGAGGATTTTTTCATTCGATAGGGGGAATCTTCATTTTTCAGAATCAATATAAAACCGGAAGATCGATTTTTTGGTCCTAAGGTTGGTCTCTTTGTTCCACGTCACATATAGTACTGAAAGTTCCAACATTTTCCTTTTCCATTCCGCTCGTCCAGTATTAATTACTTCATGAATATAGGCGAGGGACTGCCTTTCATCACGGATGATCCACAAGGGACAGGCCGTGCGTACGACCTCGTTCTGAAGCATGTGTGAGGACGAGTCGTGGACTACCCTGAATGTCATGCACTACTGAATATCATACCTTTATGACACCCACTGCGACTGTCTGACGCATATCGCGTACAGCAAATCTCCCCAGAGGTGGAAACTCTTGGAATGCTTCGACGCACATCGGCTTTGTTGGTTGCAGCACAACTATAGCAGCATCTCCACTTTTAATACTTTTCGGATTTTCCTCAGTTGTTTTTCCCGTTCGACGATCACATTTTTCCTTTATTTCAGCGAATTTGCAAGCAATGTGGGCAGTGTGACAATCGAGTACAGGGGTATAGCCATTACTGACTTGACCCGGATGATTGAGAACAATCACCTGGGCAGTGAAATCTGCTGCTCCTCTGGGAGGCTGGTTCTTTGAATCTCCTGTCACGTATCCACGTCGTAGCTCTTTTACTGAGATGTTCTTCACGTTGAAACCAACATTGTCACCAGGAACGGCCTCTGTCAAAGCCTCATGATGCATCTCAACGGATTTCACTTCAGTGGTCAAAGCAGCTGGAGCGAAAGTCACGAGCATACCTGGAAAAGAATCAAGCAAAGGAAATAGTTATCAATCGATCATTTGAGCTGAGTACTCTCTAAATCCGAATTAGTAGAAATTTTAACAATTCAATTAGTAGCATTGTATCTAACTGTTAAATTAGTAACTTTATTACTTTCTACTTATGAAATTGTAAGATTTATGTTGCTAAATGAATTATTTAGGCTATTTTACTAATCTGCTTAGTAGTACCAACTTACTAATTCAATGAGTAGCAATGCATCGCTAAGGAAACATGATTTAATGATTTTTTCAATGTATTCTGCTGGTTTTTGAGTTTTAATTAAGAAAGGTTAATGTTTTCTCAATACACCCTCTATTTTTTCAATGTGGTCAAAATGTGAACTCGTGAAATTAGGTAGAATAACAGCGTTATCAGAACTTGGAATATTAAAATTATTATTATTGCATAAAATCTTTGATAAAAAATAAAATGAGATGCTTTATTATAAGCTGAATAATAGTCTTAGTTGAAACAATATTGTTATTCGTACCAACAAGTGAATGTAAAATTATTTGCACTATAATTTATTGCCTCCTTTGAAGATATAATAAAAATATTGATATACATTTTTGAATAAAGCTTCCGCTGTCTATCGAAAATTGAAAATTATGTTTTTTTTTTTGTAAATAGCCAGTCAACATGATTTTTCTGAACATAATATTGATAGCGGACAGGTTTAATCTTTTGATCTTTAAATTGCAGAAAGCTCACTCAACATACAGTAGAATCTACATAGATATTGAATGAAAATTTTAATTACTTTAAAACTTCCAAGTCGAATTTTTGGGTTAGAAAATTTCATTTAATAGTTGCTACGAATTAAGAGGTTGTTTTAAAGAAGATTTTAATGTCTTTTTTCATGTTTTAAACTTTTACTTTTGAGGCAACACTTATAATCATCAGATATAGTTTTCTCAAGGCATACCGATTATTAATAAACCTAAATTTTAAACAGAATCTGAAACTCGTTTAACAATTTTAATTTAGTTTATTTCATATTTTTAAATGAAAATTTAAATTTGATATTTTTGTTTGAAAATTGATCGTTTTTAGTTCTAAATTCAAATATTCATCTTCTTGCTTGAAAAATCAACAGCTTGCTTGCAATTTTTTCTCTCCCAAGACTGCAAAATCCTTTCAAGTTGAAAATTAAACTTGTGTTGAAAATTAGTTTTTTTTTTAATTCAAATTTTTCTGATTGAACATTAATTTTTTTTCTGAATATAAACTATTACATTTTTCGTTCAGTATTCATCTTTTTTGGAATACAAAATCACTGAGTTAAATGCTAAACTCTTTTGTTAAAAACAAATTTTTTTGTTCAGGGTTCATCATTTTAATAAAAAATGTATCTCTTTGGTGGAAAAGTGAGCTATTTTGTTGAAAATTCCTTTTTACCTAATTCATCTCTTTACTTGACCACAATACAAGGTTTAAAATTTAATCATTGAATTTCAGGTTGAAAATTTGTCATTTTTAGTTGATAATTCAACTGTTCCATTTACAGTCAATGGTTCATCCTTTTTGGTTGAAAATTCATCACTTTAGCTGAAAATTTGTTTGTTTTTTTTAGAAAATTAATTTTTTATACTGAAAATTCAACTATTTGGTTGAAAGTTTGTCTTTTTTATTTGAGATTCTCTTATTGTTTTGAAACTTCATCTGTTTGGTGGAAAATTTAATTATTCCAGTTAAGTATTTTTTATACTAGTTGAAATTTTATCTTTTTAATTGAAGATGAAAACTGCTTGGTTAAAAGTTATTCTTTCGTTAAAAATTCATTTTTTTTGTTCAAAGTTCATCTATTGCAGTAAAAAATTCATCATTTTCGTTCAAAATTATTTTTTTTTGGTTGAATTTGACTGTTTTTGTTAGGAAATTAATTTTTTTAACTACAAATTTAAGCATTATATTGTTGGTTAAAATTGTATCCTTTCAAGTGAAGAATTCATATATTTTGTACAAAATTAGTCTTCTTTGGCAGGAAATTAATTTTCTTCGTAGAAAATTTATCATTTTGGTTTAAAATTCAAGCATTTTCTTTAAAATTCCATATTTTTTGTTAAAAATTCAATTGTTTTGTTGAAAATTTTTCGTTTTGGGTTCAAAATTCCAGTTTTGCAAATTCAACATTTTGGATGAAAATTTTTTCATTATTGACTGGGAATATTTCTTGGTCGAAAATTTAACTTTTTTATTGAAAATTTGTCTTTTTAACATTTCAAATTCAATTATTTTGCATAAAAAGTAACTTTTTTATTAAAAAATCCATATTTCTGGGTTGAAAACTGGAATGTTTCGTCGAAAATTTTGTCTTCTTGGCATGAAAATTCAACATTTTCAATTTTTTTTTCTCCAGAGACTGAGAAGTCTTTTTTGTGAAAAATTCAACTCTCTGGTCGAAAATTCCTCTTTTTGGTTCAAAAATTATTCTCTTCTGGTCGAGTGTTCGAATACTTTTTAAAAATTCATACTATTTGGTTTAACGCAACTGTTTTCAATTAAAAATGGAAAAATGTGTTTTGAAATTCATGTATTTTGTTCAAAATTAGTCTTTTTTGAAAAAAAAATTCTTTTTCGTTGAAAATTCATCTCTTTAGTTGGAAATTTGACTTTTTTCAAATTGTTCCTTTTTTTAATAAAAATCAACTTTTTGGGCTTAAGGTTATTGTTTCATATGAAACGTCATGTATTTTGTTGAAAATTCGCCTTTTTTGGAAGAAAATCAATCTTGGTTTGAAATTCATATTTTTGGTTGATAGAATCAACTATTTGCTCGACGAGTTGATAAAAAGTTCATTTAATTTGTTGAAAATGCAATATTTTCAAGTTGTAAGTGCATATACAATTTTTTTAGTGGAAATTTTTCATACACAAGATCTTCAGATTCTACCCACCCACCCTCTTAAATGAGAGTAAGATTTTACTAATAACGCCCTATTCCCAAATCGTCATATGTTATTTGTGGATGATCCTTTTTAAAATTATGCATGTCTATTGTCGTTAAACGCTTCAAATTCTTTAATTTTTGCGAGCTGTCTCACAAGGATTGATCTTAGCTTTATTTTTAAAAAAAGCATCATCTTGGTCTAGATTATTTCATGCATCACCAATTTACAGAGTATGGTACATCATACTTTAGATTTAAAATATGAAGGGTTCCAGGGCATAAAAGTGTTAGTGCTAAGCCTTGAATTTCACAAAGGACCAACCCCAAGAACTCCGAGAAAAGCTCTTTTTAAAAATACGGCGCGTCTCAAAAAATGCCGAATTCGGTACTTACGCCCTTATGTGCCGAGACCCTTCAAATAATGAAACAAGAGCAAGTCATATATTAATCATTTAATGAAAAATTGAAAAACTAATAAATTTACCTGGTTTCAGGATACCAGTCTCAACTCGACCCACAGGTACAGTCCCAATTCCTCCAATCTTGTAAACATCCTGAAGAGGAAGTCGAAGTGCCTTATCAGTTGGTCGAGAAGGAGGAAGAATAGCATCTAGAGCTTCAATCAAAGTTTTTCCATCAGCATTTCCATCTTTACGTTCAACTTTCCATCCCTTGTACCAAGAAGTCTTAGGAGAAGGTTCCAACATGTTATCACCATGCCATCCAGAAATTGGAACAAATGCAACCGAAGAAGTATTGTAACCAATCTTCTTGATGTATGAGGAAACCTCTTTCTTGATTTCTTCAAATCGGCTCTCAGAATATGGTGGATCGGTCATATCCATCTTATTGACTCCCACAATCAATTGCTTCACTCCCAGAGTGAAAGCCAATAAAGCATGTTCACGAGTTTGACCATTTTTCGAAATTCCAGCCTCGAATTCTCCAATTCCAGCTGCCACAATCAGCACAGCGCAATCAGCTTGACTCGTTCCAGTGATCATGTTTTTGATGAAATCACGATGTCCTGGTGCATCAATGATGGTTACGTAATATTTCGCTGTTTCAAATTTCCAGAGAGCAATGTCGATTGTAATACCACGTTCACGTTCTGCTTTAAGCTTATCCAAAACCCAGGCGTATTTGAAGGAACCTTTGCCCATTTCTTGAGCTTCCTTTTCAAACTTTTCGATGGTACGCTTGTCAATTCCACCGCATTTGTAGATCAAGTGACCGGTCGTTGTTGACTTTCCTGAGTCAACATGACCAATCACTACGATGTTTATGTGGATCTTTTCCTTCCCCATGGTGGTGAATTATTCACGGCTTTCTGTAGAATTCGAAAATTATATTATTGGATAAAGTAAATAAAAACTTTTTCAGAATTGGAATGAAATTTATTGCAAACAAATGCCCGCTATTTAAATTGAAGGAATCCTTTCATGTGTGAAAAGAATTTTTCTTGATGTTTGAATGGAAGCAAAAATTGAATGTTGATAACAGGGGTTCAATCGAAAATGATTATCTCTTACACACTCAATCTGAAAGTACCAATCTGATCTGCATCAAAATGATCCAAGAATGTAACGGGCACTTGTTTCTTTATATTGATACAGATTTTCGTATCAATTGAATACCCATGCAGCAAAAATGGAACCTTCAGATTCACTGTGTAAGGAGTAGTATATAAAAATCTGGTAAAAATTGACCATTCGCAAAAATTGAAACAATTTCCAAAATAGCCCAAAAATGTTACCATCTGTGTCTCACTGCCTGCAGAGGATTCTTAAACCTGCAGATCAATAATTCAAATAAATCAACAACTTTTTGTAAGATTAGGCTTAATGCCTTGTATTTTGTACTTTAAGCTTGATAGATTCACTATTTTGTGTATTCAGGATTTTTCGGGTCATTTTAGCATATCCATTGAATCTCCATTAACATAATTAACATTGTCTCCATTTAATATCTTAATTGAATCAAGAAAACCGACATTTTCTAGTAACGAAACCCAAGGGAGATTTTTATTATAAAACTATTGGGGTGGCAATAATTTTAAAATAAATGCTGAAAGCGTCCCCTATAAGAAACAGTATTCTAATGTATTTAAAGGATTGTTTTAGCATCCTTGAAACATTCAAATAACGAAATCAAAACTTCCAAAAAACTAAAACCCAAGGAGTTTTTTATCATACTGTTAGGGTTGTTTCAGCATCCCTTGAAGATTAAAACAAGAAAATCGACAAGGACATCGACTTTTAGAGTAAACGTGGAAAACATATCCTAGCATGAAAAGTAGTTAAAATTATTTTCACGTCTGTTTCAACCCCCTAATAGTTCAAATAAGAACATCGAAATTTCAAAAGACCAAAACCACGAGGTTTTTTTTTTTATCATGATATTGGGGTTGAAAGTGAATTCTGAAAATACAACTCCCTAAGGAATTCAAGGACATGTTTTCATAGCGCTATATTTACCCACATTCAACCTTAAAACAGCCCTTGAAGTAAGCTTAAATAATTTTCCTGCCAGTATATGTATATCACATTTATTGTGTATTATTTTTCAACCCTAATGAAACAATAAAAAAAGCTCCTGTGGTTTTGGATTTTTTGGAAACGTGTGTTTTGCTTGTTCGAATTTTAAAAGAATGCTAAAACAACCCCCAAATCATGTTTACACATAATAGTGAATATGTCAGATTTGTGGTACAAACATTTTGTTTGGACGGGTCTAATCTACAAATTATGACCCTGGCGGACCGGCCGAACGCAAACATTACGCTACAGCGTAACGGTAAAGTAATGGTAAAGTAATGCTAAAGTAATATGGCATTATAATTAATAAAGGAAACAAAATTAATATGTAAATTGTTGCAATTATAATAAAACGTTAAAATTTACATTAAATGGTCATGCCGTAATTGCAACAAGTTGCTTTCTCAGCGTTAAAAAATAAAAAAATAAAGTGGCTGTCATTCAAGTCGGGTTCCTGCAGACTGGCAACCCACTTAAAGCCACGTTAGCGGGTTGCCAATATGCAGGGGCCCGACTGCAATGACGGTCACTATGTTTTTTTATTTTTTAATGCTGCAAAAGCAACTTGTTGCAATTGCGGCATGACCGTTGAACGTAAATTTCAACGTTTTATTATAATTGCAACAGTTTACATATTAATTTTGTTTCCTTTATTAATTATAATGCCATATTACTTTACCATTACTTTAGCATTACTTTACCGTTACGCTGTAGCGTAATGTTTGCGTTCGGCCGGTCCGCCAGGGGAGGCACTTAGGAAAATCTAATAAAAATTTTTTGGACAGAATGACATATCAATAGATGATTTTCTTATTGAAATAAGTGTAAAAGTTACAAGTTTGTCCATTTT
Source organism: Andricus quercusramuli (assembly GCA_932178445.1). Classification (NCBI taxonomy): domain Eukaryota; kingdom Metazoa; phylum Arthropoda; class Insecta; order Hymenoptera; family Cynipidae; genus Andricus; species Andricus quercusramuli. The sequence continues at coordinate 297,175 of CAKNXH010000613.1, read as the reverse complement.
TTTGGAAAAATCTGTTCATTTTTCTTATTTCTTTAAATTATTGATCTACACGTTCGTAATCACAGGAAAAATATAATTAAACGTTTCGACGAAAAGCCATTTTCTGTACATTTGGTGCGGGGTCCTTTTATTTATCTACGACTTGAAAAAAGTTTCGCAATACTATTTTTTAAACAATTGCCCCTTCTCGATATTTTCATATGTGATAAGTTGTATATAAATAAAATTAAACGGTTCAACACGACCGATCACTATTCCTTGTATACACTGAGAGACCTTTTGTTAGAATAAATGAAAAAAATGAATCAGAATTTGGTATAATATCATACCAAAATAGGGAAAACCGAGCTTTTATTACACTTATTCGTATTACAGTACCGAAGTTTAATATTATCACATGAGTATTTAAAACACGAAGACGACAAAGTAGTATTCTAAATACGAAATATTATGAATCTCCATTTCAAGAATTAACCCTATGAAAAAGTGATATTTTTTTTACTGAGTTTTCGAAAAATAATTTGAATAAGAAAAATAGTGAATATCATAATCTCGAAAACGTATTTTAGAAATTGATATTATCAATATGAAGTTGACAGCAACCTAAGACGCATAGCAATCTATGAAATCCTTATTCTTGATTTTTCATAGGGTAAGAGCACTAGTGGTTGGTACTGCGCCAGTTATTGGCACCCTCTCTCATTTTTGTTAAATTTTAAGAAAATGCAAACATTTATCGTATTTTGATGGTATTATTTTAATTCTACCATTATTTCTGCGTGTACCGACATACATAATTCATACAAAATAATGTCAAATTTAGTGATAAAATAATGAATTCACTTCAGTTCTTAGGGTGCCAAGAATTTATCCAGTTTTCTAAAGAAAATTTTTAGCTGACAACATTTTTTAATTTTGTTCAAACAACGTTGTGAACAAGTAAATGTGTTCCAATTTTTGTGAATATTGAAAAGAAATACTTGCAATATAATCAAAATAAGGAATGAACCTCGGCAATAATTTATTTATTAATTTTAGGGGGGTGCCAATGGAAATGAATACAAAAAGTATGGTCTCTAGTCGTTGGCACCCCAGTGCCAATGACCAGACCATGCAATTCGGGAATGATTTCATTCATTGGCACCCCTGCCTCGCCGGAAAAAAGTGAGGTTATGTAATCTCAAGACCTTGTGTTGACATGAGCCATTTCACGTATTTCTGATGAAATGAAGTGTTAAAAGTGCCGGAACAACAAAAGTCTTTACTAGGTAGACGAAAAAGTAGCTAACAATTATAATAAATGAAGCTGTCAGTTTAATACCGGTATATACCGGTAATCGTAACCTCCAAAGTTCTGTTCATTTAATTTATTATTCTTTTTAGGCCTCGAGGTATAGGTAAATATTGGTTTTATTTAAATTATAAATAGAATTTTATTATCTTTATACATATTGTGTTTAATAATATTGTCGTACAATGTTTTAAATGTTACGCAGGAATTCATGTTATTATAAATATAGCCAAAGTTTTTATTTAATCGGTGGGTGATTTGTTTTAACTTTATTTATGTATCCATGTTTGAATTTGTTTCTTGATTTTTCTAGTTTAAAGTAGAAAATGAGAAAATTAGTAACATTTATGGTTTTTATTTTATTTATTGCCATACTATTGCCCGTCAGAGAGTATCTCTGAGGAAAGAAAAACATATGCCAAAGAACACATATGTGACATGGCTAGGCTTTATAGCTGCTGTCAAAGATGTTGACTTGTCCAAAAACAAAATTTATAAAATACTAAATTTAGAATTATTAATAGAAAATTTATTTCATATTTTCAGATGCACAATTTGTTTTTATCAATGTTTTAACGCAATTACAGAAGTTTGAAGAGGTTATGTGAGTGTAGTGCCAATCACTGGTGACGAGGGGTGCCAATAACTGGGGTTAGCAGTGCCAAGCACTAAAATTTTGGGACTACATACTTATTTTTAATAATTTTTCAAGTTTTTTTCAACTTTGAATAATAATTCAACATTCCAGTGTATTCTGCATAAAATTTGGAGTGCCGGTATAATTATCACTATTTCAGAATTCAATCTTTTATGTGTTTATTTATTTCCTAAAGTCTAAATTTCCTCTTAAGGTGCCAATAACTGGTGCTCTTACCCTATAGTTTCGTTTGAGAATGCTCCTCGAGCATTTCCGCCGTTTTCCGATCGAGCTCGATTGTGCACCGGCCGCGGTCGGTCCAAATCCAATTCGGTCCTTAGTTCTGTCAAAAGATGCTTGGTTGTAATGAAAGAGGCGCTTTTATCACATGTATACCGAAAGGTTATGTTTCGCTGCCCTGAATTGTCAAGCGACTCCTCTATGCCGAGATTTTTGCCAAATATTCCATGATATAAGTTAGCCGTGGGGTTTAGTTGTTAGGGATAAAGTGCGTGCTTTGGGTAAGTTAGGTTCGAATCTCGCCGCAGCAATTCCGATTTTTTATAGCGATTAAGCGTGCGATTATGTATGTAGTGAATAAATTATGTATATAATAATAAAAATTATAATTGTACGCGTGTTTCTGTATTTCATTTGTGTATTTAGTTCCTCCTTCTGAAGGTTAAATCTTTTGGTGGAGTGAGTTATTTTTCATATGGTCGTTTGAGATTCTCATATGCTTTGTATAAAAACTTAAAAAGATGTTTTCACTCTTTCGAATAAAATTTATTACTATCGTTTTAACTTCACTTGTCAACTTTGATATAGTGAATTTTAAATTCTCGCAAGTTTTATAAGAGTTGCTGCAACATATTTTCCATTTGTTCAAACAAAAATATTAATTTTGCCGGCTGAAAACCACTATATTAATTTTTGATACGCAAACCCTGTTTTCCCTATTTTGGAACGATATTATACTAAATTCTCATTCATTTTTATCATTTACTCTCACAAAAAGTCTCTCAGTGTATATGAATCTTCTCTTATTGCATTTTGTTTAATTATTGACGGCTGTTTTTCAAAATTACAAACTAATATTATGAGACAATTATAATCACTGCTGTTTTTTAATCAAAATTTGATTCGACTATTTTTCGAAATCGACTATTTTTTGTTTCCCATTTAAATAGCAATTGAATTTTTTTTAATTTGGAGTTTTGTAACTCTTGAACGGCTTAATAAATTGCTAAGACCATACCACATTCTTGTAGGATATTTGACGCTCTACAAAAAAGGTCTATCATGATTTTTTCATAAATTTACTCCTTCAAAAGTTATTCAAGGTTAAAATTGAACACATAATAAATTTATCGTTTTTTTCTCAATTTGTGGCAAAAATTTGAAATTTATCACTAAGTATCTTAATAGTTTTTTCGGAAATTTTATAGTTTGGAATTTTCTCTTAAAAAACAATAATTTAACTCAAAGCATCACATTGTCAAGTTTAACGTTGTTTAAAAATTTATCTTTTGTTGTTCTAATTTTAATAACAAATAACTTTTAAATCATTAAACTTGATAATGTGATGATTTGAGTTAGATTATGGTTTTTTTAGGGAAAATTTTAAACTATAAAATTTCCGAAAAAACTATTACGATAATTATTGATAAATATCAATTTTTTTTCAAAAATTAAGAAAAAATGATAAATTTATTATGTGTTCAAATTTGACCTCAAATAACTTTTTAAGGAGTAAATTTTTGAAAAAATCATATGAGACCTTTTTAGTAGAGCATCAAAGTTCCTATAAGAATATGTTATGTTCTTAGCAATTCACTAGGCCCTTCAAGAGTTACAAAACTGCAAATTCAAAAAAAAAAATTCACACGCTATTTAAATGGGAAATATAAATTTGCGATAAGCGGAATCTAAATATTAATATTGAGAGCTCTGGTTTTCACAGGCGTCTTTTCACACCTTTCCGGAAGTTTTTAAGTGGGGGTTTCAAAAAAAAAAATAGTCAGTTTTTTTTAACCAACCTAATATATATATAATCTTATTATTATTTATTGTATAAATATATATTGATATTTGATATTAATTTGAAATTTGGAAAATCAAATCTGAAAGTAATTCCGTTTGAAAATAAAAATTCAGAAAAACTCATGTGAAATGAAAAACGTTTGTGTTTTTTAATACTCTTGAGAGGTTAATTTAAACTTTTTATTGGTCTGATAAATTTTTTGAAATTTTATCTAATATAAATGCTTTTTGCTTGAAATTAATATCTCTAAAGAAGAATTATAATGAAAAATCAAAGGGTTTCGAAGAAGACTAGCAATTTCTTAAGAATGTAGGCTATGTTAACGATTTTCACCGGAAATTGGTATTTTCAAAAAAAAATCAGCGAGATTTCCTATTGTTAACAATCAGTAATTATGTTATTTTCAGCGTTATGCGTCGCAAATCGGCTATTTTCAACAAAAAATGATTAGATTTTAAATAAGAGTAAAAGTGAAGTAAAAGTAGAACGTAGAACACTATAGAAGTTAGTATGTATAGACAAAAATCGATGATAATAATTTCCTGTTATGTTAAGTCGAAAATTCCAATTTTTCAAAAAGTATTTCGAAATAACCAAATTTACAATCTTGAAATATTACGAGTTGTGCGTTTTTCATCAGAAATTGAAATTTGTATTAAAAAAGTATTGAATTTTAAAGGGGATTCATAATTTTTCAATATTTCTCAGTTAAGTTGGTGTTTTACATCCAAAATGGCATTATGGAACAAAAGACATTATAAAACAAAATGTAAATTTTTTAAACATATTTTGATCATCTTAGTGTTTTTTGTCGCACATTTGTATTTTAAATTAAAAAAAAAAACAGTTTTCAAAGGAGATTCGTCATTTTTTCAGATAATTTTAGGTTACGTTATTGTTTACACCAGAATTTTGTATAAAAAGATTACAAAATTTCGTACAATTTTAGGTAGTAATCTGATTTCCCCGATAATTGGTATAGATTTCGCAAAAAAATGTCAATTTTGAAGTAAGATAAAGTTTTTAACGGCTTTCACACAAAATTGTTTATTTTAAACAAACACAATTGAATTTTAAAAAAGATTTGCAATTTTGAACAATTTTTTGCTACGTTATATTAGTGTGCGTGGAATATATATTTTTTAAAGCAAAATCATTGAATTTGGAAGAAGATAAACATTTTTTAAACCATCTTAGAACGGGAAGTCGGCGATTTTAACCAAAAAATTAGGTTCTAAAGAAGACTCACCATTTTGATTGAATTTTACGCTAATTTTTTTCTTAACGATAATTGGTATTTTCAATAAAATATCATAAGCGTTGAAACCATATTTGCTTGAATTTGCTGAAGCGATCGTTTATCATTACACTATTATTAAATAATGTTCAAGATTATAATATTTGTTATACATAATATCATTTTTGAAGGGTGCATTTTTTAGGTGCACCTAAGTTTTTCTGCCTTTAGTTACTTTTGTTTTAAAATTATCAGAATTATGTTTAACATTTCAAAATTTATCAAATCCACTTTAAGGAATTTAAACTATAAATAAATAATAAGAATTTTATCATTTATTTTCTGTGTCAATATAACGAAAGAAAAAACACCTATTATTTAGTTGATAGTATCGATCACCACTTTTGCTGAGAAAGTGACCACTTCCACACTACTTGTTTCAAGGATGTCTTGAAAATATTGCTCTTCCTTTATTATACAATTCATTAAAGGGAAATTTAATTTGCATTAAATTCGAGAAAACATGTTGTGAATAAAAATATTACCTAACTACTATTCACGTAATCTGTCTCTAAAAATAAATAACTTGGTCTGGCCGTAAACATCCGCTACTACTTGTTCCAAGGACCTCTTAAAGCTCAGGATAATCTTCTTAAATCTTTTTTTTCCAACAACTCTTCAGTTAAGCAAATTAGTTATAAATGATTTATATAAATTAATTGTTAAATAGAAAATAGCAAATAGTCATTGAGACTTAAAAAATTGAAAATAATTAAAATAATTTATAATCTGTATCAAAAAATTTCTTTTCATAAATTAGTATATGAACATTATGAACAATCTTGGCCAGATTCTAATTATTGAATCTTAGTAAGTTGCCCAAACATATTAATAATTTATCAGAATCCTGAATGCCTTATTAGAAAATTGTTCAATTCCAAATAATTCCTTTTTATAGGATATTTTATATTCTATAAAAACATTAGATGGTACTTGCGGCTTCCCTCAATCGTGTTTTAATAAACTCAAAAAAATATTTGTTTGAATAAAAAAAATTGTTTCTTTGATTTGGGGTCCAACCAATATTTTATTGATTTTAGCAATATTTGTTTGATTCAAATGCAAGTCATTTGATGCAAACACGTCATTATTTAGGTCAAACAAATTTTATTCTAGTCAAACAAATTCTATCATTGTTATAGGGTCAAGACAATGTTTGTTTGATTTAAACACACATTTTTCTGAGTGTACTTTATTATTCTTTAAGTGTACTTTGCATAATCTATATCTAACTTCTATTGCACAAAATCTGCAACCGTCAGGCGATATTTCAGCGAATTCAAAATAGACTATCGATAAAGACTTCCTCCGTTGATTATGACGCAATTTACCTGGAATTATTGTACTATCTAGCGAGAGTACACAACGAGGCCGTTAAACTCCGACCCCGACTATATACATCCACCCCAAATTTAATGGAATCCAAACTAGAACGAATTTGTCCCCAAAAACAAAAATATCGATTCACAAACCAAGGCAAATTCACCTTTTTAAATCAACTTTCCTCAAATTTAATTTCAATTGCTCAAAATTGCCAAAATAGCTTAAAAACAATTCGAAACCCAAATCTAAGAATATCTAACCATTAAAAACCAAGTTAATAATGTACATAATTTGAAAAAATGTATTATCAACAAAGTGCAACTTGCTTTCTCACCGGCTTGAGCAATCAACACCCCAAATCTCGAGTGGGGTAATTTACAAGGTCACAAAAGCTCATTCTAATTCTCAAACTCACCTCGATTGTAAAATCTCTATTTCCGCAGATTTTGGCGATCAATCTTGCAATTTTTTGGACAATTGAATTCGTGATTGAAGAGAGAGGGAATGAGAGGTAAAGAGAGAGCAAGGTAGTTTTGCTCGTCTGACAGGCCGGGAAATCAATATGCGGCGGCTTGCAGGGTTGAACCGGCAAGTCTTGATTTCCGAACAACCCTGGTAAGAAGTATTCACCACCGGAATTCAATTTTGATATGAAATTTTTCAGACTCACCGTGTCGATCACGAAATCACCGGAAGAATTTCTCGGGGGTCGATGATATTTTTCTTGGCTCAGGTCACGATTTGCGAGCGATGAATCCTCCTCAGAACCGAGTGTCTTCTGCCATTCGATGTGGATTCCGGTTTCTGGCTTCGCGCATGAGCCAAAAAACATGGCCGTCTTCACTTTCGCCAATAATGCACAGGGAGGAACAATAAAAAATATCAATCTGGAACTTAATTGGATTGATTTTTCGCTGCGAGTTTGGAAATTTGATCACTAATTGATTTTATAAATTGTTTGGGAAATATAGTTTATCTGCAGGTTACAGGGGCACTAAACCTACCCTAAATAGCGTTTTTGTATTTATTAACTCTTTGTGTTTTATGCAGAAGGCGCATAAATTCTGATTATTTCTGACATTGAGTTATGTTAGAACATGCTTTATTTTCGGACTGCGCTTGAAGGAATTCATCCAACGTTGAAACTAATAATTTTTTTTAGTCGATGAGGTCGGATACCTTCCAGCACTAGTTTTCATAAAGTCTCTAACAGAGGGAAAAGTTTTGTTTTTAATGATAAAATAATGTTTTATGTACGTTTTGATTATGAATAGGGTATAATGCTTTAAGATGAATGTAAATACACGTGTACTATAGGTATTTTTAATAATAAAAAAACTGTTCTAAAGAGACATTTTTTCATTAAATTTGTATGAGTTAAAGTTATAAAACACTTATTGAATAATTAGAAAGGTACCCATTTAAAGTGTGAATTCAATATTTGAATGTCTATTTCTGACTTCAAATGTAATGTTCTAAAAGAAAACATAGGTACGCCAACGACCAAAAAATGAGATAAATCTATTCTGATCATTTAAATCAACGTCTAAAGTATATCGGAAGCAAGATTTTTTTCTGAAATAAAATCCCCGCGCCCTATTTTCTCGGAACCCAATAACATTTTTAAATCAAACTTATTTCCATCGATTCAGCGACTGATCTAGCTAAAAAACCATTTTTTTTTACTTAAATTGATAAATGGCTTTTTGATCACGGTCCAAAGTTGAGAGAACTTGCGCTTCAAGAGAAAAACAATTTCCTTCCATTTTCTCGGAACTTATTTACACCTTCGAATCAACCTTATTTTTATCGATTCAGTAACTCATTTAGCTAGAAATTAAATTCTTGTTTCCTACTTCGATTGAAAATTGGACTTGTAATCACCGTCCAAAGTTGATGAAACTTGTGCTTCAAAACAAACAAAAAATCCGTCTAATTTCACGGAACCTATAATAATATTTTTCTCAGGCCTACAATGATTTTTCTACATTTTTCCATGATTCTAGAAAAATCATTATAGAAAATCATTGTAAAAAAATTTAGTATAGACATGAATAATGTTAAAAAAGTGAAAAAAGAGATGCGAAACAATAGAGAAATTACGAACAAATTATTATGGCTTTCCAAAATTGCAAGGAATGTCAAAGAATTTTGTAGGATTTCCAAAGATTTCATGGTATTAGGAAAAATCCCACAAGTTTTTGAGGATTTTATAGGATTTTTAATTGCTTCAAAGGATTTGCGCGATTTTAAAATGTTTAAAAGATTGTGAGCTATTTCAACCTTTCCACAGAATTTTAAGATATTTATACAATTTTAAGGCATTTTTAAGGACTCTGTAAGATTTCCGAAGACTAAAAAATAGATGAGATGAGTTAAAATTTCAAGGAATTTCTCCCAATTATTTATGTTCAAGAAATTTCAAGTGATTTCTATATATTTTAGTGAATTTTTATGATTTTCAAAGGAAATATTTTTAGAGATTTTAAGGCATTCCAAAGGATTTTCAAAATTTATAGGGATTTTATAGAATTTTGTAGGATTTCTGAAGATTTTATTGGAGTTGGTAACATTTAAAGGATTTTATTGAATCTTCCAGGATTTTAAGGAATTTGAAAGATTTCCGGGGTTTTGAACTTTATTTGAATGTGCAAGAGCTTTCAAATGATGTCTACTGATTTCAGTAGATTTTTGCGATTTCTTAAGGCAAGATTTTAAGCAATTTTAAGGAATTCTATAGGATTTTAAGTGATTTAACCAAATTTATGGGATTTAAAGGAATTGTGTAGGATTTTTCAAAGATTTCAAAGGATTTCTCGAGAATTTCGGGAAATAAAAATAACTTAATTTCAAAGGATTCTCAACGATTCCGCAGATTGGAAGGTATTTTACAATATTTCAAGGAATTTGACAAAATTCAAAGGATTTTCTTGAATTTTCAATGATTGCAAACATGGCTATGGATTTATTTATTTATTTTTTTGAATCCTTAATAATCAAGCTTGATATATTTGTTTTGTATTTAAAGGATTTCAAATGATTTCAGAGGTGTTTCAATGAATTTCAAAAGAAAATAATTCCAAGGGATTTCCAAACCCTTGAGGGATGTCAAAGAATTTCTTAGGATTTTCAGAGATTCCAAAGAATTCAAAAAAAATCACAAGGTTTAAGGGGTATCACAGGACCTCCAAGCATTTCCTAGGTTTTAAACATTTCAAGGGATTTCTAGATAACTGTACAAAAAAATTTAAATTATTTCATTTTGAAGAGGTTTTAAATTATTTTTAAATATTTCAAGCATTTTGAAGGTGTTTGAAAGGGCTTAAAAATTGTAATGGATTTGACAAGAGATTAAAAACGATTTTTGACAATCTGAGGCCAAATTTTTTAATCTAACTTTTCAGACTTCAATTCAGCACCGATGCACCTCGGAAGCAAGTTTTTTTTGTTTCTAAATTATAAATTCACTTTTTGAAAATTTGTTCACCCCCCTGAAAAGTGGTGATAAATTTCCGCAATGTACAAAAGGAGCAAACACACCACAAAGAATAAACAATTTCCCGCCCACTGAGATCCAAAAACGTGATTGCCAGATCTAAAAATATGATTCGCGTGCGCGAAAATAGCACGTGGATCGACATTTCCGAGTTCGAGTCCCAATTCAAAACTCTAGAGTCACTTATTTACTCAAAATTATTATTATTATATGATTTGTTGACGATTTAACGATGCGCTATTTTGATGAATTTTAGAGCCTTGACGTGTTTTTGATATTTTTGGCGAAGAATATCGGAAAAACAGACGCAAGTCGTTTTTAAATTATAGGTTGCCATAGACGAATTCCATATGGCCTATTTGATCTTTGACAATATTTCCTGTCTCAAATATAGATTTTCACAGCCGTAGTTTTCCACTTGTTATTTCATTCATAGTTAAAAAAAATTCTCTTTTTGGTGCATTAACAGGGTTGCTATATGAAATTTAATTTCAAAATTATCTAACTTTCCTTGACTTTCCCTGACTCTTCTCTAATAAACAATTTTTAATTTTTCCTGACAGTTCTAAATTTTATGTTTGAGATATAAAAAAATGTTACACCTAAGAGATCTATGATATCAATGCAAGAAAAAAGATTTATTTTCCAATTTATTTTGAATAATTTTAGTTAAAACAGTGAAAAATAATTTTATGAGGGATCATACAACCAATGATTTTCAATAAATAGAAAATAAATTTTCAACAAAATGGTTGAATTTTTCACAACAGCGATGAATCTTCAATAGAAAATGAGTAATCAGCGAAAAGTGTAATAGCTGATTTTTCCGAGATAGAGTATTTTAATTTTCAATTTAAAACATTTGAATTAAACGAAATCGGACGAATTTTTCACAGAAAATTTGGATTTTCAAACAAACAAAATATATTATTATTATTATATATTTGTCAGTCTAAACAGATTTCATACTAAACGAAATGAATTTTCAAGAAAAAGTGGTGATTGTGAATTCTCTTTTGTTAAAGCTCCTTCGGCTTTATCGAATAAATTCTCATCACGTACCTCGTCCTTCACATAAAGTACAAATTGTATTTATCATGAGTACTTTAATATTTGTTCCTGATTTTGCATTCAATTTTATCTTTAGCTACCGTGAAAATGTTATATAATTTCAGTGAAATATTATTACAATTCATAATATGCATTGATATTAAAAACAGACGTATTTTCCTTGTCTTGTTTTTATAATTAAAAAAAGTGCGCATCATATAAAAAAAACAATTTTGTTATCATGCATTTTATTGCAACTTGTGTCGTTTTTCCATAAATTTAATTTGTTTATGTTCAATGTTATTTTTCACGATTTGAACCCAAAATATGCATCCTAGCGTAAAGTGGTTCAAAGAAAATTTGTAAATGTAATGTAGGCAAACAATTTGGCCAGACAAAATGTTATTGTAGCGTGTATCATTTTTCAAAAAAGTTAATTTTCTTATTTTAAATATATTTTTACAACAAAAGGTTATAAGGGATTTGTAGATCTTTTTTGGCCAAACGACTTTTGTCTATTCATCTTTTTTCGTACTTTGCGTCGTTTTTCCAATTTTTTTTTGATTGTTCATGTTATTTTTCACGATTGAAACAAAAATTATGCATCCTATGAAAAAATTATTGATAAAAAAATGTGTAAATCATTTTAGTGTTAACTACTTTTATACATTAATTTTTTTGTGTGGTTTGTGTCGTTTGTCCGAAAATTTAATTTATTTTATTCTTAAATCAGGTTTTTACAAATAAAACAAAAAATAAGCATGCCATCAAAAAGTGAATCATTACAAATTTGTGAATCTTTTTTGTGTGCACAATTTTTGTTTCTTTATCTTTTTTCGTATTTTGTAAAGTTTAGCCGTGAAATGGAATTTTTTATTTTTCATTATTTTTTTGTGATAAAAATTTGAATTTTTTTTTTCAATTAAAAAAAGTCTAATGACAATATTGTATGGTGTTCAGGAAGAAAGATTGTTCGTTGCCTGACTTTCTTATATCGTGCGTTGCTTGGCTAAAAATATTTATTTTCGTATTTTTTTTATATTTTGTAACTGCTATGAATCCGGTAATTTTGCTTTAACCGAAAAAAGTCATCAGAATATTTCGTTCGCCTTTTTGCACACTATTAATATCTGTTCATAGAACAATAAGTTAATTTTTTTGAAAGTTATCGTGCTAAGAAACTAAAAATCTACAGACTAACAGACAGGCAAACAGACATACTAACAGACAGACATACTAATAGACAGACATACTAACAGACAGACATACATTTTCTGAGAATCTGTTTTCTGGGTTCAGGGGGTCACAAAACATGGATATTCGACAAAAAAGGGAGGGGGGGGGGGGGGGTCAAATTTTACATCAATCTAAAACCTTCTCAATATAGGATGAGAATGTAAAAAGATAAGTTTTAAACTAAAGATAAGATAGTTAAATTCTTTGTTAGAAAAGTAATGTTTAACGAAGAAAAAACAATTAACAAATATGTTAAATTAAAAAAAAAGAAATGAATTTTTAATCAAAAGAAGAATGTTTGGATTTTCAGAAAAAAAAATCAACCAACTAAACGAAATTTTGAACAAAGTAGTTTGTAACCCAAAAAGACAAATCATCAACTGAAAAGATGTAATTTCTATTAAAAAAGATAAATTCCTCATAAAAAATGGTATATTTAAATTTACAATTGAATAATGATTTTTTAACTACCATGATAAATCTTCAACCAAAAAAATGAATTTTTAACCAAATACTTGAATTTTCAACTGCAGAAGATACATTTTCGATCAAGCACGAAATAGTTAAATTTTCATTTGGGTAAAGTCATTAAAAAAATGATTATCAGCAAAATACCTAAATTTTGAATTAGAATAAGGTTTTTTTAACAAGGTAATTCCGCTTTCAACTAAATAGTTGAATTTTCAACCAAAAAAAATGAATTCTCAACGGAAAATTTAACAGTTGAGATTTAAAAAAATTATTTTTGAACAAAAAACAGCTGAATAAAAAAGGACGAAATTTCAGCAAAATAGTTGTATCCTCAATAAAAACAGATTAATTAAAAATCAAAAAAGATTGTGTTACAAAAGAAATAAATTTTCATGAAAAAAGTAGAGTTTTTAAGCTAAAAATACGAGTATTTTAGAAAAACGTTGACTTTTAAACTCGAAGGACGAATTTATTGTAAAAGAGTTGAGTTTCCAACCTGAAAATATGATCTTTTAGCTAAAATTATAAATCCTCAACATACAAAAATGAATTGTAAAACAAGTATTTGAATTTTCGACTGAAAAAGATAAAAATGTTCAACTAAACATGGAATAGCTAAATTTTCAACTAGAAAAGATTTTATTTTTCAAACAAAAAAAGTTGTATTTAACAAAAAAGACGACTCTTTAGCAAATTGAATGAATTTTCGACTTGAATTAAAAATAAAGAAAAAAATTAAAGTTTTCAGGTAAAAATGGAATAGTTACATTTTCAGTCAAAAAATCAATTTTGACAACAAAAAAAAACATTTTCACCAAGGAAATAAATTTATAACTGAAATCCATACAAATTAATTTTCAATCAAACAAATTTTGACTTTCCAACCCAAAAGGATGAATTATCAACCAAAAAGAATCTTAACCAAAATGTTGATTTTTCAAGCTGAAAGGCGAATTTTCTGCAAAACAGTTGCGTTTTCAACCCGAAAATAGAAACTTTCAACTGTAATTATGAATCTTTAACCAAAAAAATGAATTATTGAACAATTAGTTGACTTTTCAACAGAAGAAGATAAAGGTTCAACCAAAGATGGACTAGTTGAATTTTCAACCGGAAGAAATTTTGTTTTTTAACCAAAAAAGTTGAATTGAACAAAAAAAGACGAGCTTTCAGCAAGAAAGTTGAAGCTTCAACCAACAAGAATTACTTTTTAATACTATTGTTGAATTTTTAACAAAATAATCAAATTAACTTCAATTTCTGTTTATAAAAAATGTCCTAATTTTGTCACGTTTTCTCTGACGTTCCCTGATATTCCCTGGCCTGTTAACAAATTCCATGCTTTTAGAAAATTCGCTGAATTTTTCTTCAATTTTGAGAAATTCATCTCTCCGGTGACTATTACGCATAGGAAAAAAGACTTAATCTCATAGATATTCTTGGGTTTATTTTAGACTAGAATTGCGGAAGCACCTACGAAAGAAAAATATTTGTTTGGGAACATAGATTAGTGTTTCAAAATGCCTGAACATTCAGTTTTCAAGATCATTCAAGTCCGAAGAGAGTCAATGACATTATTAGTATGACGCTGCGCTGGCCGCCGAAAAATTCCTTAGGATTTAGTAGTTGGCACAATACCCAAGAATGTTAGTCATGACCAAGATGTATGGCTGCAAGTACTATAACTGACCGGATGTTCATCTGGAACAAAGCCATTCGAAGGAGACTTGACCGTTTTACATTTTCGCAGCTTAGATTAGCGAAATTCTAATATATACAATATTAAACTAATTATTACATAATATATAACTTATTTTAATTACTTTTGAGTTATTCGCAAAGGGTTACGAAATCACTTTAAATTCTCGATAATGAAAATCTTGCAAATTAAATTGATTGATGAATTTAAAATCTGAATTCTACTTGGCTTTACAATACATACTTGACAGGATAAGCTTACAATACAAAATTTTGATAAAACTATAAAGATTTTAGAAGGGTTCATTATTAGGGGCTGTCCATAAACAACGTTACCAATAATGGGGGGGGGGGGGGCGGGGGTGGTAATTGAAAGTTAAGTAACGAACTTAAATAAGTTTGGAAAGTCCCTTCTTTCCCTTTTTTTCCTAAACTTTGTTGAGAATACATCACTTTGGCTATAAATTTAACTATTTCATTTTTTTAAATAATATTCATAGTAATAAAATCGACTTTTGGATTGTTGGAAATTCACTTTGTTGTCGAAGGGAAATAATTTTAGTAGAAAATACACCTCTTTGTTTGAAAATGTAACTATTTTGTTTAAAATTTGTTTTTTTTTTGGTTAGGATTGATATTATTATTATTATTATAGATTAGCAGTTCGAACTCGAAAGTTCATTGCCTCATCTACCCGAAACCGCCACACATCTCTATCCTGTGCATCCTCCATCCAGTTTAAGTAATCATGTCCTAGTTCTTTTAAATCATCCCTTACATTTTTCTCCCATCTGTTTCTCGGTCTGCCTAAGGGTCTCTTACCAATCGGTCTCCCTCTTAAAACTTGCGCCACTGTTCTTTCATTTCCCATTCTTGCTACATGCCCCGCCCATCTTAGTTTACGCGCTTTCATTACTCTATTAATATTTGCTGACCCGTAGAGAGCATGCAGCTCATCATTATGCAGTTTTCTCCATTCGCCGGTCTCTTCGTCCCTTTTTGGACCATAGATTTTTCTAAGTACTTTATTCTCAAAAACTCTAAACCTATTCTCCTCTCCTTTTGTCAGCGCCCACGTTTCGCACCCGTACATGACGACCGGCATTATTATTGTTTTGTAGATTCTTACTTTTATATTTCTAGATAGCAATCGCGATTTTAATAGTGTGTTTGCTGCATAATAGCACCCATTGCCAGCGTGCAGTCGCGCGTTGATTTCCGTTTTAATCTTATTTTCGCTAGTTATAATTGACCCGAGGTATTTAAACTCGCTAACCCTTTCGAATTTCATATTTCCGGCTGTTAGATCCCCGTCTTGACTACTTTGTTCAGATCTGACGACGGTCATATATTTTGTTTTCGTTTCGCTAACCTCCAAGCCAATATCTTTGGCTTTTGTGATCAAGATTTCTGCATTTTTAGCTACCGTTTCTTTATCATCCCCTAGTATGTCGAGATCATCCGCATATCCAAGAATTTGTATTACCCCATTGAGGGTAGCACCGGTCGGATTCGCCTGCACTTGCCTAACCACGTATTCTAAAACTAAGTTAAAAAGGACGCACGAAAGTGCATCGCCCTGTTTCAGCCCATCGCGGATCGAAAACTCTTCAGATAACCTTCCGTTTACGCGTATTCTTCCCCTACTGCCGCTTAAGCAAATTTCGATAAGTCTAACCAATTTTCTTGGCACACCCAATAACTCTAGGATCCAGTACATTCGCGCGCGAATAATAGAGTCGTAAGCTTTTTTAAAATCGATAAATAGCTGATGCACTGCTTCATTAAATTCCCATTTTTTTTTCTAGCAGTTGTCTAATTGTGAACATTTGATCGCTTGTAGATCGGTTTCGGCGGAATCCACACTGGTAATCCCCAATGATTTCCTCGGCGAGAGGAGTTAGCCTACCTAAGATTACATTGGACAGGATCTTATAACACGACGACACAAGTGAAATTCCCCGATAATTGCTACAGTTCATTTTATCGCCTTTTTTAAAGATAGGAATAACAATAGAGGTATTCCATTCTTCAGGTATGCGTTCTGTT
>CAKNXH010000613.1:229471-272541 GCA_932178445.1 Andricus quercusramuli | reverse complement strand
GGGGGGGGGGTCCTTCATTGATGTAGGGGAGACCGCCCTACAGTAGATATTCCAACTACAGTAGACAGGGGAGTCCACCCTACAGTAGATATTCCCCCTACAGTGGACAGGGGAGTCCACCCTACAGTAGATAATGATCCTAAAGTGGATAATCATTAATTTAAAATACTAATGTACGTGAAACAATTAATTTAATTTAAATAATAATTACAACACTATATCTGTTAATGAATTGAAATTATAATTATTTATTTAAGGCATACTTGTGCTTTCAAATAACAATTATCTACTGTAGTTCCATTATCTACTGTAGGGTTGTCTCCCCTAATAATTAATTATAAGCACAAACATAAGTAAGATAATCTATTCTAATTTTAATATATTACCACGTATCGTTTCTTAACTATTACTCACATTAAATTAATTATTTTTCATACATTAGCAATTTAAAATAGAGATTATCTACTGTAAGATCGTTCTCTACTGCAGGATGGCCTCCCCCTACGTAATTTTTACGAATTTAATTATTTAGGGAAAAGTCAACGATATAGCAAACAAAAATTTACATTTTTAAATAACTGTCAAGAAGAATGAATTTGAAATTTTCAAATAATAATTTGAAATTGTTTTATTCCGTTTATAGAAGATTCTTTGTTGAAATGTTACAGGATGAAAATGCATATTTATACTTATTTTTCATGTAGTTGCTTCCCCCTGAAGATTATATTTTTTTTATGGATTTTATTTTTTTTTCTAAATTCAAAAATTTTCTTAAGAAGGACTACTCCTTTTTGGTTGAAAATTAGTCTTTTTAGGTTGAAAATTTAATTATTTTAGTAGAAAATTGACTTCTTATTTAAAATTTGTATTTTGTTCCTAAAAAGTCAAACCGAAACTTTTTAAAATGAAAATTCGTCAATTTTTTTAAGATTGGTCTGTTTAATTTAAAATTTCATATTTTTTAGTAGAAATTCAATTTTTTGGATAAAAATGCAACTTTTTGGTCAATAGTTTAACAATTTTGTTAAAAGGTCATCCTTTTTGGTTGAAAAGTAATCCTTTTGGGTTGAAAATTCAACTGTTTTGTTGAAAATTCGTCTTTTTGGGTTGAAAATTCAAGTATCTTCGTGGAAAATTTACTTCTTATTTAAAACTCATATTTTGATGTTAGAAAGTCGAACTAAAATCTTTTTTGCATGAAAATTCATCAACTTTTTTGAAGATTTTTCTGTTGTTGTTTTCTGAATGTTTCGGACAGAAATGAAATTGTTTGGTTGAAAATTAATCTTCTTGGCTTAAGCTTCCATCTGTTGTGTTGGAAATGTTGTTTTAACCACTTCAGAAATCACTCTTTGGTGAAGATTCATTTGTTAAATTAAAAATTCATCTTTTTGGTGGATAGTTCAACTATTTTGATGAAAAGTGATATTTTTAAATTGAAAATTCAACTGCATGGATAAAACTTGATCTTCTTTGTTGAAAATTGTATTTTTTTAAATGAAGATTTACCTCTTCAGTTAAAAATTCAAATATTGGACTGAAAATTAAATTTTTTGCTGCAAATTCATATTTTCTGGTTGATAATTCAATTTTTGTACGGAAAATTTATCTTTTGGCTTAAAGGTTCAATAATTTACGTGAACTTTCTTCTCTTTCAAGACTAAAAAATTTTTATTGATTGAGAATTCGTCTTCATGACTTTAAAATTAATTTTTTAAATGAAATTCGATCTTTTTTGTTTGAAGTATCAGTTATTACACTTTCTTGATGAGAATTAATCTTCCTAGGTTAAAATTTCAAGTGTTTCGTTAAAAAGTAATCTTTTATCGTGGAAAAGACATTTTTCGTTTAAAATAAATAAATAAATGTTTGATTTGTATCTAAAATATTGTTTCATTCAGTTTATCAAATTTCATATTTGAAAAATATTACAAGATTAAAATGCTGGTATTTTAATGCTATCGCTTAGGGTAAATGGAAAATTGGTCCAGGAAAAATCCGGCAATTTTGAAAATGAATTTTTCACCTTGCAAAGCATGTATTATCTCAGATACAAAAAATTTCATTAGTTTCAAGTACCAAATTTTTAAAAAACTTGAAAATTTTAGGTTGCAGGGAAGGAAGCAGAGATTTATGCAAAAATATATTGTTTACAATTCTGTAAATGAATAATCACTCGTCGTACGAGAAACTGTCACAGGAGTAAATAGTTTATTTTGTGCCAGAGATTAATAAAAAAAAGGTCAAAAAATCTATTTTTCTAACAAGGCACAAGGAGAATAATTATCAACTATCAAAATTCTTAAAATTCAACTGATTACTAGAGAAATTTTCAAAATTCGATTAGAGAAAAGTGAGCCACTAAAGATTAGTACAAAATGACTAATTCGAGTAGTCGAGATATTTCTTAATTCATTAATGGAAAAATAATTGCTTCGTAAAAAGAAAATTATTTAGAACTGTATATAGTAATTTAAAAAAGTCATAATCATAAAAAACTTAAATATATAATAGTTCAATAAAATGATGCTATGTTGTAACATTTTTAACTCTATTTAAACAATAAGAAAGCCGTATTGAGAAATTGTCAACCTGACCTAGTCTGTTTCCATTTTCAAAATAGTACTTTCTGATTATTTGAACCAATTCAAAAAAATAAGATTTTTTTACAATCTTAACAATATAATGTATCAGTATGGAATAATAGATTTATTATTTATGTATATTCAGGATCATCATGCGCTACTTTTCAACAAAGTTTTGTTTTCAATTTTCAAATTTTTGATCGGTAGTATATTTTTCTTATTTTTCACAGAAAATTGCCATTATTCAGCAAGCTTCATAAAAATAATTTGCCTCACACAATTATCAGCTTGAATAAGTATGAAAGTGAGCAACCAAAGATTAGTAGAAAATTAATAATAATTCAATTAGTTGAGATATTTGCTAATCAATAGTAGAAAGAAACTAATTGCTCGATGAGAATATATAGATTTGCTTAGGACTGTATATAATAATTAGAGAAAGATTATAAAATTGGAAAACTTGAAAAGTAGCAAATTTTAATAAAATAACGCGATTGTGTAGCATTCTCAACTCTATTGAAATAGCAAGAAGGTCATATTTTGAAATTGTAAAAACTACGTCAGGGAGTCATCGTGGCTCAGATGGTAAGGTGATTGACTTATGTTTCAACACTGCAGCCTTGGTAGCCACGCTGGCGCGGGTTCGATTCCCAAAGCAGAGGAAGCGAGGTTGGATGTTTTTTCAGAAAGCTTCGCTTCTGTCCCTTGGAACTTTACTACCCCTCACATACTCTATGTGACGTATCCTGTCTTTTAAGAAATATACTGTCTTCTGATTGTTTGAACAAAGTTAAGAAAAATAAGAATTGTTCACAATCTTTAAATTATAATTCACTCTTCAAAAAAGAACTGTTCTCGTGAAAATTTTTGTTTTTTTTCCTTCTTTTTTCATAGAAAATTTCAACGATTTAGCAAACTCAGTTGAAATTATTTGTTTTGAATGAGCGTTAGCTTGAATACGTATGTAATTGATTGCCTAAAAAAGTTTAAAAAAAAATGTTATAGCTTTTTTTCTTATGCAAAAGATACATAGAGGTCTTTGTAACTGAAAATTGGCAAAATTCTACTAAATACTAGTGACATTTTACAGATTCGATTAGCGAAAAGTGAGTCACGATACAAAATCACTAATTCGATTAGTCGAGATATTTATTTCCTAATTGAATAGTGGAAAGGAATTGAAATCTTGTTGGGATGAAAATTCAACTATTTTTTTGAAAATTTGTCTTTTTCAGTTGAGAAATCATTTTCTTGTTCAAGATTCATATTTTTAGTTGAAAATTCATCTTTTTAATTGAAAGGTGAACTATTTTCTGGAAACTGATCTTTTTGAATTCAGAATTCAACTGCATGGGTAAAAGTTGAATTACTTTGTTGGAATTTTTTTTTCAATGGAGGTTTATATTTTTGGTTGAAATTTAACTCTTTTGTTGAAATTTAATTTTTTGCTGAAAATTCATGTTTTCTGGTCAAAAATTCTACCTTTGTAGAGAAAATTCGTCTTTCCGCTCCAAGGTTCCATAATTTAGGTGTAATTTTTTAAGTTTATGACTAAAAAATCTTTATTTGTTAAAAATTCGAGTTTATGGTTTAGAAATTTCTTTTTTTCATGAAATTTTTTGTTTTTTGGGTTAGGTATCAACTATAACACTCTTTTTTTGAAAAGTAATCTTTTGTGTTGAAAATCAACCTGTTTGGTTGAAAATTTAATTATTTTATTGAAAAACAATCTTTTATGGTGGAATAGTATTTTTTGTTTAAAATAAATGAATAAAATTTAAGAAATTGAACTTGTATTTATTTTTTCATTTTTTTTATTTGATTTTGTTAAATATAATTCAAGGAAAAATCAGGGAATGTTGAAAATGAAGTCTTCACCCTGTAAAGCTCGTATCTCCAAGAAGGCATGTATATTTTAAGCGTTAAAAATTCAATAATATTACATTGAATTTCTTTGAAATGAACAATTTTCGATTGAAAGATTTAACGTTTTATTTTAATTTTACAACATTCAAAATTTTACAACATCAAATCAATAATTGATTTTATATTTAAAAGTTCGAAATTGTACAGGTTCGACTTGAAATAATTCTGAATATTAAAATATCAAACTAATAGCCTTATTAATCGCAAAATTAATTAGACATTTCTAATTTTCAAAAGGAATTTTTTAAAGTTGAATTTTCAACTAAGAAAATTTTTTCAGTCAATAAAGAAAAAAAATGTCATCGAAAATGTTGAATTTTCTACCCAAAAAGACGAGCTTTCTACAAAAATGTTGAAGCTTCAAAAAACGAATTAAATTTTTGAAAAAAAAAAATTTTATTCGAAAAGAATAATTTTGTACTAACAAAGACAAATTCTTAAGAAAATACGCACATTTTTAATTAAATATTTGAATTTTCAACCAAGCACAATAATGATTAACCAAAAGAGACAAATATTCAATAAAATGCGTACTTTTTAACCGAATAATTGAATTTTCGACCGAGAAGATTGATTTTCTACTAAAGAATATGAATTTCTAACGAATTACATCAATTTTCAACCAAATAGTTGAATTTTTGTGCCTAAAAAGAATAATTTCGAAGCAAAAATGGAATAGTTAAATTTTCATTCAAAAAGATCAATTTTCAATTCAGAAAAATAAATTTTCTACAGAACAGTTGAATTTTCTACCGAACCGTTGATTTTTCAACCTAATAGTTCAATTATCAGTTAAAAATGAATTTTTAACAAAACAAATGAATTTTTGACAAAAAAATGAATTCTTATAAAAAAATGAAATTTTAACAAAGTAGTTGAACTTCCATACAAGAAGGTAAATTTTCAATTAATATGATGAATTTATAATGAAGTAGTTAACCTTTTGACCAAATAGTTGAAATTTCTACTAGAGTGTTAAATTTTTCGAAAGAAAATACGAATTTTCTACATACAGTTGAATTTACAGAAAAAGGTTAATTTTCAACGGAAACAGGTTAATTTTTAACAAGGCAGCTGCTTTTTTAACCAAAACTTAGTTCGCAACCAAGTATTTGTGAGCCAAGAAGGATCAAGTTTAGGCTAAAAATGGAATGGTTAAATTTTCATTTCAGAAAATTAATTTTCAATTCAGAAATACGAATTTTCTACAAAGCAGTTGAATTTTCGAAGAAAAAGTTAATTTTCAACTGGAACAGGTTAATTTTTAACAAGGGAGTTGCATTTTTAAATAAAAATCATTAAATTTCTACAAAAAGAGACGAATTTGCAAACAAAAGAATAAAAGAAAATTTTCAACCTAATTGTTGAATTTTCAAGATCGAGAGACGAATTTTCAACAAGACAGTTGAATTTTCAACCAAAAAGAATGACTTTTTGATGAAATATTATCGTATTTCATGCAAAATAATTAAATTTTCAACCAAAAATTCAACACCACATTATTCAACCAAAAATAGCGTGATTTTCTTACTGGGTCCTATTAATTCAGCTCGTATATAAGTGAAGAAACGAAAAAATGAGAAAGACTTTTATTTTTACTCCATGTAAGACAGCGTAGAAAAATCGTTGACCTCCCCCACACCCAAAAGACTTTCAGTAATTTAAGCACGACCCAATAGAAAGATTTTTGGAATAATTAATTGTGCTTCCCGATGTTTTCTGAACAATGAAATATTCAAAAATATTATATAATTTTCATCAGATATTCATTTTCTTAAGCAAGAAAAAGATTTGTTGCAGGGGAAACCTTCCTACAGTGGATGATACAACCTACAGTGGATAACAATTAATTAAAAATACTAATACTTGTAAAATAATTAATTCAATTTCATCCGTAGTTAATACAGTTTACCTGCTCATCAATTAAAATTAAAATTATTTATTTTTCTTTCATTTGTGTTCTTGATTAGTAATCATCCACTGTAGGGAGTTTTCCACTACTCTTACGTCAAATATCTTTACGTAAAAATTGACCTTGGTCTGTAGAACCCTCGGTGTAAAATGTAAATATTGTGATGGAGGCAGGGTGACGTGTAAATCTAATTTTTAGTTTCCTCTTAGATGGTCGTGTGAGTATGTGCCCGAAGAATGTGGATTACTATTATAGTGAGAACCCACGCTCTCGGTGACGTAAAGTTCATTCAAGCACCGACCGGACGACGCAAAACTGATCTAATTCCGTATTTCCGTCAGACATTTGTTTTTTGAATGCCTTCCTTTGAAATCTCGCCTTTTATGGATTGCTAAAAATGCATCTGACGTTCGAAATTGTTCAAGAGATGATGCATCAACTCTCGAACGAGAATAAATTTATCTGAAGACGTTTATGATGCTTTCAAAGGAAACTCTAATGCAAACTTGTAGAAAGATAGTTTCTTGGAGAACTGTTTAGCAACCGGAAGATTTGCAAAACAGTGTCAGGAATATTCGGGACTGTTTTATAAGCAATTTATTGCCTTAATTTTGTAACTTTTGGAATGCAGCTTTTGTACGTCACAAAGCCAAAATTTGGGTGGAAGTGAGATTCACTTTCCGAAGGGGATTCATCCTTTGGCAGGGACATGATCTAATTTTGAAAGCTTTTTACTTCAGCATTATCTGCAGGAAGCTTTTAAATTTAGAAGGAACATAAAAAATCATCATAAAATAAAAAAATATATTACAACCAGTGACACAAGGAATTCAGTAGGGGAAACCTCCCCAAAGTGGATAATGCAACCTACAGTAGATTATCAATAATTAAGAGCACCAATGAAAGAAAAATAATTTATTTTATACGCCGCAGGCATGATTCGGGCGTATTACGTGCCTGTTTTCAGGAACTTAAGTAGCCCTTTATGGGTCAGTGGTGGGAGCAGTACAATAAGGGCCTCATTTTTGTACTGTACAATACTGGGGCCATTATTGTACTGCTCCCACCACAATCCATTATAGTTCGTGTATCATTGGAGCATTGAAGAAATACTTATCGTACATGATAAACCTACAGATAAAGGGGGAGGTACGGAGGTGAGCCGGGGGTGGGTTGGGGGGGTGAAAGTGGGGGGGGGGGTAAATTTTTGAATTTTTTCAAAAATTTGAGAATTTTTATTTTTTTTGCAAATTTCGGAAATTTTCGAAAATTTTGAAAATTTTTGAAAATGTTGAGAATTTGAAAATTTCGAAAATTTTTGAAAATTATAGAATTTTTTACAATTTTTGAAAATTCAAGAAATTTTTGAAAATTTTTGAATTTTTGAAAATTCTTGAAATTTTGAAAATTTTCGAAATTTTTGGATATTTTTGGAAATTCAAGAAATTTTTGAAAATATAGAGATATTTTCAAAAATTACTCAAATCCCCCAAAAATTTCAAATTTTCAAAAATATCCAAAATTTTCATATTTTTCAAAAATTTGAAGACGAGCAAATATCAAACGGCTCAGTAAAAATCTTCTTAACCGGCGCTAAAAGTGAATTGTACCGATTCGACTCGCCACGTCAGACCTCCCCTGTGATACATGATAATCGGGGGCAAAAAACTTGCAAATTATGCCCTTGGTGTATAAAGTATAATGTGAACCACTTAAGTTCCTTGGCGCACAATGTACTATTAACTTTGATTGATTAGCACGAATGGTTTCTTGAATTTCAATTGAATTAAATTAATTATTTGGAATACATTATTATTTCCAAATAACGATTATTCATAACTATTTAGGTTTAATACGGGCGGGAAATCCATGGAGAACTCCCCTGGCGCTCAAGCTATAAAGCCACTTCATAACTAGTTACCGTAGACTAGTAACCTTTTTCATAATAATATTGGTAATGAAGTTTCTTTTGTAAATAAGTAACGAGTTGTCAGCAAGTTACATTTTCTTCAGTAAAAGTAACTAGAAAAATCGAAAGAAATACCTTGAAAAAAATTAATTTCTATAGCCTCAGATGTTTATGGCCCAATATAGAAAAATCTGAATTTTCTTCAACCCTGGAATTCAAAATGTTCTAAGATCCATCAGGGCTCGGAACTGCTCAAGCGTAAAAAAATAGTAAAATAGTAACCATACTTATCTGAAAAAAGTTACTGACAAGTAACAATAATGTGGCCAAAAAGTAACAAAAAAAAAAATTCTTACCAAAAAAGATTAATTTTTAAGGGAGAATGTGATTTTCAATCAAGAAGATTAATTTCCTACCAACAAAGACAAATTTTCAACTGGAATTATGAAGTTTTAACAAAAAAATAAAGTTTTAACAAAAATTGTTCAACTTTTAACCCAATTTCAACCAAAGAAGATAGATTCTCATCGAAAAATATAACACTTAGTTCTATATTTCAACAAAGCAGATTTAAATTTTAAATTAAAAAATCGCAATTTTATTTAAATTGCAATTTTGATCAGAATTTAGCGACTTTAAAGTGCCCAATTTACTGAAAAATTTAAGTTTTCACATTTTTCACAAGTTTTTAAATAATACGATTGATGAATTAATACATTTTGTCATTCCGGGCAAAAAATGTAACCAAAAGTAACCTTTTCATGTAATAAGTAACTTTTTAGTAACCACGGATCAAAAAAGTAACTAAGTTACATTAATGTATGTCACTGAAAATTTAACTATTCCTGTTGAAGATTCATCATTTTGGTACAAAATTCATCTCTTTGATTTTAAATCCAGCTATTATAATTGTTAATTTCGAAGTTGTCTTTTTCGATAGAAAATTATATTATTTGGATAGAAATTAAATTAGTTCGTTAAAAATTTAACAGTTTTGACAGAAAAGCATTCTATTGTGTAACAATTTCAACTGTTCTGTTGAATATTCGTTTCTTCGGGCTGAAAATTTAACTATTTTGGTAGAAAATTCAACTGCGTGGTTAAAAATTAACTTCTCAGTTAACAACTCAACTGCTTTGCAGAAAATTAAGGTTTTCAGCTTTGAATTTAAACAATCAGGTTGATTTTTTCACCCTCTTGACTGAAGAATCTTTCTTCGTTGAAAAACTCCGTCCGTCCGTAAACACAATATCTCTACAAAAAATGAAGGGATCAAATCAAGCTTTGACACACTTTTTTCAGGTTCCAGAAGGAAGAGCGAGTTCGTTAACCAGCCATTCTGAATGGAAATTCAAAAAGTTAGAGCACATTCAAAATTGTTTAGACGAGTTTTTTTTTTAATTGAAAATTTTTATGTACGGCTATTCGTAGTACTTAGAAAGCCAAAGAATTTATTCTAATGACTTTTTTTCGATAAAAAGATGTATCAGGGTGATAGCATCTACAAAATTTTAAAAATCCATCGAAAATTATAATATTAAGACAAACAACGCACGACAAGAAAAAATGTCAGAAGGAGAAAAAAGTTGCTTTTTGAAAAACTGACAACATTATCTAACAACTTTTTGAATTTTCTTGAAAAGTCGAAATTTCAAATTTTCATCACACAAAAAATAATAAAAATAAAAAATTCAATTTTGTAGTAAAACTATGTAAGATACGAAAAAAGATCAGGAAAATAAAATTGTGCTCCTGAAAAAGATTAATAAATTTGTTATCAATCACTTTCACAAAGGACGCATAGTTTTTGTTTTATTGGCAAGAAACAATATTGAAAATAAAAAATTAAATTTTTGGATAAACGACACAAGCTACGAAACAAATGTATGAAGGAAAGTTTTTCACACAAAAAAGTTACAAATTTGTTCATAATAGTTACTGCAAGAAATTAGAAAACAAAAAAATGTGCACCCAAAACAAATCTACAAATTTGTTATGAATCACTTTTTAGTAGGAAAACTTTTTTAATCGTAAAAAAGGATATTGAAAATACAAATTAAAAATTTGCGGGGAAAGGCTACAGGTACGAAAAAAAATTTATAGACAAAAGTTGCGAAATTTTTTAGCTGAAAAGTTAATAATTCCGATTCGGTTGGGAATTTAGCTTTTTAGGTTGAAAATTGAACTGCCCAGAAAAAATTGAAAGTCATACAGAATCTTTTTTTTAATTATGAAAAACAATTCGACATGAAGGCATCATGAAACCAAAAAGTCCTTCACAATGAATGTAAAAAATTTGTATTCTGAAGGTGTGCGAAATTAATGCTCTATAAAAACTTTTTTTTGCTCCATACAATGAAAATACATATCCAATTTTTTATTTCAGTTATGTTTTTTCACCAATGGATTACAAAATCTGCTAGTATCGATAGACAACTTATATTACTTTTTTCGCGTGTTTGGATTGAGAATTTATCCTTTTTAGATAAAAATTCAATAGTTTGGCCAAAAATACATGCATTTGGTTAAAAACTCGTCTTTTTGGTCGAAAATCAATATTATTGTTTATATCTTATATTGTTGAAATCCTTTCAGTTCCAAATTTAACAGCTTGGTTGAAAGTTGACTCCTTCATTAAAAATTAATTTTTTTGGTTGACGAATAATCATTTCAGTTAAAAACTCATATCTTTGGTTGAGATGTTAACTATTTTTTTGAAAATTCGTTTGACTATGACGGATTCGACTTACCTCTGATTTTCAATAAAAAGTATAAATACTGTCACTCGGAAGATATTAATGAAGTTGTATAAAAACTACAATTAAAATATATTCTACTATGCCTTTTTAAAAATTGTAAACGGCAGACAAAACTCCACTTCATTGGGCTTGAAATTGGGCCTGTGAAAGTTTTTTCTTGACTAAGGTGGGCTTGAAATCACTGTATGGTAATCACTACCAGTGAAATCCCACTGCTACATCCACCTTTATTAGAAATACTCATATTTGCCTAGACATTTGGCCAGGGGGGAGGAAAACTGCAGAAATCCACCTCCCGAGAGTTCAGCCGGCTTTTCGACAGTCGC
Source organism: Andricus quercusramuli (assembly GCA_932178445.1). Classification (NCBI taxonomy): domain Eukaryota; kingdom Metazoa; phylum Arthropoda; class Insecta; order Hymenoptera; family Cynipidae; genus Andricus; species Andricus quercusramuli. The sequence goes on along the minus strand of CAKNXH010000613.1, from coordinate 261,124 downwards.
GTTTGAAGGCAGATATTTGATCCTACCTAACAAATGCATATCATCCTTGGTGTAAAACCCTCCCGCTCGACATTAGTAAGGGACCGTACTTAAATTACGTTACGGATTATAGGCCCTCACAAATACCCCCCCCCCCCCGCCCCGCCTGTAACAAACCGAAAAAATATTTCTAGCCCCCCCCCCCCTCTTACTGTACGTAATTTATGGTTTCCAGAAATAATAAGATACGGGACTAATGGCAATTTTTTGTATTTAAGATAATGCTTTGCAGGGTGAATATTCATTTTCAAAATTCTCTGAATTTTCCTTGACCAATTTTTCATTTTCCCTAATCATTATCATTCAAATGCCAGCATTTTAATGTAGTAATATTTTTAACACAAGGTCTTATGTAAACGGAATAATATAATATTTCAGATACAAATTAAAAATTTTAAAATTTGCTTATTTATTTTAAACAAAAAAAAAATGACTTTTCTAACATGTAAAATTATTTTGTAACAAAATATTTGAATTTTCAACAAAATAATTGAGTTATCCACAAAATCATTGAATTTTCAACATAAAAAACATGAATTTTTAAACTAAAAATATGAATTTTCAACAAAAACAGTGCAATAGTTGATACTTCAACCAAAAAGGATGAAACTTCGTTTGGAAAATGAATTTTAAAACCACAAAGACGAACTTTTAACAAATAAAGATTTTTCGTTCATGAAGGAAAATTTTTACCTAAACTGTTGAACCTTCAAGCCAAAAGACGAGTTTTCTATGTAAAAATTCAATTTTCAGTCAGAAAATATGAATTTTCAGCAACGAAATTAATTTTCAACAAAATTAGGTCGATTTTCAACCACAAAAATAAACCTTCTCTCTAAAAAAAAAATCAATAAAGTAGCTGAGCTTGTACACAAGCAGTTGAATTTTCAGTTCAAAAAGATCAATTTCCAACAATATATTTAAACTTTCTACCAAAGACATAATTTTTTAACTAAAAATTATGAATCTTCAACGAAAAAGTAATTTCTCAACAAAGTCGTTTGACCAACATTTAAAATAAAATAGTCGAATCCTCAAGCAAACAAGATTAATTTTCAAACAAACCGTTGAATTTTTATTCAAGAATGATGAAATTTTATACTAAAACAGATAATTTTTTACATCAAAAAGACAAATATGGAAAAGGTTGAATTTTCATCCAAAGACGACTTTAATTTGACTTTTCAACATTTAAATATGAGTTTTTTTTTTAGAAGTAAATTTTCTTCGAAGATACTTGCATTTTCAACAAAACAGTTGAATTTTTAACCAAAAGAATGGCTTTTTATTAAAATTATTGAATCTTGAACCGAATATTAGCATTTTTATCCAAGAAGAGTGAAATTTCTACTAAAACAGATGAATTTGAAAAATCGAAAATTCAAATTTAAAAAAAAAATTTGTATTCTCATTCAAAAAATGATTTGAGTTTTACTATTTGACATTAAAAAGACGAATTTTCAACAAAACAGTTGAATTTTCAAACATTTGTTGCATTTTTATCCAAGAAAGGTGAAATTTCTACTGAAAAAGAGGAATTTTTCAATCAAAAGATCGAATTTATATGAATTTCCATCAAAAAAAGATTCTAGTTCGACTATTGAACATTAAAAAATGAATTAAACATTAAAAATTGAACATTATAAAACAATGAAAAATGAATCTTCTTCCAAATAAGGGAATTTCTATCCAAGAAAGATGAAATTTCTACTAAAACTGGTGAATTTTTAAATTAACTAAACCAGATTTCAAATAAATGGTTAAATTTTCATCCAAGAAAGATCTCAGTTGACTTTTCAACACCAAAATATGAATTTTAAACAAGTAAATTTTCTATGAAATAGTTGAATTATTAACCAAAAAGAATGACTTTTTAACAAAATTGTTAAATTTTCGAACAAATAATGAATTTTGTAGCTAAAAAGATAATCTTCAGGAGAAAGAATTTGTAGGAAGAAAAGTAATATAAATATAAATACAAGGCAAATAAATTACTAACAAGAATATTATTTCAGGGTTACCGCAAAACTTCATTTTGAAAATGCCCTAACTTTTCCCTGAATAATATTTCATTTTTTCTGACCATTAATAATTAAATACCAAATTTCAAATTAAAATTAAAATATTTCAACTTTATTCTGCTTGACAGTTATTTAAAGTTATAGAAATTCTCTGCCTTTTGCAAGATTTCTTTTCTAAATCCCTGACTTTTCCCTGACTTCTATACAATTACAGTGAGTTATTCGTTTCATTCGCAAAGTACGGCAAGTACGATCCCTAATTAAAACATAGCGAATACACAAGCCGGTCGCACGTCGCAGATAGTCACCTATCCGACTGCTATCCGCACGCTAATCGGCTTGACATCTGGACTCTTCTCGAGTCAAGATAATACAATTTATATACAAGATATACAATTTCTAAAAAATGAGTGACTAAAAAAGTAAAAACAGTTACATTTTTATTTGCTAATGATAACGATAACAGGTTACTTTTTTTGTGACGTAATGGTACGGAAACTAGTTCTTTTTAAGAAATAAGTTACCGATCACTCCTGAGATGACATGATTAATGTCCCTTACATTTAATTATAGAATTCGTAGTTGGACATATGGAATAGCGACGCAAAATGGTAAGGTGTGAATAATTTTTCATTTTCAAAATTAATGATCCATCCTGTCAGGGCACGTGACCATAACATGAATCAGCAAAACTTTTCTCCTATAGGACATCTTCCTAATACGCAGTTATTCTAAATTGCTCTCGCGTGCAATATTTTTAAAACTGACAGAAGTCACGTAACGGTCACGTGACACTTTTCAGAATTTTGTGAGCTGCTGCCAAATTTCGAAGCTACAAGTGTACAAATTTGTGCAATAATTTGCATTTAAAATGTTCTTTATATTTTATCTTTAATCGTTCTTCCTCCTAGAATTGTTTCTGAGCCAATTCCCAAGTAATTTTCCTTTTAGTGTTCAAATTCTAATCAAGCTTCGATATTTAAAATCTCTATATAATAAATATACTTATTTGGTGTACTTTTATCAATCGTAATTTTTCACAAAGCTGGCAAATAAACACGTTCGGTTATTGGGTATTTCTATGTTTTAGGTACTAAATTGAATTGAGCTGGTAGGGGCTGAATTGGTCAAAAAAACGTATTTATTTTTAATTAATTAAATACATAAAATACATACAATCCTCAGAGTAACTTGAAATTCTTAGAATATCTGTGAAATACCTTGTAATATTTTAAAGTTATTTCCAATTATTTTGGAAGGGCTGCAAAATATTTTGAAATACTACGAAAATTCCTAAAATTGTTTGAAATACTTTTTGATTCCCAAAATTCTCTTCAATGTATTGAAACCTTTTAAATTTTTGTTATATCCCCTAAAATATTTTGAAACCAATCAAATCTTTCTGAATCGGTTGAAATGCATTCTGTGTAAGTCATTGAAATCTTCACAATTTCTTGAAATCTTCACAATTTCTTGAAATTGTTAAAAATCTTTTTGAATATCTCAAAATCCCATAACATTCTTTGTAATCTCTTAAATTGGTCTAAAATCCTTTGAAATCCTTTGAAATTCCTCGAATATTTCAGAAACGATGAAATTTGTTAAAACTTTCCAAAACGTTAAGATATCTTCCGAAATGTTTTGAAATTGTGTAAAATCGTTAGAAATCTTTGAAATCTCAATATCTGAGGTAGATTCGAAATTTGAATTATCAATTCATCCTTATTAAAGAATCAAATGCAATAAATAATTTATTTGCAAAAGTAATTTAATATTTTTCCACCCTTATTATCACAAATTAAATTAACAGTTGTGAACAAATTGAAAGTTAGCAGCGGATTTCATTTTCATATTTCAAATTTTTCAGATAGATCAGTATTACCAATCGCGCGCTGAGCGCACGTGTAGTTTTTTGTTTTGGAAGGAAAAATAACTTTTATTACGAAATCAAATTTAAAAAAAAAATTATTTTTTAGTTTTATTTGTTTCGTGGATTATACAAATATTTCTTATATCCTTAAGAAAATTCAGAAATATTTTTGAAAATTTTAAATTTGTCAAATCGAAATTTAGAAAAAGCTAATCTCAACTGAAGAGATGAATTATCAAATAAAATAAATTAATTCCCATGAAAAATCTAATGTTAAAAAAGATTCAATATTTCGAAGAAGAGACGAATTTTCTACAAAATAGTTTGATTCTTTAATGTAGAAGATGTTAATTCTGAATCAAAAATAGTTGAATTTATAATAAAACGATTTTTCCATAATATATTTGAATTCTCGACAACGAGGATTTTTCAGTCAAAAAGGAAAAAAAAATCTCAGGCAAATGATAATCTGGAGGGAAAAATAATTGGTTATACAAAATAAAAAATTTGTTTTTTAAGCTTCTATGTTTATCTTCTTTAAGGCTATATTAATGTAATTTTGTTAGGTTTCTCGAGAAAATTCAAGAAGATTTGAAATGATTTCAGGTATGCCAAAAATGTATCTGGGAAATTTATAAGATTTTTTTTTAATTTATAGGATTTTACAAGCCTTTAGGAAAAATTCAAGTCGGTTAAAAAAATATTTAGAAATTTTTGATGCTTGGAAATTTTTGAAAATATTTTATTAATCTTCCGTATTTTTTTTAAACTTTAAAAAATTTTTGTCATGTTTTAAAATATTTTCAAATATTCTTTTCAAATTTCTCTCTTCAAAAAATCTTCAAAATTTTATTTCGAAATTAAAAAAAATCTCCTTTTTCTAAAAATCTTTTTTAAAAAATCCAAATTTTCCTGAAATTTTGAAAAAATCCTGCCAAATAAAGAAATTGCTCTTTTTTATATTCTCAAAATCTTTTGAAATTTTTTCAAGGAAGTTTCTACGCCTACCGAACAAATCCAGGTTCCACGAAATATCTGTACGAATAACCCTTTTTCCAGCTCCCCTTATTTGTACTGAAAAAAATCCAGCAGAACCTTTCAAAATTTTTAAAAAGCAAATAAGTTTCTTGTTCGAAATTTAAAAAAATCTACATTTGGTTTTACATCGGTTGACATTTTTTTATGTTAAAAATTATTTTTGTATCTTTTCAAAACTTCTAAATATCTCTTAGAATTATTTTCATGTGTTCTAAAAATTTTCAATCGTATTAATTTTTGACAATAAAAAACCAATTAAAATTTTTTCTGGAATCTTAAAAAAATTAATTTCTTAAGCCTTTCATAATTTTCAAAAATATAAACTTTGCTTACAATTTTTGTTTAAACTTCAAATTTTTAATTTTTTTTGTAATCTTCTCAACAATTTTAATACTTCAAAATATCTTTTGAAATAATTCAAAGTTTTCTCAACATTTTTAAATCTGCTAAAATAAAAAAAAAATTGTCTTAAAATCTTCCAGGTTCTATTTCGACATATATTTGAACCCTTTAAAACTTCAATTTAATCTTTTCAAATAAAACCTTCATCATTTTAAATTTGCCTTGAAATTATTTTGTCAACAGCGGTAATTTTATTGCAGGTGACGAAAATACTCTTCCGAAATTAGGATATTCTATAATTTTTCGTCCATAAGTTTATTTTTCTGATCTCCTTGAATATTTAAAAGAGTTTCAAAATCATAGTTTCGTAGCAAAATGTTAAAAACAAATTCATATTTCAGTACATAATAAAAAACATTTACAACTGAAATATTCTCTTTTATCAATAATGTTTAAATACATTCAGTAATAAATTGTGTCATCAAATGAAATTACTCATTTGGAAATTTCGATTCACAAAATTGATAGTGCAGGAAATTCGTAATATTTATTAATAGTAAAATACATATAACCTCGTTCAATCATTCATTCAATCATATAATTTTTAACAGTCGAATATTAAGAACATAATTGTTTACTTTATTATTCAAGAATCATTCAAAATTTATATTTTTTCTTTTGGAAATACATATTTAGAGTTAAAATTCCTCACTTGGAAAATCCGATTTACAAAAGTCCAGAAAATTAAAAAAAAAACTGAAAACAGCCACTCAAAGTCATATTTACGTGTAGTATGCAACCAATCAGTTATTCAACAACAAAGAGTGCCAGATTTTCGAGAATTTCGTTCTACCAATTTTATTAGATAGCATCCTGCTCTGGATGGAAAAAAAATATATTTTTGTATTTTCAAGGCGAATATTTGAATTTAAATGTCTTCGACCCCTGAGGAGATTAATGACTAAAATTAGAAAAGAACGCGCGCTTCAACGTCAGCCGTTTGATTTGTTCCAACTGCGTTCCTTTTTAATGACCAATGTCTTTGTGGAAAAGCCCTTCAGGCTTCAATGTATTTATATACTATCTTTCGGTCGCGCCTTTTTGAGAGGCTCTTTAAACTTTTCATTCATTATTTTCGTTCATCAATATAAAAATATTTACAAAAATGTGCGATTTTGTAATTTTACTTTTTATATAATCTAAAAGGTATCAATACATTTTAGAATGCTGAAAGTTTGATATTATAAATTTGAACAATTTTTATATGAATGCTTTGAAAATAAAGTAATTTTTTATTTTGCATTAATAATTTACATTCACATTTCATAAAAGAAAGTGCTCGATTTCCAACAATAAAAGCATCCAAATTGAGAAATTATTATTTTTGAACATTAGAAAAAAAGAAGAATTTCACACTCTAAGGTCCTCAATATTTAGGAAACGTAGAATTTCACAACAAACTAAAATTTCAAAAATGTATTATCTTACAATTTCGAATTGAAATATTCAAATTTGGAAACGCTTGATTTTAAAACGGTTTTTCTAGTATCCATCGTCTAAAATTATGGAAAAGAAAAACAAGGACAATGCTTTTTACATTTAATGAAAATTTATATCTTATGCTAAAATGACAAAAGTTCAAAATTATGAATTTTTTTTTTAGGTATGATGATTTTGGTTTCAACTAACCGATTTCTAGTAAAAAACGCTAAGATAACGTATTATTATTCAAATGCTGTTAATATTTTTCGAAACCTGCTGCTTTTCATTAAAAATACTAAGTCGTTTCAAAAACACTTACATAATATTTGCATAAAATGATAAGCCTCCATTAAAATCTAATTTTTCTTTGTTTAAACTCACCGATTTCTTGTGGAAAATGTCAAAATAACGTTTTTTTTTTAATCCAATGATTTTTTATTGACAATATCGATTTCTGGTATAAAAGCTCTGTATAGATTGAAGATACCAATTTTCGAAAAAATAAACTAATAAAAAATAGTGAACAATTATTCAATATTGTTAATCTTTTTAAAATTAGAATATATTTTTTTTTAAATAATCGATTTACAGCCTTAAATGGCAACACGACCTAAAATTGTTAAAAATTGTAAATCTTCTTTGAAATCTAATAATTTCTTAATGAAAATTTTTATTCCTGATGAAAAAATTATCCAAATGGAAAATTCTTCAAGATTATGAATTTTATTATTTTGAAAAAATCGTCAGATTTTTTATATATTTTAAATTGGTATTTATAATTTTAGTATTTCAGAGATTGTGAAGTATTTAGAAGCAAGTAAACAGTCTGTTAGAAATTGGTATTTCTTACTTAACACAACAGAAAATTGTTCAGAATTGTAAATTTTCTTTAAAATCTAACATGATTTTTATTTAAAACAACCGATTTCGTGTTTAAAAGAACGTCAATATAACCTAAAACCTTCCAAATATTGTAAATATTGTAAATTTTGTCCGCTTTATAATGATTTTTTTGTTCCAAAAACCATTTTTGGTGTTTTTTTGTTTTTTTGTTTTGAACCTAAAATTAAAAAAAATGTGAATCCTTAAATTATAATGGTTTTGTCTAAAAATGTAAATTTCTCTTGAAAAACACTAACGTAACGGAAAAAAGAAAGGTTTTGACTAAATTTTGTGTATTCGAATTCTAATGACTTTTAATTAAAAATACCAATTCCCGATGAAAAGTCGTACATATTACCTCAAAGTGTTCCACAACTGTATTTTCTTTTAATTTCATCATTTTTGTTTGAAAATTCCAATTTCCGGTAAAAAACGCTAACAAAATGTAAAATTTTTTAGAAATTGTAAGTTTTCTTCGAAACTTTATACTTTCACATCAAAGCACTTCCCACAAAACAAATATATTTTTGATAATTCGATAATTTGAAAGATTTTATTTAAACGATCAACAGTATTAAAAATCAAGAATATTTTTCAATTCGTATAAGGTTTTTCTGGATTTTTTTGATTGAAAGATATTACTTCCGGATTTAATTTTTAAAATTTTAAATCGATATAAAACAACTTCGAGTAATGCAAAGCCAAGCAGGTTTTAAACAAAAATGACTGCGAAAATTTGGAGACACCACATTTTTTCAGATAGGAAAACATATAAAACTAAATGGTTAAAAATACAATGAATTAAAGAATTTAATTGTATTATATTAATATTGAGCAATTCCAAATCGTTACAATTCAATCAAATATATTGAATGTATTCAAATAATATTCAATGTCTCAATTCTCTTAAGAAGTTTAAAAGATTATAAATAAAATCAAAATAATATAATTACAATTATGATTTCAAAATAGGTACAACTCATTGACTCAATAATGAATCAATATACTTTTACTGCATACTAATGCAAAACCATCATCTTTTTTTAAATATATTAAAAATATTTTTAAACCTTAATTTTGTCACATAAATATTCATTGACATAAAGTCATAAATAAATAAATCTGGAATTTCTCACGGTTTTTTTTTTCTTTTTTTGAGGAAGCATTTTTCTGAACGAGCGTAGATGAATGAGCGAATGCTTTTTCGAATATATAGCGTAGATGTCGTGTGAAATGAGGAACGGTTTCCGGAGCGGGTAGTTTGTTGGCAACCAATCAAAGAGAGCGATTGGTCGAAAATTGGCTCGAAAAAGCTTTACAGAGGTGCAAATATTTCAGAGTGCGCGGGGAACTGAGATTTTGGGTGGGAGCTTTTTGACGTCGCGAGCTTCTTATATAAAAGACGCTCGGCGTCGTGACGCTGTATTCACAAATCGCGCGCCGCACAAGAGTCATTATTAGGCAGTGCTACAATCTTAAATACGCGGGGTTTTGCGCCGGTCTTTTTGTTTTCAATTCCTCAAAACTGTGACAGTATTATATCGTTTTTACCTGCAAACTATTATTTGTTTTTAATTTATTAATAATTGTGACCTGTTGAGAGAAAAACAATGTCTGACGTGATTGTTGTGAGTATCATGTCTGCATAGTATTTAGTTCTATCCATTTTCAAAGTCATCCTAGTCAATTTTTTATTGTGATTTCATGTTTAGTTTTGTGTTAATAAGTTATTAGAGAATAAGTATTGTATCATATTGAATCATATTTATAAAGTAATAATTTAGTTCAAATTTGTATTATATAAACGAACTGCATAATGTTTGAGAAATAATGTTGAATAGCCATTTTTAACCATATTATTAACAAAACGTTCAATGTAACAAATTACATTTTTTATAATCATAAAGGAAACATCCAACAGTAAAAATATATGTTTTAAATCTTAAAAAAATTTACATTAAATTTAATTTAAATAGGGGAGCCAGCCCTACAGTTGATAATGAACATTAGATAATTTATAATTAAAAGCACAAATATACCTAAAATAATTATTTATAATTTCAAATAATTAACAGATATAGTATCCTAACTTAAAAATTGAATAAAATTAATTGTTTTACGTACATTAGTATTTTTAATTAATGATTATCCACTGTAGAATCATAATCCATTGCAGGGTGGTCTCCCCTATAATAATTAATCTTTCCAAAATAAATATATAAATTCAGTAATAAAATAGAAATTCGAAATTTTGAAAACTGGTGAAATTTGAACAAGAATGATATGGCATTTAGTATAATTGATAACTTCGACTTGTAAATTATCGCGTACGAAACATGAATATAATGTACGACATTTATTAGAAAAGTTTGTCAGTCTGCCATCAAAATCGCTTTTATGGTCAGGGCCACTTCGACGGTCTGGCAAATTGGAAATCCTCCAACATTCCACACCGAAAAGACTCTAAGATCCGAGAAATGTTTAATACTATTTTTCACTTTTTCATATATCTAAACAATAAAAAGTTAGATAGCTATAGAGTTAAATTTTTGCGTAATGACACGTGCAGAAAACCTCAGGCATTTGAATAAAATATCAATAGACTATTGGGCAAGAATATTACAAAAGCAATTATAATATTTTCATCCATGCTCTCTGAATCAATATTATTTGAAATTCAACTAATTAAATTAGGATTAAATAATTAATTAAAAAGTTTTTGTGTCAGATCCTACAATTTTTCAAATTTCGCACTGAACATATACATAGTTAACTTTTCAAAAAAAAAGATGAATTTTCAATGAAGAAGATTATTTTTGTATAAAGAAGACCAATTTTTAACAAAATAGATGAATTTTCCACTAAGAATGATCAATTTTGAACAAACAATGGAATAGTTGAATTATGGGTTCAAAATTGATTAAAAAAAAAAGAATTTTCAAGAAAATAGTTAAATTTTTAATCTACAAGATGAATTTTCCACGCAAACTGTAATAGTTAACATTTCGATTCAAAAAGATTTTTATTTTAAATCGAAACAGTTGAATTTATCACAGAAAAAACGAATTTCACACAAAATAGTTCAATTCTCAACCAAAACAGATTTCGTTCAACCTAACAGTGGAATTTTCTGCCAAAAAAGATAAATTATAAAAAAAAGGAATACTGGATACCTAAATTAGAAGATCCCTTATGAAAAAGAAGTATTGGTAAGTATTGGGTCCAGTACTTCTTTCGCGAAAAAGTATTGGATTCCCAATACTTATTCACGAAAAAAGTATTAGATCCAATACTTTCCAATACTTCCTTTTCATAAGGGATAGTCGATTTCATGATCAAAAACAGTTTAATTTAAACAGCAAAGACGAATTTTCAACAAAACAGTTAGACTGTAAAACCAAAAAGATGTATTTTCGACAAATATTGTAATACTTGATATCTCAATCGAAAAAGAATCAGAATTTAAATCAAAGGCAGTTGAATTTAACCAATGGGAGAATAATTTTAAACGAAATAGCTTAATCCTAAACCAAAACAAATCATTTCCTAAAAACTGTTCAATTTTCTACCAAAAAAAGATGACTTCTCAAAAAAAATGTAATAATATATATTTCGACTAGAGAATATTTTTGTTTCGAATAAAAAAAAAGTTAAATTTAACAACAAAATAACTAATTCCAAACAAAATAGCAGATTCCGAAACCAGAAGAGATTATTTTCAGTCAAATAGTTTGAGTTTTAGTTCTACCAAAAAAGATGAATTTTCAACAAAAAATGTAATAGTTGATATTTCAACCAAAAGAGGTTTTAATTTCAAATAAAAAAATTGAATTTGACCAGAAAACACGAATTTTGAACAAAATAGATGAATTCTTAACCAAAGCAGATTAATTTTCAATTATCAATTTGTATTTTTAATAAAAATAGGAATTTCTCAATAAATGATAAGATTTCACTACTAAAAAAAGATTTAATAGTCTAGAAAAAAAGTCCATCAAGTTATTAAGTTTTCAAATAAAAAAGATGAATTTCCTATGAAGAAATTGAATTTTTATGCCGAAAAAAGTTTTTTTAAAACAAATATTTGAATTTTTCACAAAATTGTTAAATTTTTGAGCCACAAAGATGAATTCTTAGTAAAAAAAGCAACAGTTCATATTAAAAAAAAACTAAGTTGAAGAAAATAGTTAAATTCTTAACCGAAACGAATTAATTTTCAAGAAAATTGTTGCATTTTTAGCCAAAGAAGGTGAAATTTCTATAGGAAGAGGTGAATTTTCGAACCAAAAAGACGATTTTTTGACAAAATCATTACATTTTGAATGAATTTTGAATAAAATAGTTTTTGAGTGAATTTCCAATCCGAAAATATTAATTTTTAATAAAAAATTTAATTCTCAATTAATAAGTTAATTTTTAAACAAAGTAGTTGATTTTTCTACAAAAGTGGTAGAATTTTCAACTGAAAAGAAAAATTTTCAACAAATATTGAAACTCAGAGTGCAAATAAAAAAAAATTGCCTTCAACTTTCGTTGATCTTAATTATAATTTATAATTTTTATTATAAAACGAAATTTGTAAAATAAACAATTTCAACCTTGAGATGGTAAAAGCACGCGGAAATTGCAGTCGAGGTAATTCCTACTTATCGATGGATTTGAGCTTAGAAGCCTTTTTAGTGAAACTAATCTCGCTTGAGCAACATATATTTCACTTTGCTTTGTAGTCAGTTCCGCAAATTGTGTTGAAAGCGACTGAAGTACTCGATGAAAAATATTTCTACAGTTGGATGGTGAAATAAATATTATATTAACAATAAATCAATATGTAATCAGTAATCAATAATAATTTATAATAATTTATAAGTAGCTCTCCTAATTTTGTTTTTTGTTTTAGGAATCGTTGGGTGCTAAGGTGGCTATGTTTAACCAACACGCCCACAATCACCAGAATGGTCAAGCCAAAAATCCTTTTACTTCCGGTTTGAATATTGAGAAGCCAAAATTCTCAAAGGAAGAATATGGAAGGTGAGAATTTTTTTCTTTTCATCTACTCCAAATCACAGAAAGGCTCAGAGACAATATATATTGTTTTTGAGTTTTTTTTTTTAGTTTTTGATATAATTCAGATATCCAAATTTGATTTTTGAGTACTGGTGAGTTCAACCGTCCTCTTTCGACATCCGTCGGAAAATTTCAAGAAGGTTCAAAATTGATGAAGTGGCGACGATTTTAACAAAAAATTATAGTTATATTTTTGGGCAATTTTTTGTTAAATTTGACTTTCCATAATAAAAATACCCTCGAGTTTTATGCGGGATAAACCATTTCTGTGGTCAGAAGAACTTTTTTTTATATAATCAAACTTTTGTATTCTTCTTGGAAAGAACGAAAGAAATAAAAAAATTAACTTAAAAGATTGCACACCTAGAAAAGTTTTACAAAAAATTTTTTTGCTCTTTTGTGATTTCTCGCGAAAAAACGCTCTCTGCCTCAAAAATGATTTAACCTGTATAAAATTGACAGGATCACGTACTTATGTTCGGAAAAATATAGTTCAAAATAAACTAATCGCTCGCTTTATTGAGTAAAAATGTTGGAAAAAGAAAACAAAGAAATAACTAAAGAATTACAAATTAAAAAATTTGAAAAAATTCTTGGCTTTCGAATTCTTCACGATTGTAAAAATAAAAACATACTGCAGTAATCGAAAAATTAAAGAAGAAAATAACTATGTAAAAAACAGAAAATACATGTTTCGGACTAAAAAAGTTTTAAACAATAAAATAAAGAACAAAAGATTTGGAAAAACTCCCGGTTTCATGTCATTTCACAGTTATATAAATCAAAACACATTTTTTTAATGTGTCTTAAGTAAAAAACTGAAGAAATGAAAAACATAATTCCATAATTTGTTTAAACTAGAAAAACTTATAAAAAATAATGCATAAAGCTCCCAAATTTTGTTGACGCCTTTTCAGAATTTAAATTAGTCAGAAATTTTGTTTTAAAAATATTTCTTAACCCAAAAATTATAAACTAAGAAGCGAAATTTTTCCGAATCAAAAAATTGCACCCACCTAGGACATTTGTACAAAAAAGCTATAAAAAGGAATAGAAAGAGTAAACGTCCCCAGTTTAGTTAAACTTATTGAATTCAGAAAAAAATTGCTAAGTAATTTAGTATTTCATTTCTTTTTGTATAATTGAACATTTTAAACGTTTTTTTTTCAAATTTCCGCTTCTGAAATGACATTGCAAAAATTTAAAAGTTTCCCGCGTTATTATTTACAAGGTTTTTCACTAAAAAAATGATTGATCTATTCTTGATCATTTTAGCTTCTTATTTGAGAAATTTCTCGAAAATATGCTCTAATTTATATAATTGCTAGAAACACAAAAACCGGAAGCTTTTTCAAATTTTGTAATTTTTTTATTCAATTGATTCATTCATTCTCGTATGTGATTGAAAGTATTACCAAAGAATAAGAGGAAATTTTTGTAGAACTTTTTAGAATGTACGGACTTTTATTTTCAATTTTTCTTGTATCTTCCGTTGTTTCTGAGAAAAATGAGAAAAATCATCTAAGCAGAAAAACTATTTAGCCCGCATGAAATTGGTGAGATATCTTTCTCTTAGAAGAGCAAACTCAAAAAAATATATTTAAGTGTTATATTTTCAAAAAAATCGTCGCCACTTTGTTAATTTTGGATCTTTTTCAAAATTTTTGAACGTATAATTTTCTTTCAATCGGATAAATAAGCGTCCCTTCATTTTCTTAAAAAACAACTTATTTTGTCTCTGAGAGATTCTGTGACTTGAAATGCAGAACCTGCCTGATTTAAAATGGACTCGATCTACTTATTATTAATAAACGAGTAAATAAAGCTTTTTTCAAAAAATATGAAAAATTTCCATTATATTAAATAATAATTTATTTTTAGACCAGTTGCTGGTTCTCTTTCGGATATCCGAGGCCGTAAAGCTTCGGCTCACATTGTCAAAGAAGTTCTGGAACTATGTGAAATTATCTACCAAAATGGAACACCTTGTCGAGACCAGCCAGACGTTATGGGAATAACTTTTGGCGACCTTTTCAACATTTACAATTACATCAACGACAAGTGCGTCGGACTTTTATTGAGGGCCAGGAAGCAGAAACTAGTCGAATTCGAGGGAGAATGCTTGTTCCAGGTAAGAAAAACAAAAGAAAATATATATATATATATATAATCAAAAAGTCATAAGAAGCAAACTATAACATAATTTTCTCTAAAAAAAAAACTGATTCGAATTAATAATGGTTTTATTTTACAGAGGAGGGACGACAACGTACCAATTTTCCTATTGAAACCCATCAAAGAAATCAGAGAAACCTTCAGGCAAAGGTTGGAAGATATGGCAAAAGATGCTCCACCAAGTTAATACAAACTTTTTTTACTGAAAAAAATTTCTACTTGAACGGAATATTCGTCGTGTAATGTATACAACGAGATGTTACGGGTTAAGATCAATGGCACTAAAAATCTGTAAATTACTGTTTTTTACATTCTCATCATTTATGAGAGAAAGTATTCTTATATGATGGAAAATAGCGAAGATCAATTTCTAAGTAGGGACTAAGATTAGTACATGAGTGAATTGAGAAGAATGAATGGGAAGATGCAAATGTGGTGTACATATTTTCTGGAAATCAAGAATGGTTAGGAAATGTGATATAGGGTACTACCAATAAATATGTTTTTACAAAACTCGAAATCTTTCCTTTACAACCCTATATGTCTCTAAAATTTAAAAGAACTAGAACACTGTGAAAAAAATCAGAAAAAAAATCGATTCGTTTCACAACATTTTGTTATAGATTTTACATAAAATTATATGATTTGAGAAACTTGTAAATGATTTACAGGAGTTTCTTTATTATAGAGAGAAAATTCCAGTACATTCAATATGAATGAGAAATATGTTTTTTCCACTTACTCACAATTATTTTAAATTGGCAAATTATTTTTTTCATTGACAAAATATGACTCTCCGCGTGTGTTATAGAGTGTTACAAAAATGAATTGGAAAATTCGTTTTTCGAATTTTTGTGGAGACAGGTCGGAAATTTATTTAAATCCACAAAAAAGAATTATATTTAATTATATTTAACACGTATTTCCGACAAGAAAAAAATACGTTTTTGTAAGTTTGTTTTATAGGATCTTAAAACAAACAATTGTCCAATTTTCAATTCGAGGGAGGTGATAGTTCGTCAATTTTAATAAAAGTAATTGTTTGAAGAATTTATCATTATTATTAATAAAATTCTCTCAAAATAATCAAGAAAATTTATTATTTAAACAATGTTTTTTTCTCAAGCGGTTTTTTTTTCTCGGAAATTTCTGGCTTTTTGTACAATTTTCAAATGGATTGAAGTAATAATTAATTCAAGTTGACAAAAATAATTGTTCGAAATATTGTTTGATTCATTATCATTGTTAATAATATTCTCTTTCCTTGATGGTATAATGCTGCGGTTTTTTCTAAAATTTTCAACTGTTTGTCTATTTTTCACACAGAAAGGCAGAAATTTCAGAAAAAACGGCATCTTTCTAGTATTATTCAAATGTAATATTAATAATAATAATAATGAATTGTTTAGAGAATCAGTTTTCTTGATTATTCTAAGAGAAGATTATTAACAATAATGATGAATTGTTTAAGAAATCACTCTTATTAGCATTGATGAACTATCACCTCCCTCTAATTGAAAATTAGACAACAAGTGGCAAATTTTTGAAAAATCCGCGTCATTCTAACACTATTCTCTGAGAAAATTGCAAAAAACAATAATAAATGGTTTAGAAAATTTATGTCAACATCCTAATATCAGTATACAATCTTCTATGCGCCAGAAATAATTTGCATTAAAAAAAGCATAATTAAAAAAAAAGACATAATTAGCGCCAAAAACTCGCAAAACCCATTTTTTTACTTATGGGATTGAGTTTCAATGCAATTGAGATAATATTGAGGATTCTGAATTAAATTTACAAAAACATATTTTTTCTAATGGGAAATACGTTTTAAACTTCAGGAGGCTTGCGGCACCTCCAAATTTCACTTTTTTCACAGAAAAAAAAATGGATTTATTTTTGTGTGGATTCGAACAAATTTCCAGCCTGTCTTCATGAAAATTCGAGAAAAAAAATTTGTTGGACCACCCTAGTGTGTAATATTCTGACGCCGCACTTTTAATATTTTTTTTTAAATTTGGAAAAAAAAATAAAAAATACATGTTCAAGGTATTTCCGGTTCAAAATTCAACTACTTAGTTGAAAGTGGAAATACTTGGTTAAAAATTAATTTTTGTTGTTGATGATTCATCATCTTAGTTATATAATATTTATTTGATTTGTTGTTCAAAATTTGAATATTTATTTGTTAACATTTTTTCGAAATTATTTTTCAACTGAAAATTGCACAACATCATGTTCGAAAATTTGAAAATTCAACTATTTGGTTGAAAATTTTTGTATTTTGTCGAAACTTTATCTGTTGTGGTTTAAAATTAATCTTGTTAGGGCCTAATTCACGTTTCTGGTTGGAAATTCATGTATTTTGTTGAAAATTATTATTTTTGGTAGAAAATGATTCTTTTTGGTTCAAATCTAATTTCTTTGGCTTGAAGACTATTTTTTTTGTATTGATAATTTTTTTTTCAATGAAAATGAATAGTTGAAAATTCAACTTTTTGTTTGAAAATTGCTATATTTTGTTGAAACTATATCTTTTGTGGTCGAATATTAATCTTCTTGTTCACCTTCTCACCTTTTTGTTTGAAAATTTCATTAAGAACTAAAATATTTGGTTGAAAATTCATATATTTTTTTGAAAATTATTATTTTTTGGTAGAAAATTATTCTTTTTGTTTAAACATTCATTTCTTTGGTTCGAAATTAGTTTTTTTTATATTAATTTTTTGAAATGGAAATTTAACCAAATTTTCTGTCGTATTTTTGTGATAGACATTAATTTTTTTTCGTAGAATATTCATTTGATAGGTTTAAAATCTATTTTATTAGCTCAAAAACATATCTCTCTAAATAAAAATTGAACTATTTTATTTCTTGTTGAAAATTTATCCTTTTTGGTTGAAAATTCATGTATGTTGTTGAAAAAAATCCACTATTGGGTTGAAAATTTCTTTAAAAATTAAAATATTTCGTTGAAAATTCGTGTATTTTCTTTTAAATTATTCTTTTTCTTTGAAAATTAATATCTTTTTTGGCCGAAAATTACTTTTTCATTGAAAATTGATTTTTTTAACTAGAAATTTGAATACATTTTTCGTCGAAAATTTTTTTATTACCATTCAATCCTTTTGTGAGAAAATTCATTTGGTATGTTGAAAATTTAATTATTCCGTTGAAAATTTATTTTACTTGCTCCAAAACTTAATTCTCTGACTAGAAATTAAATTGCTCTATTTCTTACTGAAAATTTATTTTTTTTTTACTTAAAAATGCATGTATGTTGCTCCAAAAAATCAACTCTTGGGTTGAAAATTCAACTATTAAGCTGCAAGTTTCATTATAAATTAAAATATTTGTTTGAAAAATCATGTAAGTTGTTTAAAATTATTCCTTTTCGGTAGAAAATTCATCTTTTCAGATGAAATTTCATTTCTTCGGTTGAAAATTATTTTTTGTTTAATTGAAAATTGATTTTTTCAACTAAAAATGTAACCACTTCATTTTTTGTGGATTTTTCTTTTTTTTTGATAGACATTTCATCTTTTTGGTTGAAAATTCATCTGTTTAGATGAAAATTTAACTATTTTCTTGAACATTTATTTTATTTAGTCAAAAAATTATTTCTGCAAGTAAAAATTAAACTATCCTATTTTTTGCCAGAAATGTATCTTCTCTAGTTGAAAGTTCATCTATTTTGTTGGGAATTTGTGTTTTATTTGTGAAGAAATTTCAACTTCTCGGTTGAAAATTCAACTATTTGATTGATATTTTTTTTTTTATTGAAGATGCATGATTTTAGTTGAAAACTTATTGAATTGGTTGAAAATCAATTTTTTTTTGGAAAAATGATCTTTTTCAGTTACAAATTCACTCATTTTGGTAGAAAAGGTATATTTTTTGTTTTCAAATTTAACTTTTTTTGCAAAAATTCGTCTTTATGACTTAAAAATTCAACATCTTGGATGAGAGTTTTTCCTTTATTGATTGAAAAATATTTTTTAGCTGAAAATTCGACTCTTTTATTGAAAATTCCGATTTTTTCGTTTAATTTAAAAGTTTTCATTGGAAATTAAAATATTCCCTGGTGGAAGTATAAAATATTACACTTTTTGTCGAGAACACATTTTTTTCACATCAAAAAGTTATCAGTTTGATTGAAAATTTAACTATTTTGTTGAAAAAATCCTGTTTCTTGGTTTCAAATTAATTATTTTAACTGAAAATATAATAATAAAATTTTATATTATGAAACCTTTATTTTTGTAAGTTCTATAAGGCACATAAATATTACATTATTGCTTACTGTCCTTTAACTGAAACTCAATTCTTAATTATGTGTGTGAATTTGGCAACATTCCCTCTTCTAAATTTTTCAAATTACCCAATCGGCATTGAGGAAAAGAACAAAAAATACCAATGCTTTCAAATTTTCGCGACACACCTATTTTCTAGAGAAGGATTGTTTTTTGAATTTGGGATAAAGGACATAAAAAGTTCAAACATAATCGCATAATTTATATATTGTTTGTATATACAGTCACTTTACAAGGCGCTTTTTTTGCGCAGTAGCAGGTTTCGTTCGCAGTTGTGAAGAACTAACATTTTACAGTGTTTGCATTCCACGTGGTATAATAAATTACGAAACTCAGAATAACTTGCGAGAAAATTTTCGAACTAGTTTTAAAAGTGCAAATTTCGTCACTTAGTTTGGAAATTTCTGAACTAATCGCTGTGGTCCTGAAATTCTCTGGCATATTCTTGTGTAAGCAATGTTCGTATCTAGGATGGCAGTAGTAGAACAATTTTCTTTTTATGGTTTTGAAACCCATTTCAAATTGAGCTGGAAAACGAATTTTGTTTTGAAACTTGGAAAACTCCAGGTTTGAAGAAATCAAATTTGAAAACCTTATTTTTATAAATTGTACATTCAGCTCAATTGTTAAAAACTAGTTAACTACGTTTAAGAGACGAGAAACCATTTGAAGCAGTCATTTCTGAAAGACTTATTTCTAAAACACATTTTTTTACAAGTTTCGAAGACAATGTTGTAAAATTTCTCTTCTGTTTTCTTTTTCTCGATTCCGAGTCATCATTGGTCGTTGATAATGATCGATACGGATGATATGCATCGTTACAAGAAGACAGATATGGTGTAAAAGATCACAAAAATTTAGGACAAGTTCTAAATATAGTGGCAGGATATGTAAGATTGCTTGAAAGATAAATTTTCGTTTCGATACAAACACCGCAGATTTTTTCGCCTAAGTTTATTACAAAGCTACACCTGCTCATCCAAATTTGCAGAAACACACACATATAGCTCAAGCTACTATACAAGTATACAACTTGCTCTATTAATATTTAATAATTACAGTTTTCGCAATTTGCAATCAGTAATGAGATTTCCAATCTCAACATTCATAGGCTCATTTTTTGTGAATGTATCTATAGTCTATACTTTTGTTAATCTTTAAATTACGGATTTGTGGGGTTAAATAAAATTTTCGTTGACTAGTTTAAATATTCGATTTTTTAAATTTTGATATGTTTAAAATTCATCATGAAAACTGATTAGATCCAATATCTGAGCATTTACAAAGTCAGTTCCAAAATTTTTTGAAATTCATTTTAGGTAAATGTAGCAAAGTGTAGAAACTTTCGAATTAGGTACAAATTTCAGTTCCACGGAAACTAAACTCTAAAGAATGGAAGATAGTGTGTGTTAGGTTTTCTGTATTGGAAAGAAAACATTATAGGGAAATTTTACCTACAATATCACAGACAGAATAAATAATTGATATGTGTCAAAATTCGGTCCGATCTTCAAAAAAGTATTTCAAGGAATTATAAATTTTTAGATCAACAAGATAAAAACTATCGTTAAGCTAAATGGAAGATAAACTCTTTCTACCTTTCTCAGTTTCTTATCTCTAAACTCCATGCAGAGCTTAGAATCTGATAAAAAGTCAATTGATATTTGACAAATTGATTGTCGGTCACAGTAAATTGAGTGCAATTCAAAAAGCATCAAAACCTCTATTCCCATCCCTATAACATTTTATTTCCAAAAAATCTACTTTTCCGAAGGAGATTTTGCTAAAAATGAAGAAATGGAAAACGCTCGTGAAAATGATGTCGTTGTAAGCCCGAAGACTGATTTTTGGACAAAGTTTGACTTAGGTCGTTACGATTGTTAGGTGATATATATTACACTCTATGTGTACAATAAGCGGCAGATAATTCATCATCCATGGAGTAGACTAGCTTATCAATACTATTTACAATCTCAAGAATCTTGATTCACACACGAACAATATACACATATATTTAACTTCTTTCACTCACACTCGCTTCACAGGCGGCAATAATATTCCTAGTGTGATAATAATTGTTAATCTCTTTTTAAAGCATACGTATATGTGTACGTGTTATCCTAAGTAGAACTTATATTCGAGAGGTGTCCATTGCATGGAATGTAATATCAATATATTCATAACTACGTCGTCTAGAATCTCATTTTTAATATAAACTATTTCTTGTCGGTTTTTTTTATAAAAAAGCCTCGCCTATCTTAAACAATGTGGTCTCTACTGGCATAAATCAACAGTCATTTAAAATACTTATTCCTATCTAGGGAATCCACAATGATAAATCTCTCTACCGAACACTCAAACATAACACTGATTAAGTTCTTTTCTTCATCCGTATTAGTCAGTCTTGGCATCGTAACTTGTTTAGGTGCGTCAGCAGCTAGTTAAGGGCTAAAGTTCTTGCACTTTTTTTTCTTGTTCGTTTCATTTCTCGCCGACTTACTCGAGTCTAATTGTAAGTTGTACGTATACGCTTTAAATTTCCGTAGTTTATCACTTATTCACATATACCATTCATATATTTATATCTACTATTTATATTCAATATTTATATTTGTATATATACTTTGTGTATTTATATTTGCGAGCAAACACACGGTGTTCGCAATTCTTTTCCTTAAAAATATATTATTGTCCTTCGATGAAAACGTAGCACTTGAACTCGTCACTCGATCTCGATAAATCGTTAAACGGCTACGAGGCACAGTCGATCGATTATTATCAGACTTATTTTTCTTGTGAACGACTTGGAGAATTGTGAGGTCAGAGAACATTTGGTTTTCGTGTAATACTTTCTTGCTGATGTCTGGTCAGCTCGCAGGCGGAGCGATTCCTGATGGAAGACCAGCAGCCAGCGAAGAATCGAAACTTTTATCCGACGAATCAATCGTCAGTGGCTCGCTATCATACGTCATTGTCGTGACAAAATTCGATTTTTCGTCTTGTCAAAGGAATTCTTCTTTTATCGGCGATGAAGTCCGTGACGCATCCTTTGACCCCGTGGAATCCTGGCTTTCCACCGACGAATAGTTTCCCATTCGTCATTATGACGGTGGTTTCCGTTGCCATTTTCACAGGAGGTTCGTCGTCGATTTGAATTATCGTTGCTTTTCGTCTCCTGGAAGCTCGGATGTGATGGAACACACCGTCGTCAATTTTTTCCTGAAACAAAAATGGAATTATAAATTTCAACTACAATTTTTTAAATGAAGTTACTGTGTACCTAGGGTTGCTCTTAAATCTCTATTTCGAAGTTTTGTGACTTTCCCTGCCTTTTTCCTGATCAATTTTTCATTTTCCCTGACTGTTCTAAAATTTTTCTTGTGGGTATATAAACATCCCTACAACGAGGAGATCAATGACGTTAATGGAAAAAAATCTTCTTTATAAATTTATTTTAAATGCTTTTGTTGACAACAGTCCTATAGAATTTTATGAGGGGTAATCCACAAATTACGTGAGCCATACGCGGAATTCATGAATTTTCAATCAAATAATTGAGTTTTTAACACAAAAAGATAAATTTTGAAAAGAGAGTCCCATGAAACAAAAAAATACGAATCTTCAACAAATTAGTTGAATCCTATACCAAATTTTGGACAGGAGAGTTGAATTTAAAACAAAAAAAAATTTCTCAGTCAATAAAGAAAAAAAAAACCTCATCCAAAATGTTGAACTCTCAAGCCAAAAATATGAATTTACTGCAAAACAGTTGAGTTTTTAACCCGAAAATATAAGTTTTCTACAAAAATAATTCGATTTACAATGTAAAAAAGAGAATTTTTCAACCAAATGAATGAAGTTTCATTTGATATTATAAATTAAAAATTTCAAGCAAAATAGGATTAGTTACATTTTCAGTTACAAAATTAATTTTCAACTGAAAAAACAAATTTTAAACTAAGTGCTTCAATTTTGAACCAAAGAAATAAATTTTTAGTGAACCTAATGAATCTTTAACAAAAAAAATTAATTTTTAACCGAATAGTTGAGTTTTCAACCCAAAAGATGAAATTTCTACCAAAAAAGACAAATTTTCCACAAAAAATAAAATAGTTAAATATTGAGTCAAAGAAATTAATTTTTAACTGAAACGATGATTACATTTCTAACAAAAAAAATTAATTTCTACTAAAAATTGGAATAGATGAAGATTCAGTTGAACAAATGAATTTATAACTAAAAAGATGAATCTTCAATAAAAAAATGAATTTTCAACAAATAAATTAATTTTCTACTAAAATAGACAGATTCTCAGCAAAAAATTAAATAGTTGAATAATAATTACTTTGAAAAATAAATTTACAACCAAAAAAGAAACGAATGTTTGACATAATAGTTGAATTTTCTCCTAAAACTAAAAAAATTTTAGCCTAAAATAGAATACCTAATTTTTCAGTACAAAATTAATTTTCACCTAGATAAAGTAAATTTTAAAAGAAATATTCGAATTTTCCAAGAAATAGATGGATTTTCAACCAGGAAAGATTTTTCAGTCAATAAAGGAAAAACAAACCTCATCCAAAATGTTGAAATTTCAAGACAAAAATATGAATTTACTGCAAAACAGTTGAATTTTCGAGCCAAAAATATAACTTCCCTACCAAATTAATGCTCAACGTAAAAAATAAAAATTTTCAACCAAATGAATGAATTTTCGAATAATAAATAAAAAATTCCAAGCAAAATAAGAGTAGTTACATTTTCGGTTAAAAAATTAATTTTGAACTGAAAAAACGAATTTTTAACAAAATACATCAATTTTGAACCAAAGAAATAAATTGTTAATGAACATAATGAACCTTCAACAGAGAAAATTAATTTTTAACCGAATATTTCAGTTTTCAACCCAAAAGATGAAATTTCTACCAAATAAGACAAATTTTCTACAACAAAGAAACTTTTTTTCAACCAGGAAAATGAATTTTTAACCAAAAAAAGGATAGTTAAATTTTTAGTTAAAAACTTAATTTTCAACCAAATAAAATGTATTTTCAACGAAATAGTTGAGTTTTCAACCAAGCAAACGAATTTTGAATTGAAACGATTAAATTTCTATCAAAAAAGATAAATTTTCCTTAAAAAAATGAAATAGTTAAATACTGAGTCAAAGAAATGGATTTTTAACTAAAATGATGATTTGGTTTCTAACAAAAAAGATAAATTTTCCCCGAAAATTGAAATAGTTAAAAATTCAGTTAAAGAAATAAGTTTATAACTAAAAAGAACAATCTTCAATCAAAAATAGATTTTTTCACCAAATAAATGAATTTTCTACTAAAATAGATATAATTGCCAACCAAAAATTACTTTCAAACGATAAAGCGATAAAAATTTTTTTTAACATAATAGTTGAATTTCCTTCTAATATTGATAAATTCTTAACTCTAAATAGAATAGTTAAATTTTTAGTACAAAAATTAATTTTCAACCAAATAAAGTAAATTTTAGAAGGAATATTTAAATTTTGCACGAAATAGATCGGTTTTCAACCAAGAAGATTAAATTTATATAAATAAATGAAAAAATTTTCGATAACAAATGGAATAGTTGAATTTTCAGTTGAAAATTTTTTTTTCGATAATAAAAGACTAATATTTGACCAATGAAATGAATTTTCAACCAAACAGATGAATTTCTCACCAAGAAGATTAATTTCCTACTGCAAAAGATTCATTTTTAACGAAATGCATATATTCTCAACTAAATATTCGCATTTTCCAAGGAATTTATAACCTGATAATTAAATTTTAACCAAAGAAATGAAATTTCAATCAAAAAGACAATTAATTACCAAGAATATTAATATTCTACCGCAAGAGACGAATTTCTTACCAAATACAGGAATTTGCAATCAAATAGTTGAATTTTCAACTAAGGAAGATAAATTTTAAATCAAACATGGAATGGTTGAAGCTTTAATTAAAAAAAAAGAAATTAAAAAAAAATCAAACAAAAATGGTTCAATTTTTAACAAAAAAACGGAATTTTTCGAACTAAAATGACGAATCTTCAACAACAACCAAAAACATTGTTCTCTCCACTTTCAACTTAGTAGTAGCTTACGAATCGACTAAAAATATGAATTTGCAAAAAAATGTGAATTCTCAACAAAAAAGAGTGACTTTAAAAAAATGGTTGAATTTTATATGAAATAATAAAGTTGACTTCGAATTCAGATAATAGAAAATTCCCTCACTCTGTCAGGTTTTCCCTGACATTTCCTAACTTCTCCAGATCAGTTTAAAATTTCCTCAAATGAATGAAAATTTACAAACGGATTTCCATGAAAAGAAGTGGTGGTCAGAAATTTTTAAATGTTGTATAATCTTCATTTTATAATATTGACACGTACTCTACTTGTCAGAGAAATCTCTTCATGCTTGCTTTTGTACGATAGGACAACGTATCCTCCGTGTAAAGCTAAGGTGAGATGTTCAACTTTTCCTCTTCCAATCCAGGCGATCAGACCTTCTGGATGTGTGGTTCTCAATCTCAGCTCGAATTTATTCGATTGCTGTCCCCTTCGTCTGAAAAATAAGGTAACGTTAGTAACGGAAAAAAAGAAACAGATTTCAAATTAGTAAAAATTTTATGCTACAGTTTTCATCTATGAAAATACATGCCTTGAAAGGAAAAAGGGAATTACATCAGAATGAGGTGACATAGTATGAGTAATTCATATCTTTATACGTAATAAAATAACCAACTCCATGCAGTATATTTCAAGAAAATTAGAACTGTTTATAGATGGACACATCAGATTAATAATTCAGATCCAGCCGGATCTGATCATAAAATAATCGAACTCAAGCCTAAAAATTCTTAATTATAAATGCATATTCTGGACAGAAATTTTGAATATTCTATTAACTTTTATTTTCAAAGGAAAAATCTAGAAATTAATGAAGATTGAAAAGCTTTTCCAACTTCACTTACTCAGTATAGTCATAATTTTCATATTCATAGTCGGTATCTTCCTCTACGTCGTAGTCAGAGTAGGAATCATCAACGTACTCTTCCATGGTTATGTTAGTAGAATTAGCACTAATTGCAAGAACAGTTAGTTAAAAATAGGGGTTAGTTAAAGTTCCATACAAACACCAATCGTTAGTCTCATTCAAAATTATCTACTTCTTTCATTATTCAAATCCGTTTCATTCATAAATCAAAATTAATCATTTACCTCCTTCCAAATCGATGCTTGAATTGAAGGAAGTTTTCGCCATTGAACCGAACAGGCCTTTCTGCTATTTCCACACCAGAAACATCATAGCCCATGACTGTAAACATTTCATCAAATGAACGTCTTATAATTAGAATCCATTAAATACAGTAGATCTTCTTATAGGAGACGGATAGATACTCACAAAATTCACAGTGCAGTCCATTGTATCCACTAGCGCATTTGCAAAGGTAACTATTTAGAAGAGGCAGACAAACTCCACCATTGTGACAAGGATTTTCATTACTGGGACAAGGTAGTCCATCGTAAACTTCGGTATTGTGCTGAGTGAAATTCGCAGCGAGATTCTGATACGTCTTTCCGTTTACCATTAACCTTTGAATTGCTCCTTGGAGTCCAGTATAGGCTCCAGCTAGACGATGAACTTCTCGCCAGTGTCTAAAATCAAGCGAATTAAAATGAGTACAATGATAAATAAAAAAACGAAGCAGGTGACATCTTCCATCCACAAGACTCCAAAAAAATTCAAGAACCACTAATTAAACTTGGAATTAGCCCTAATAGGTTAATAAATTAAAATTCGTTATAGGAATCTAACTCAAGAAAATAACACTTACTTCACGCCTCCAGCATAGAGTGGCGTTTCAAGATTCAACTCAGTCAGTGGACTTCCTGACAATCCTCTTGCCAGAGTTCCATCATCAAGTTGAAGCAAACCTTCTCTTCCAAGTCTGCTAATCCTAACACAATGCCAACTACCCAGAGTTACGGGATCAGGAGATGTAATATTGGCTATTCCACTTCCAAGATTAAACCGGAACTCCAACTTGCCATGAACGAGGTTCAAGCTGATGAAGTCGCCTCTTCCATTATTTAGTTGACCATTGTAGAGAAGAAGGCCGTCATTCGCTTGTGTAATGAACCAAAGTTCTATCGAGAACGCTTTGGAAACACCCTCTAGGCATGGAAGTTCGAGAAAACCGTCGCCTTTCATCTCCGGAATCAGAAACTCTGTCAACTCTGCATCCACTGTGCAATAAATTATATTTGAATTAATAAACTATTACCTAATTTCCCTAACTTATTTGTTCAAACCTAGCCTCTACTTACAAATTTCACAGTGTTCACCAGTTCTTCCAGGAGGACACTTGCATACATAACCACCCTGTGGCAAAATATCGCAGGTTGCTCCATGTTGACAAGGTTCTCCCATGCAAGGATCCAAAGATTGCTCACAATTTTTCCCTGTATATTCGGGAGGACATATGCATTTATATTCAGGAGGATCGTATTTTGCAACTGCGTAGTTTTCATGACCGTAGTTAAAATCAAGATCGAAATTATAATCACAATCTGAACTCGAGCAACGTTTTTTGGCATTCTTCCTGGACCTTTTTTGTTCAATTGACGTACAGTGAGAACCTTTGCATCTGACGATGTTCATGCCACTATTTCCACTTTTCCTTTTTCCTTTTCCCTTTTTCTGTGGCTTGTCACATTCACGATTATCGCAGAGGTCCTCTTCGAAAATTGGTTGACATGTGGCTCCGTTTTGACATGGGAGATTCGAGCAAGCATTATCGCCGCACTCTTTAATGCGATAAGTTTCAAGAACATCTTTGTCGTGGCCAATGTGAAGATCGACAGACATCCTGTTGATTTTTAATTTTCGGATGCACCCCAACAGACCCTGATTTGTACCGATGTTTTCGTAGATTCTGAAAAAAGAGTTGAAAAATGCATTAATTTCTGATACTATTCGTCAAATTCTGAATGTGAATTTCAAACTAACTCTACTTACTTGGTGAAATTTGTAGGTACATTTCCGACGAAAGTGTCTTGATTTAAGTCCAAAGACTTCAGCATTCCTTGACTCTGGCCAGCGATATCTTCCCCGTCATTGAAAATTAAGACACCATCTTTGTGGTACCTCTTTGCTGCAACTCGATGGAAAGTTTTCATTTGTACTTTTTCCGGAGATGTTAGAATCACTGGGCCGTTTCCTAGGTTGTATCTAAATTGGACGTAGCTGAAAATCAGAAAGGAGTTGCCTGATTAGATACTGTGAAGAGTGAACAATTTGTATCAAAAATTTTGATAAAACCACAAAGCTTTGTCAAAATTATTAGAAAGTTAGAAAATCTGTACCCATCAACGATTGCTAAAGAAACGAAGTCACCACTTCCATCATTTTTCTGTTGATTATAAATAATGATGCCATTATCAGCGTAGGTCTTGAATTCAACTTCAATGCTAACTTTGTGGTAAGCCTTTAATCTGTTCATTCTAACATAGCTTTTTCCATCGAAAGAAGCAACTTCGTAGTCCCTCCTGTTAATTTCCTCGTCACAAAGTAGACCAGTATAGTTCGGTCTGCAGATGCAAACAAAGGTAGCACTGGGCAAATCGATACAGGTCGAAGACATATGACATGGGTAGGACAAACAAGCACGGAATTCTTCTGTTGACGTGACTGGAACGTAGTTTGCTGAAAATGACATTACTTCCGGTCAGACATTTTAAGATGGCCCTATTGAAGAATTTTTTGTCAGAAGAATACTAATAAATTTTATGCGACATTTAAGAAGTAATTATTCAAATGATTTAGACACTTTATTCTATCGATTTTCACTTCAAGAAGAAAGGGAATTTGAGTTCCTTTTAAATATATATCAGGGTTGCTACAAAATCCCAATTTCGAAATTTCCTGACTTTCCCTGACTTTTCCCGGAACAAATTTTTCATTTTTTCTGACGGTTATAAATTTTTCTTCTAGGTATGAAAACAAACTTAAACCTAGGATATCAATAATGTGAATGCAACACAAAGTTTTGTTTCAAAATTTATCTTAAAGGCATTTAATGACAATAGTCATACGGAAATATATAAGGGATTATCCACAAAGTACGTGAGGCGATTACTGTTTCTTGGAAAGTCCTACGCAAGAAAAAAGTTTACTATAAAAAAAAGGAAATCCACATTTTTTACAACGGAAAGGATTTTTATTTTCAATGAAGAGATAACTTTGCATCTAATAATTGATTTTTCAACCAAAAATATAAATGTTCAAACGAAAATATTAAATGTTTACGAAGGAGGGCGAATTTTCAGCAAGTAGTTTAGTTTTTAACTAAACAAGTTTTAATTTTGAGATGAATCTACAAAGAAACAAAGTTTGACCTAAAAGAAAAGGTATAAGCAAAAATGAAGCAATTACATTTTCAGATTAAAAAAAAAAAAAAAAATGTCCAACAGAATTGTTTAATTTTCAATAAAATATCTTAATTTTCAATCGAAAAATTAATTTTCAACTATAATGATAAACCTTCAACCAAAGAAATAAATTTTCATTTCGTCAACAAAAACAGAATATAAAAAAGATTACTTTTTCTTACAGAAAAGATCAATTTTGAATAAAATACCTGAATTTTTAAATAAATAATTGAATTTTCAGTCACAAAGATTGAATTTCTACAAAAAAGTCGAATTTTCAAACAAAAAGATGAATTTTCAACCAAGATGATTTTGTTTCTACCAAAGAAAGGAATTAATATTATTGAAATAACTGAATTTTTAACTAAATAATTTAATTTTTAACAAAAAAGATGGAATTTCAACAAAAAATGCGAGCGAAGAAATAAATTTGGAACGAAAAAGACAAATTATCAACGAAGAAGGTTAATTTGCTCCCATAAAGATAAATTTTCAACAAAATACATGAATTTTTAACAGAACCGTTAAACCTTTATCCAAAGAAACTAATATTGAACTAGAATGATAAATCTTCAATCAAAAAAATGAATTTCTGACCAATAGTTAAATCATCAATAAAAAGTGAATTTTCAAGAAAATACATCAAATTTTACCAAGTATTGGAATTTTTAACTCACAATGGATAAATTTTCACCAAAAAATGGAATATTGACATTATTAGATAAAAAATCCAGTTTTAACTAAAACAAAAACGAATTTACAATAAAAGAGTTAACTTTTCCACCAAAGCGGTGAATCTTGAAAAAAATGAATTCCTAACAAGCTAGATTAACTTCTTACCGAGAAGTTGAACTTTCAACAAAAAAAAAAAAGAATTTTTAACCAAATAGTTCAGTTTTCAAGCAAAAAAATGAATTTTCGTCCAAGAAGATTGACGTTCTACCCAAAAAGACAAATTTTAAACAAAATAAATGAATTTTCAACCAAATTGTTGAACTTTGAAGCCAAAAAGATGAATTATCTACTAAACAGTTTAATTTTCAAACCGAAAATATGATTTTCCAACAAAAAAGTTAAGTTTCTACCAAATTTAATTATAAACCAAAAAGTCTAAATTTTAACGACTTAGAACATAAAAGTTCATTTTCAACTAAACAGTTCAATTTCCTACAAATCTGTTGAACTTATATATGTCAAAGAGATTATTTTTGTACGAAACAGTTAAATTTTTAACTCGAAAATATACATTTTCAACTAAAATGATGAATCTTCAAAAAAAAAAAAAAAAAAAAAAAAAAAAAAATTATCATTGAAAAAAGTAGTTGATTTTCCAAACAAAAATATAAGCTCTCAACGAAACATGTGATAGTTGATATTTTTACCAGAATAGTTGAAATTTCAACCCAAGAAGACCAATTATCAATGAAATCCCAGGCGGAAAAATTCTATATAGTTTATACATAATGTATTATGTATAGGCACTAGATAATAAATTATATATATTTTATGCATAATCGGCGATTCACAATTTATATAATAGGAACATAATATTTCTTCATATAATTACCTTCTTGGACATGATTTAAGTATGTCATTGAGTCCGGACGGTATAAAGGTGCATAATATCGGTACTCCTCCGGAAGTTACAACGACCCGGGTGTACCTAATCATGCACCAGGTTGATAAAAGCATCGTCTACAGGAATTTTCTCAAAATTTAAAATTCGTTAATGAAAAGATCGAATTCAAATGTAGTTGCGCCGACCCTGGTGTACCTGATCATGCACCAGGTTGCTAAAAGCATCGTCTACAGGAATTTTCTCAAAATTTAAAGTTCGTTGATGAAAAGATCGAATTAAAATGTAGTTACGCCGACCCTGGTGTACCTGATCATGCACCAGGTTGCTAAAAGCATATTCTACGGGAATTTTGTCAACATTTAAATTTCGATGATGAACAAATCAAATTC
>CAKNXH010000613.1:105658-229461 GCA_932178445.1 Andricus quercusramuli | reverse complement strand
GGGAATTTTGTCAACATTTAAATTTCGATGATGAACAAATCAAATTCCTATGTAGTTGCGCCGACCCTGGTGTTCCTGATCATGCACCAGGTTGCTAAAAGCATCTTCTACGGGAATTTTGTCAACATTCAAACTTCGATGATGAACAAATCAAACTCCTATGTAGTTGCGCCGACCCTGGTGTACCTGATCATGCACCAGATTGCTGAAAGCATCTTCTACAGGAATTTTCTCAACATTTAAACTTCGATGATGAAAAGATCGAATTCAAATGTAGTTGCGCCGACCATGGTGTACCTGATCATGCACCAGGTTGCTAAAAGCATCGTCTGCAGGAATTTTCTCAACATTCAAACTCCGATGATAAACGGATCAAATTCCAATGTAGTTGCGCCGACCCTGGTGTACCTGATCATGCACCAGGTTGTTAAAAGCATCATCTACAGGAAGTATCTCAAAATTTAAATTCCGATGATAAGAAGATCGAATTTAACTGTAGTTGTGCCGGCCCTGGTTTACCTAATCATGCACCAGGTTTCTAAAAGCATCGTCTACAGGAAGTATATCAAAATTTGAAGTTCGATGATAAACAGACCGGATTCCAATGTAGTTGCACCGACCCTGGTGCATGATCAGGTACACCAAGGTTGGCGCAACAACATTGGAATTTGATCTTTTTATCATCGAACTTGAAATTTTGAGAAAATTCCTGTAGACGATGCTTTTAGCAACCTGGTGCATGATCAGGTACACCAGAGTCGGCGCAACTACATTTGAATTCGACCTTTTCATCAACGAACTTTAAATTTTGAGAAAATTCCTGTAGACGATACTTTTAGCAACCTGGTGCATGATCAGGTACACCAGGGTCGGTGCAACTACATTGAAATTTGATTTGTTTATCATCGAAGTTTGAATGTTGAGAAAATTCCTGTAGAAGATGCGTTTAGCAACCTGATGCATGATCGGGTACACCAGAGTCGGCGCAACTACATTTGAATTCGATCTTTTCATCAACGATCTTTAAATCTTTGGAAAATTCCTGTAGAAGATGCTTTTAGCAACCTGGTGCATGATCAGGTATACCAGGGTCGGCGCAACTACATTATAATTTTATCTTTTTGTCATCGAAGTTTAAATGTTGAAAAAATTCCTGTAGACGATGCTCTTAGCAACCTGGTGCATGATTAGGTACACCGGGGTCGTTTTCACTTCCGGAAGAGTACCGATATTACGCACCTTTATACCGTCCGAACTCAATGATATACTTAAATCGTGTCCAACAAGGTATATATGAAGAAATATTATGTTCCTATTATATAAATTGTGAATTGCCGATTATGTATAAAATATATATAATTTTTTATATAGTGCCTATACATAATACATTATGTATAAACTATATAGAATTTTTCCGCCTGGGATAGTTGAATTTCCAACCATAAAAATGACTTGTAACAAAAATTTTTGTTATACAATAAAATTAACTTTAGTTTCTAGAGAATTCTCCAACTCTTTCCAGTTTTACCTGAAATTCCCTGAATTTACAGTATTTTCTGACTTGTAGCAGCCCTGTATTTAAACTATTATTTTCATTTCTAAATGAAATTCAAATTTAATACAAATTTAAATTTTTAAATTTTCAAAAATTGTTTTAAACATTTTTTTCCGACTACTATCTTGAATTTTAATGCAATATTAAGTTGTGTTTTTACCAAAACATTCTTGTCTATCACTGGTCTCAGCATATCCATCTAAACAAATGCAACCTCCATTGATGCATTCACTATTTGGAATTGTGCAATCCTTATCATCAGTGCAGAGATCACCAAGCAAAGCTGTCACAACTCTTATTGTTGCTGGTGTTGGTCGGTAAGATGCAGCCACTCCTGTAATAAGAAAATAAGTTTGAATTTATATTTTTTCATATTGTGTTTTTCAATTCAACAATATTAATATAATGTTCTATATTTGAATTTATATTATTCAAATATTTTTCCAAGTTACTTTTAATTACAAAAAATTTGTTAGTTACACAAATTAGTAAATTTCATTACATATATACATGCGGAATGCTGCACCCCAGTTGTGGATAATAATTATGTGCATGATGAATATGTTGAATTGCAAAATGAGAGATTAGCAGTTTAAAAACGCATTCAATCTTGTACCGTAGTCATAAGATTTTGAAGAAATAAAAGATGATGCACGCCTTTTTAAGTTGCATTTTAAAAATATCAACTTTAAAAGTCTTCATATAAATGTGGCATTGACTCGAACTGAAATTCTGGATCTGCACCACCGTGGGTAATTGACAGAGATTCCGCATCGAATGACCGGCCTTTATTGAACTCTAGATACAAAATTCCATAAATTCATTTCCTTTTTTTTAATTTTTGACATGTTTTCTTTGAAGGATCAAAAATATCTCTATTAGGGGTCATTCGATGCAGAATTCCATAACATTTTTAGCGTTTTGTTCAAAAAGTTTGTATATCCTTTTTGCACGATTTATCACGTTTTAAAGTCAGCACTGATTTTCAATAGTACTCGCGCTAGTGGTACTGACAATTTTGGACGATAGTGTATCTTTAAGGATTTATTGAAAATTTCTGAACTAACTTACCCTGTTTTAAATTTTCTCGGTCAATAGTGATCGTTTCTTGGTGTGCTCGATGGGTATAATAATATCGTGGATCTGGTTCAGGGACCAGAAGATGTCTGGTAGATTTCGATAATGGAGAAATGGCAGCTGCAGGTTGAGTATACTGCACAGCTGTATATCGCTTCACGGGAAAGTCTGTATTGACCGTGGGGTCATCTGAAAATTGTAAGGTTCCTATTTTCAGATACGAACTGTGACCGTCTATTTAATTTATATCAATATAAGACTAGAAATCATTTTTTCTATTCCACCTTTTTCATTCAATATATTTCCAAATAGCAAGACATTTCGATTTGCACGAAACACTATTTCATCTTCGAAAAAAGTAACTGAACAAATTTCTCAAATATGCGAACTATTTCATTATTTATGGAATATTTATACTTGGCTGAATTTGTCAACCAAATGATCCAAATAGGATTGAATCTGCATTTACCTAGTCATGAATAAATTATAGATAATTGAGCAGTTTAAGTTAGCTTCTGTGTTAATTAGCTGCAAATTATTCATCAATTTCAGAGTTAATTTTAAATTCATCAATTTATGCCAGAGAGGTTTCCAATTTCACATTAGAGAACATTTTAGTGACAATTTTCATTACTTTTCGTATCGCAGATATTGAAAATTGTAGAATTAATTTTGAAAAGATAATTTGATGGAATAATGATAGACAAAAATAAAGAGGAAATCAGTCCTATAAAAGATTTAATTTCCTACTTTGCTATCGATTGAGAAGAGTTGAAAAGGTAAGTTGATCCTAATGAAAGTTAAAATCAAAGTCATTCTCCTACAGCTTTTATGTACTTTTTCTACGTTGGCGATTATTATTCTGTCTGCTCGATAAGCTCGTTTTAGCGAATCGAAAGGGAAAGTTTGCAGGGGTTGATGAGAATTTAATTACTTTCCGATTATATCGTACTTCCTGTTATTCGCAGTCGACGACTTGCTCTATTTTTTTCAACAAATGCCCATGCCCGTACTTTCCGGTTACGTCTCATTTATTTGTATACTTATTCATTTATTTATTCATTTCCGTCCTGTTTTAGCCGAGTAACAGGGAGTAGAACAAAGCAAAACTTTGTAAGGGACTGTGAACGCGGAACTTTTAGGGTATGAGGTAAAGGAGTGAGAATGAAATTGCCAGAGCTTGTTAAGTTGAAAGTCCCAGAGAATGCATATAAAAAGGTGGAAAACCTCGAAATAGCATCCCCTGTTTCCAGGTTTCTTCATTTCATTTATTCTTCTTACAAGCAATTCAATTGCGACCATATTTCTTCCGAATGTCCCAAAGTTCTATTGTAAACTTTATTTCTTATTTTTCATTGCACGTCTTCATTTTTGAGGAAAAAATCCGGAATTTTTCCTGTCTTATTTTTGAACGAAGAATTTATCCCTTGTAATAATCGTGCTTTCTTCCTCAAATGGAAACTCGCATAGAAGCACAAAGACCATATTGTTTATTCTTGAATTTTATTTTTATGATGTTTGTTTATGTTCTTCATTAAATTTCGGTAAGAATAGCCGATTTTTTTTTGGTAAGAAAGCGGAACCTGGATTATGAAAACGTACTGAAACTTTGGTACGAATGGCTGGATGTTTCCGGTTCGAAAAATCCCTGCTTTCAGACTATTTTTATATCCGTCCATTGGGTTTATTTAATTTTTATTAATTGAGTTGCTCTTATTACTATTTTTAAGTATTGATTATTAATAATCAGAGTCCTCTTTGAGATCCTAGAACGATTCTACTGAACAGACTTTTCTTTTATATTTTGTCGAAAAATTGGGAACATTTCCGCAGAGTATTGTATGTGATTCCCACGAATATTGAAATGTCCTGCCTTTGGGATATTCAAATGGAATGCTGTAGGAATATTACTTTGAAATATTGTAGAAAAATTTGCCCTGAATACGGAAATATTTGTACAGCATATTGCCGAAATATTATTTTCAATTACTCAGAAATATTTCAATGGAATGTTGCCCAAAGTAATATTGATTAATGTAACTTATTCTTAAAATTTAATATTATCAAATGGAATTTCAATTCGTTAAAATTATTTGCAAATCAAGAAAATTAGTTTCACGATTGCTTGGAGATTTATCTTACATAAACATCCAAGTCGCTACGAATTTCTTAAGAAATCAAAACTTCTTTAAAAATTACAATTAAAAAAAATACACATTCGCTACGAATTTCACATTTCTCAACGTATTCCGTGCAGATATTTAATTTTTAGTATGAAACGGTGTAAGGTTTTCAAAATTACCATGGGGAAAAATTATTTGATTCGCTTGCGTTATTTTGTCGAGTTTATTTGAATTTCTAGAAATTACCAATCATTTATTCATTTTGTTCAGGTTTTTTACCCTGCAGAGTCTTAATGAATCGAGTTCATTTATATTTGCAAATATAAGTAAAAACATGATTCTTTATAAAAAAAATTAAAATTTACGAAAAATAATTATTTCAATATTTTTTTGTTATTTAATTCTTGCTTATTGTCGCTTCTTACTAATTTTAGAGACTTTATTTAATTTGAATAAACTATGTTTCATCCTTTCGAGGAAAAAATTTCCCACAACTCTACTGTTTCCAATTTAAGAAAAAGTGAACAATCTTCAAATATTGAATAATATTGAAATATTGAATATTTATAATCTTAAATCTCATTCCGTGTTCTTGTAAAACTTAAATCTTTATTTTAAGAGGTGAAAATTAATTTTTCTACTGTTTCATCTCACATAAAAAAGTTAGAACAGAAAAATATTATTATTCAAATTTTCTGAAGATATTTTTTATTTTAAAAACGTTACCAGCTTAGGATAAAAGTTCTTAGTTTTTAAGAACATGAGGGTATAAGTACATCCTTAGCTTCCCTACTTAAAATAATTATATCGAGAACAAGAAATAAGAAAAAAATTAATCCATAGTGAAACCGAAAATCATGTTTTTCAAGAACAGAAAGTAAGACTAAAAATTATAAAGGGGGTCTTTCTGTAGGAATTCTTCCGAAGAATAATGTTAACTTGTTGTCATATGTCGCTTTGTTTTCGAGAAAAAACTGGGTATTTTAATTTTTTAAAATTAAAAATGAATTTTTTTTCAAAAGCGGCTCCGGAGAAAATGTTGTTTTTTATCAAAAAATAGTTGCAAGGCATCCCAGGTACAAAATCAAGAAAAACTTGATTGGTTTTTGTACCATTGGATTTAAGCCAAAAGATATAATACTCAAATGATTTCATTCATTTTTGTTTCACTGTAATCGAATTTTTTGACGATTTCTTCCTATAGAAGAGTGGTTTCTTATTTTTCATGAGTTTCTTTCTTAAATGGTTGCATATTGGAACCGTATAATGAAATGCAGCCAGGAATATATTTTTTTAATAATAGTGAAAAGTTTACTTTTTTTACATGTCCGACTAAGTTATTCATTTGTTATTGCAGGAATGTATGTTTAAAGAATCATAAGTTAAATGATGAAAAATTCACAAGTCAAAATTAGTTTTCAGGCATGTCTGACTGATTTCATTATTTGATGGTTCTTGCAGTATCTGAATAACTTTTCTTATAAACAAGCTTAATTCTGCAATTATTAATGAAAGCTTGCAATAAGTCTTATAACGAATTTATGAAAAATGACAAAGAATCTTAGATTTTTAATTTTAGGAAATGAATTTCAAATCAAAATCAAAAAACTTTATTATATTTTGCTAGCTTAGAAAAGTGTTCAAATCGGATTATTGAGAAATAAATGTACATACATTTTTAGGAATACTAACCGAACTCCTTAATTGAGAATCACACA
The DNA here is from genome assembly GCA_932178445.1 of Andricus quercusramuli. Taxonomy (NCBI): domain Eukaryota; kingdom Metazoa; phylum Arthropoda; class Insecta; order Hymenoptera; family Cynipidae; genus Andricus; species Andricus quercusramuli. The sequence continues at coordinate 222,988 of CAKNXH010000613.1, read as the reverse complement.
AATTTGGACCATCTAAGCACTGATATTTGTGTACTTTCAAAAAATCATTGGATTTTTCTTTTAGAATTGTAAAACAGAAAGTCTACAAATATTATTCCATATTCAAAATCTTAATAATTCAGAATTGAAGAGCATTCGAATGAACTTTTCTTCACATTAATGTAATGAACCAAGCAGAAACCACAATTTCCACATTATTGATTTTTCCAACCATTAAAGAAATCAATCTGGAGGATATTTAATTAAAAAAGAAAATGTGACAGAAAGCCTCTCAGATAATGAAAATCACCGAAAGACGAAGAACTTGAAGTGAAAATCTGCAAAAGCTCGGCTGCTAAATACAAACATTTCACGAGCATCTCCTTTCTTCATTTCCTTCTCTTCCGTCGTTTTAGCTGAGCAATTACCCTGTTTATTATTTACCGGAAGTGAGAAAGCTTCTCGTCGATTTATTTTCACAATTTCTATTCGTTTTGCATACATATATCATTTGCTCTTATCCAGTGCTTTAAAGAAGTAAAGATTTGAAGAAGTAAGGAATTTAAGTAAAGACGAACAGCCGGACAGATTCTCATTCGCAGGAAATACAAAGCTGCACAGCATTTCCCATTCGAAATCTGAAGTGCGCCTGAAACTGGCCTTCCGTAATCTAATTTATGTTCAACTTGCCTGAGCGAGTTGCACAGGGCCCAGCAGAAACTTTTAAAAAGATTGACTTTTCCTTCGTCCAACCCACTTCTTCAACTTAGGGAAGTCCTGGAAACGAGACCCTGCTCGCGGATTCGAAATAAAAAGTAGTCGCGAAACGATTTTCGAGTTTAATAGATTCCTGACTTTTACAGCCCGAGGGATAAAATGGATACCAGGCAAATGGGGAAAAAAGTTGTAAAAAAGATCTTATCGCCTTAAAATCTTCAGGGGGCGAAAATGTTATTAGATTTTAGTGATTATAATATTACTGAAAAAATATTTATTTATTTTAGTATAATTAAAGCAGAGAAAGCTAAAGGGTGCTAAGTTTATTTTTTGGCGAAATAGAGTTTTTTGCAAAAATCATATTTTCTCAGTGAAAAAATTGACGATTTGAAATTTTTTATTCTTGAATGTAGTATTTAACTGTGTTGAAGTGTTTTTAAATTTCAAAGAATTGAAACAAAATGTAAGAATTATTCAAAAATATTCAAGTTTTTGACAATTCGACGGTCATTATAGGATTTTGGCAACTACATATTTAACCATTGCAGATATTAGCAAAATTAAAAATATTGTACTGATACTACAACCGTTTTTTTTTGTTGTTTTTGAATAGTTTCATTTTTTGAAGAAATAAATTAAAATATTTATTTCAAGTGATTTTATTGAACAATTTATGTATTATTCTTATTTATAATACCATCAGGGAAAACTGAATCGTGCTGAGTCCATCGCCATTTCCATTAGAATGCACACGTAGCGCCGTCTATTTTTCACACCAATTTTGGGCTTTTTTTGACCCAAAATTCTCTCAAAACACAGAGAATAGGCGGATTTTTCACGAAAAGAGGGAAATAATATAGGAATAGATTCCTTCAAATAATAGATAATTTGAACACTATATTGAAATTAATATGAAATTATTTAAATTCCTAAGATGTCAAGTCGAAATCTGTTGAATTTTCGACCAAAAAAGATTGTCAAAAGAGGTGAATTTTCAACGCAAAAATACGAATTTTCAACAGCAAAAATTAATTTTAAAACAAACAATTACATTGAAACACAATAGTTGAACTTTCAAGAAAAAGATACGATTTTGCAACAAAATAGTTGAACTTTGAACCAAGTAGTTACATTTTTAAAGCCAAAAATATGATTTTTTTAAAGACAGTTGAATTCTTAATAAGAAAGTTCAATACTAATTGAGAAATATAAATTTTCTAATAAAAAAGATCAAGTTTCAATCCAAAAGGACGAATTTTTAACAAAACTGTTAATTTTCCGACCAAACAATATGAATTTATCAAAATAGTTCAATTTTCGACCTACAAAGATGTATTTTCAACTAAGTGGCAATTTTTAAACGAAAAATATCACAATACAATCAAGATCAATTGAATATTAACGCCAAAAAGACGAATTTTCAAACAATTTAATCAAACAAACAAATTTTCATAAAAAGACTTGAAAAACATGAATTTTGAACAATTTAGTCTTTTCCACCAAAGAAATTAAATTTTTACCAAAAGACATTAATTTCAACAAAATAAATCAATTATCAACAATCATGTTGAATTTTAAATTATGAAGGATGAATTATATGCATAACAGTCGAATTTTCAACAGATGAATATGATTTAGAAACAAGAGTTAATTTGCTACCAAATAGGTAAATTTTCTTAAAAATAGTCAAATTTTTAATTGAAAGTTGAATTTCCAAACGAAAATATGAATTTTCAACCAAAAAGCTAATTTGGAACCCAATAGTTAAATCTTCTACCAAATTGTTGATTTTTCAACAAAGATGGTGAGCGTTTGACAAAAAATAAATTAATTTTCAGAAAAGTAATTTAAATTTAAACCAAAAGCTGAATTCGCAATGGATCAATGGTTGATATTTTACATAATTTGAAATTAAAAACAGTCGAATTTAACCAAAAGAGATTAATTTTTAATAAAATGGTTGTATTATGAGCCAAAGCTGATTAATTTGTAATAAAATTGTTGCCTTTTCAACCAGAAAAAAAGGAATTTTTAACCAAGAAGATTAATTTGCAAACAGAAAAAACAAAATTTCAACAAAATACATGAATTCCCAATTAGAGAAGATCAAATATATAATAAAAATATATATATTTTCAACGAAAAGTAGTATAGTTAGATATTTAGTTAAGAAAATTAATTATTAACAAAGGAAAATGAATTTTCAACAAAATAGTTGAGTTTTCAACCAAAGAGACGAATCTCCGAATAAAGGAATTAATTTTTAACAAAGTATTTCAAATTTGAACCAAGTATTTGATTCTTATAGCAAAAAGATGACCTTTTTGAAGTATAGTTGCATTTTCAACAAGATATTAATATTTTTAAAGAAATGCTAAAATTTGCAATCAAATGAAATGAATTCTGAATGAAAAACGCAATAGTAGACTTTTAAACCAAAAGTAGTTGAGTTTGTTTATTGGGCTCTATTACTTCAGTTGGCATTCAAGCCAGTTTTGCAAAATTTGCGAACCTTAAGTTGGTTATTTAGTTCATTGGAAAATTACCCAATCGATTATAAGTTATTCCCCAGGAAAGATTTTTTGCTTCTACTGTAAAATTAGCTTGATTGGACTTAGCATCGTTGAGCTTTCATCCCTTCAATTCTCTACAATGAAAGTTAAGTCTTTTCAGTCAATGAAAAATTAAATTACTCAATCAAAACTGATTGGTCCAGTAAAGAATGATGAAATAGCTTTTTGAACACGTTTCTTATTTAACGAGAGAAAACGTGTCTACTAACTTACTGTTTTTTACTTTGTTTTATCTTGGAAGTTGGGATTTTAATTAACTGATTCTGGATACTTTAGTAATTCACTTTCTCGATTTAAGTTGAGTGCAAAAAGCGATTTTGGTTTCGACTGAAGGAAAGGAATCAGTTGAGTCAACTGAGTCTATTGTGTAGTGGCTCCGGAAATGAATATTTGCTTACTTGGACTGCGTTGGATGTCAGAGAAGAACTACCTTCCTTGATTGTAAATAGGAAATGCTTTTATTTGAGTTCTTATCAGTCGACTGAAGGATTAAATCAAATTCGAATCATTTGTAGTTAACCTATATCAACTCAATTGATAGTTATCAAAAGAATATTTTGCAATTTGTGGCCGGATCTAAGGAAAGAAGTCTGATCTATAAAAATATCGATTTTGAGGTTTTCTTGAGAAATCGCATTTTGGGCAGTGAATCCCTTTCTTTAGAGCTGGTAAGATACAGTACCATCCAGGATGTCTTCGGAAAAAATAAGATAGCATAATTTATAAAAAGGCTTCAAACTTAAATCTGGTGAAAAATCAGTAATCAGACCTGTCTTTTTCACTCACTAATTCGCCATTCATCGAAAATACTACACATAAAGCTTATTTCAGGCAACATTTAATAAATTTTGAACATTTTTTCAAAAATTATTTCATCTTTTTTTTTTGCCGGTGATATCCTGCGAGAAGTGAGTATATGTTTTCAACCTTTAGTTTTTTGTGTCCTCATACTCCTGGATGGTACTGTAAATATTACATAAATTCTCATGATAATTGCTTAAAACAGATTAAGGACTATTTTCATTGAACAAGAGTTTCAATTTGATGCTAATATTTTAGAGGATAGCAAAAAGGTAATTTATAATTAAATAACGACCTTAATTTGTCCGCAGGTTCCAAATCGAAGTTTCAGAGGCTTTTCGAGATAAAATATATTAGGAATTATAATCCTTATTCAGGAAGGTTATGGAAGCATCCTGGATATTGGAGACCCCATTGCAAAGTTATATTAATGGCACAAAGGGGCCAACTGGTGGTCAAGTTATTGCTCGCTAAAATGCATCACCGCGTTTCGTAAATCGAAAATTAAATACAGATTAAATTTAATTTAAGAGGAGAGTCTACCCTCAAAAGTAGCGATACAAATTACATTTTTTTATTAATTTTCTATAAAATTTTTTCAAAATTAGGATTCCATCTTTTCTATTTATTCTCTTAAAAAAATTTTGCGACATAATTAATATTCGAAATCCTTCGCAAATGAAAAAATTGAATGACCATTTTTATTTTTAATTTTGTGACACAAAGAATCACTATTGTATAATAATGGCACAACGGGACAAACTGGTGGTCAAGTTATTGCTCGCTTTAATGCATCAGCACGTTTCGTAAATCGAAAATTAAATACAAATTTGATTTAATTTGAATTTACTATTCTTATAGTCATAAGAAAAAAATCAAAGTTGTATAATAATAATAATCTTTGAATTCATTAATTTACAAAGTTTCTAATGAGGAAGCATATCATTTTCAACCTTTTTAGAATAATTAAACTTTAAAGGTTGACAATATTTAAAATTAATTAATTTTGAACGGTGAAAGTGACAGCGATTTTTTGTTGTTGATAGAAATCAAATTTATGTCATTTGATGCTGCAAGATATGATAGTTATTTTTGAGGCCCCGAAACTAAAGATTTTTGTTTCGAAAGCTTCAATTCGAAAATATTTGGTTTAAAGTTCCATAATTTTTGGATGTGTCTAATTTCAAATTTGAATATTACCAATTTCAGGACAATTTCACAATTCAATCTTCGAAAATTGCAAAATTATATTTTTTTAATTAACTAAAAAAATTAATGAATTTACCCTTGATAGTCAGTTTTTAATTTGATAATTTCATATTTAAATGTTCTGAATTGTTGGATTTCGATTTTATCTAGTTTATAATTTAAGATATAAACATCTTAAATCGTTCGATTTAAATTTTATGCAGTTCTTAACTTCATAATTTTAGATTTGTGCATTTTAACCCAGCTCACCTTGAATCACCGAAAATATTTGTAAGCGTAGACACGTTATAGTTGAATTTTTGAAACTGAACATTAAAAAAATTCGTATTGAAAGACATAAAATTATGCAATTTAATATGTCGGAATCATATGTAGCAATCTTGTTTTGTATCCTTCTTTGTAATTTTCAATTTTAATGTAATATCTTGAAAATTCACGATATTTAGATAAAGATTGTTAAACTGAATTGTTTAAAATTGCAAAATATTCTATTGGGAAAGTTCAAGAATGGTTCACAAGTTTCAATTTTGCAATTAAAATTGAAGTTGTTAAATTTCAAGAAGTATAATTGACAATTACAAAACTTTTGATTCTTCAACGATTAAAATTGACTGAAAACATTTTTAATTATTATCAATATCTTGATTCTTGGTGACTGCATTTTTTTTCAGTTTTAAAATTGAATAATTTCGTTTTTTCATATTAGTTTAATTTCGCAGGTTTATGATTGAAAATTTTCACTTTTCAACCGCAAAAATAACGGTAAATTTATTTTCTGATGTCAGAAAAATTGATCAAATCAATTTTTTTTTTTAAATTTGGTTTTCAATTTCAAATTTTAGGCGCTTCGAATGGGGAATTATTCAATTTCAAAACCTAAAAATGTTTAATTTCTTAATTTTGAACGTTCTGAAGTATAAATAATATAATATTACTTTATTTGAATATCAAACAATTCAATATATAAAATTGTAACCTGAAAATATTTAATTTTTAATGTTTCAAAATCATCCTATTTTCAATATTTCAATCTGAATTGATTCTATTCAAAAAATCTAAAGTTAAAAATAAATCTGTTGATATTTAAACGCTTTTGAAATAGAAATGATACCACTTCAACTCATTTCTAATGAATTTGTACAATTTCCAATATTTATGTCTACCAGTTTTTAATTTTGAGAGCATTGGATTCAGAAATTTCCAATTTCAGATTATTCAATTTTTAACACTTTTATTAAGAAATGATACAAGCTCGCTAACTTATTATTCAATTTGAAATGTTGCCTATTTTAAGCGTACCTAATACGTATAAAAGTTTTTCGATTTGGAAAGTTTTTAATTGAAAATCGTTCGATATAGTTTTTTTCAGTTTCGAACGCTTCCAATTCGAAATTATTAATTATTATTACGAAACAAATTTTATTTTAGGATATGAAAATTCTTTCATTAATAGACTTTTCAATTGTTCGTTTTTGTAACGCATAAGTTTACTGATAGTTTTATAATAATAACTTTAAAATGTTTTTCTTGGGTTCCAAATAATAGCTGGATCATAGAAAAAATAAGTCTTAGATGAAAATTCCTGAAATACATTTACTCTCACGCACTTTTAGAAATGTTCGGGAAATTCCGACACATTCAGGATACTAAAGTAACTGAAATTTACGAAATCGGGTTTCTGAAAACGAAATTCAGTAACTTTTATTGTAAATTCACTAAATTTGTAGTCACATTGAGAAACGGTATCTGAAAATGACAAATAGTTTCGTAAGATACCTAAATGGTAACAGAAATATGTTATCGTTACCGAAAGAAGTGCGCAGTTAGCAACTGCGTACTCCTCGCTTTTCGAGCGCGTTCGAAGCGAACAACCCAAGGTTGATGTGTTTATGGGCGGCAATGCACTGCAAGCTGTTGTGTTGGATTATAACGATGAAACAAACCTATTTATTCCGATACTAAATGATCTCAAGCGTGATAAGGATTCTTTTGAACGAGAAAAAGAAACTGAAAAAAGTTTTGAAATTTCGAGTGAGGACAATGACGTAGAAGCCCAATTGAAGAGCGAATAATATTTGCAATAAAATATTTAAAAGATACTGCAGTCATCTGTCTCATGAATGAACTTCTCCAAAGGTACATCAGGACCGCAAGTGACTAGCAGCAGCTGCGTAAATAAATAATTAATGCAGGTTTTAATTGAATAGTTAGGCCGCTGTTTTGCGTCAAATGACGCCCTCTTGGCTATATGGGTTATATCTGTAATTTTGAGTCGTCCCGTTGGTTGGTTGCCTTCTCATTTTTCTTTTCTCTTTTTTATTTTCGTCCAAAGAAACAAATTTTTTTATTTTGTTTTTTAGGAGTTGCAATAGGAGCATTTTGTGGTGCTGGTCCAAATTTCATCGTCGAATTCTTGTTTATTTTCAGGAATTCTATGTATTGACTTGGTTATTGGACGTTAAATGGGATTTTGAATTTGATTTAAGTCTGATTTAAAATTCTCGAGTTTCTACATTTTGCAGTCACAGTAACTGAAAATTACTAAACTGTAACATAATTTTATGAAATATGTGACTAAAGCTTTATGCAGTTACCGTTGCTAAAATTCCCGTTCCTGTTTAGGAAAATTTAGGAACGTTTTCGGTATAAAGCTTTAGTGATGCGTCTCTGAAAATTTCTACAGAAATGTCTAATAGTGTAGACAACATTTAATTAACCTTTACAAATTGTCGAAGATCAATTAATCTCTGATTGCGAAAGACCTTCAATAGCCAGTTCTTATCAGAAAGGAGAGAGTTTACTTTGTCAAAGGGATTTCAAATTACAGACCGAGATTATAAAGGGGCAATCGTGAGTTCATTGGAAGGCAAACTGGAAACTAAGTTGGGTGTGTTATTGTAAATTTGACCAGCAAGATTTTGGAGGGATTCTCTCTGGAATCGATCATTTATTCAAGGCGGCCTTTGAAGTTTCTTGAAACAACTTCGAACTTCATTGCAAACTTTGTTAAACTGGCATCTCGTTCAATACCGCTTTCACAAATAAATGGGTAAATTCAGAGCAGAAGATTAAATTCAACTTTTCTTTAAATAGAAATAAATAAGAAATTAAATAACTCAATAGCAGCAAATGAAAATCTATATGCGGGACTATAAGTAATTCATCAAATAATTGAAATTTTAGATAATAGCCAAATAGATTTGAAGTCTTTTTTTTATTTGCAATAAAAATTGCCTTTCTAAAAGATATTGAAGAGAAATCATCTGATTCAAAGATTTGAGATTTTTTGATCCTTTAGGATTCTTCAAACGAGTCTTGGTTTCGTTTGATCCATTATACGTCTAAAGGGATACATTTTTGAATGTAATATTTTTAGCACATAATCTAAAGACAATTATGCTGGTTTGGACAGAGAGCTTTTTCCAGAAAATGTTCTCGTTTTTTTTTTCAGTTGGGAAAGGAACGTTTTGGAGCCTGAAACCGGCAACAATCTGCCTATTGTTTACACCAGGTTGCCGGTGTTGCTGATTTCAGATGCAAAAACACCCCATTTTCAATTACAAAAAAAAGAACATTTTCCGGAAAAAGCTCTTTGTCCAAACCAGCATAATTGCCCTTAGATGATGTGGTAAAAATATTACGTTCAGCAATTCATCCATTTGGACGTGTAGTGGATCAATCGAAACCAAGACTCGTTTGAAGCGCCTTAACCATTAGTTACCCTAAAGTAACACTATGCCATGTCCACTTTATGAAAATTTTAAATCATTATTTTTAGGCCCTGTGAGGCCCTTTTCTCAGTTTGAAAGTTCAGGAACATGGCGTAGTTTAGGGCTAACGTGACAGTTACTTCCGTAATACTAGCCCTAGCGCTATACTTGATCAGTTATTTTTAAGAGAAATTCCGTACGACTAGTCAGTTTCTAAAAAATCAAAATTTCGTAATTTTGAACAGCAGTCCTATCTTTCATTCATTGTTAGATGTACGAAAGGGTTCTTAATCAGGGTTAATTATTGAAAAGGGTTAGTAAAAAGTTAAGATTTTATTATATCTACAGAATACAAAGGCATTAGTAATGTTAGTCGAGGATCAGTTTCAAAATTCGAGCTAACGTCAGTATTTTCCGCACCATCGGCTATCAACTTTTTTTCATAAAATCCATTTTCCCTAGTGACTACTTAACGGTATCACAAACACATGACTGAAGATTCTAAGAGTACAATATAGACAGATATATACACCCACTCACATCCAAAAATTTAAGTTACTCTTCATTTTTAGGGTTTCGTAGTCCCGGGCAGTAAGCCTTATAGTTCTTGTCAGTTGTTCGTTTGTCCTTCGTATTTTTTCCGGTAGAGGAAGTAGGTAAAGGAAAGAAGGGGGATTGGTTTTGAGAAAAAGGGGAAATGGGAAAAATGGAATTAGGTGAGAGGGAAAGGAGGGGGGGGGGGCAGGTATTATGGCAGTAAGGGGAAGTGCGATATGGGAAGATTTGAGGACATTTGAACAACTTCATTAACGTCTTAATAGACTACGAAACCCATTTCTGTAATAGCCCTGATTTTTAAAGACTTATTGAAGAAACCTTAGTTAGAATTAATCTGAGATGAAAGTCGTGCTATTTGTTCCTTTTTATTATTGTTATTTTCTTGTTAATGCATAGGCGGTTTAGTAACGCATTATGTAAAGAGGTGTACGCTCAGTGAACCCACCTCTGCAATGACCAAAAGCCTGAGTAACGACGTCAGCTTGATGACGACAGGCGTAAAGTCGAAGCTCGCACTCATTGTCGTATGTTTGGCCATCGCTGCCGCAAACGGGGACAGGGGGAACATCCGTGGGACAAGAAGAGGGACATTCGCAGTGTGGACCACCTATTTCCGAGCAATGTGCGCCGGAATAGCACTCCAATTTGCTGCAAGAGTCTGGTATTTCGGGCAGGAGTGAGTCAGCTGGGAATGTAACCAAGAGTAGAAACATTAAACCGGATCCTGAATTGTTTATTCTAATTGTAAAACACTTCGACGTCATACATTTCGAGTATGAGTCAGTTTTGGAATTAATAGTATATTATACACCAAGGAGGGAAGTAGTTCATACAATATTTTTTATAACAAATAAATGATTTCAGACGTTTTCGTGACACTTTCATGATGTCTATTTGAAGGACTTTTGGAAACTTAATTTTTATTTTAGTATGAATTTGGTTATTCACGGAAATCTTGAAAACTTTAGAAAATTATGGTAAATAATAAATAAATTAGTAAATAGTAAACTTCAAATTGACGCAATCTGTCAATAGGACCAACTGGTCGCTTGACCAAAATGTTAGATCATAGATCATCTTCATTATTCGCCTCCTAGGTAGCAAACTTGCAATTTTTCTTCCTCTAACATCAAGATGATTGAAATGCTTTTCAATTCTTTATAATTTATTTTTAGAATGAAGCACCGAATTTACAGGCATCGAAATGGTCTGAAATCACGCATGTGTTATAGAAATAAAGAAAAGTTTCCTTTCGTAAAAGAAAAGTACAAATTTGTTACATTGGGTCTTTTTTGGTTTTCTTTTATCTTTTGGGTACAATAGAAAATCGACAGTATGGCTCAGAAGTTCCCTCTATCAACTAATGATGTATATAAAGACATATTATTGAACGTGAAATAAAATGCTAAAATTACCTGAATGGCATCCAGTTGGTGTGAGCACTTTGTTATGATCAGTGCAAATTGTGCACTTTTGACCTTGAATTTCAGGCTTGCAGACACAACGACCAGTCATTTGTTCACAATCTTCACGAACTGAACCAAACAATGAACATCCGCAAGCTGTAAAAATAAAATCAGAAATATTTATTTATGTTTTAATATCAGATGATTTCAAATCTGAAGACTTCATAAAATTTCTCTATTCCTATTTCTGCAATCTCTTTTTAGGGTTTCGTAGCCCTCGAGTAGAAACCCTTATAGCTTCAGTCAGGTGTTCCTCAATCCATCCGTCGTACTTTTTCTGGCAGGGAATTGGGAAAGAAGAAGTGCGAGCGGATAGGGGAATTGAAAGAGTGGAAGTTGAAAATGATAGGGTGTTAGGTAAAGTAGTGGAGTAAGGCGAGTGGAGATGAGGTAGGGAAGTTGAGAGGAGAAGTAGGGAAAGTAGAAAGAAGAGTAGGGGATTGGAAATGATGGAAAGTATGGAAGAATAGGGAAATTGAGAGATGGGATGTAGGAAGTGAAAGTGTGGTAGAGCTGATAGTGAAAGTAAGGCGAGTCGAAATAGATTGGCAACGTTGGGGAAGGGATTAGGAAAAGTGAGGGTAGAAGAAGGGATGTGGGGCAGATAAGTGGCTATGAGTTGAAGTCGGAAAGGGGATGAGAAATAGAGCATTTAAATGGAAATGAATAGAAGTATGGAAGAATAGTGAAGGGAGGGGAAGGATGGGAGCGACGTGGTAGTAAGATAGGTGTAGTAGGGAAAGAGTGAGCGGTGGAGGAAGTAGGGTAAAAGAGGGGAGGGGAGATGATTCATGCAGTAAGGGAATTTAGCCGGAAAGTAGAAAAAGTGAGGGGTAGTTTCGGAGGTTGAAGAATAGTAGGGAAGTCGAAGTAAGGGAAAGTTTAGAATGGAAATAAAATAAAATGAAGTTTGGGAGAGTAAGGGAGAGAAGTAAGGAAAATAAGGGATGTAAGTAAAGAAAGGGAGATTCCGGGAGTAGAAAAAGGAAGTTGTGTGGATAGGGAGTGAGGAAAGTATGTATAAGATACGATAGGATCGGAACAGATAGGATTTGATACATATGACAGGATAGGATAGAAGAGGAGAGGAGAGAAGGAAGAGTGATAGATTCAAACAACTTAATTACCGTCCTAATAGGCTACAAAACCCTTTTTTGTAGGTGCAGAAGAACCACTTTGCCTAATTTTTTCAAATAGAATAACTTTTTTTTCTCTTACGTATACATCCTTGATGACCTTCGCTGATTTTAGGTAGGCCCCAGTAACCTGGCATACACCTATCGCATTTAAGGCCACCCACTCCCGGACGACATTCACATTGACCGGTTTCAGGATTGCAGGTATCAGACATGCTACCTAATCTGTTGCAATTACACTGACTGGGACAACCTGCTCCATCAGGTCCCAGAGCCGCAGTTTTCCCATCGGGACAGCAACCATGCCATGAATCGGTACACTTGACCACCTGAATTCCTTGGTCTGCAATAATTAATTTACCAAATTTTTATCTGGTTTTTAAATGGATAAATGGATAAAGTTTCATGTTTGCTTGAAATTGAGTTCCTTTTAACTAGTATTAACAAAGCAACACTGTTAAACATAATTAGAATTCTTTTTGATCAACAATACATTCTATGTTGCTAATTTAAAACGGATATGTGAATATTTTGCTTTAAAATACTTTCCTACATTAATAAACACGCAATAATTTTTAAAACTATGTCAATTTATCTCCAAATATGTTCTACATTAATTATTAACTTTCGATTTGAGAATTAAAAAAAACATATTTTGAATTTATACAGCTTTATCGAACCGACTTCAACATGCAGTAATAATTTAGCAAAACGTTTCTCTATTTTCTTCAGAAGACACCAAATTTAAAAAAATGGTTTTATCAATTATATATTGATCATTAACTAAAATAATTTCATATATTCTCCGATTCAACTGGAAAACGTTTCTAACATATAAAGTTATTAGAAGATGAGGAAGTCAAGTGGATAAAAGTTTTTTCTGAGATACACACGAACAGACTGTCGAGGGTTCTTTGAATCCCCAACACCTATAGCAGTTTTATTGTCGGAACTGAAATTTATTGAATAGTAGCTTATTTGTATAGCTATTATAATATCATAGAGAAAAAAAAATTGTCACTACTTTTCCAATAGAATCTTCGACTTGGACTGTAATAATAAAAAATGTTGATAGCATTCGATCTTTTCAGATGAAAAAACTCAACAACAATCTTTGATACTTTCTGGAAGCTGATAATAAACTTTCCTTTTGATTTATATTATGAAACTAAGAATCTTCCATCCATTCCTTAACCAGAAAAACAAACTTCTTTCTTCAGTTAAAAAAAATAGATAATACTTCTATTTATTTTCTAGAGAGAAATCGAAATAAGGAAAGAATTTACTATAATTTACAAGGAATCACAGCCTTGCTTTCTGTTTTATTTTTTAAATCATCCCTTTTGAGAAATATTTCAAAATGAAAATAAGATTGTGGAAAGAATACCTTTCTTGCAACAACGAGCAAATCGTGGTGTCTGATGACAATAACTATTGCTAGGGCAGTCCTTGCGTAGAGCTCCATTTCCACAGTCAATTTCCCTACCTTCAGGATCAGTCAATGGGGCATCTCCATTACAGGGTTTGACTTCCATACCTAATGAAGAAATTTTAATCAAAAACCAGGGAAAAATTGTGATAAAAATTCATCTTAGAATATAAATTAACTCAATTAATAAAATACGAATGATGATGTGATGACAATCAGGAAAGGGATTTTAGAAGCTCAAAGCAGGGATATTTGCAAAAGCGAAAGACTTAATCAGAAGAGCTCTTTAACTAGTATTCTAAAGAGTTTAGGTATTTGGAGAAATTCTCACGAGCTTGAGAATATGCTCGAGAATATGCTCGACCTTTATTTGCTTCAAGAATTAATTGAGCAATTATGAACATTATGAATCAGGATTTAAAAAATCGAATCTTCTATTTGTATCAACTTTCAAAGAAAAAAGTAAAAAAAAGTACAGAAAACATAATTTTCTCATCGAACAGAACATAATTTAGAACAAGTAAAAGTTTAATTAACTCAAGAGCATGTTTATAAAACATACGTGTAATAATTATGATGTGCATGGGTGATTCTCCGTAATAAGGTCGCTTTTGACAGGACCCTTTTTTTTGTGAAAATATTTTGAAATCACTTTTGAGAATCTGCATTAATGGCACGATTTCCATAAAGATGAGTCTTCTGAATTTTTTCGGTTCGCTGAATTCAAATTTGAAAACAAACTTTTCAAATCCAAGTTAGGTAATCGAATGTAGTGAATGTAAAATTGGAAAACGATCTCCATAAAAGTATGTAAGTTTAAACGTTTTTGTAGCTCGATTTTCAAGAGTTGCTATTAAAATTTCTTGAATTTTAATGCATTGAAATTTGAAATTCTTTGACTTTTAAAATGTACAATTAAAGGTTTATTTTATCGGAATGTTTACGGTTTAAAATTATATACTTTTTGAGGTATTTTTTTGAATATCTAGTTCAATTTTGAAGACTTACAGGCGGAAATTTTTCAATTTTGAATATTTCAAGTTAAATACGTTTGAATGTTTAATGTGGCGAAATGAAAAGAAAATTTACTTAATCACAGAAATGTACAAGAAAATTCTACAGTATTATTAATCAAGTTTTTCAAATCCAAATCTTCCAAGTTGAAAACATATTGAAATCATCGAATTTACAGAATTTTTCATTGTGAAACTTGTATAATTTTTAATTGTAGATTTAAAAAATTACAAAGTCTTCAATTTTAAAGATCTCCAATTTGAAGTTCTACAATTTCGAAGAGTTATAATTAAAAATTCATGTATTTCGGAAATATATTTACAATTGTAAATTATTCAATTTTTAATATTTATATGTTAAAGATTCGCCATTTTGAATTTTTTTGCGGATTGTTTGATTTTCAAGATTTACAATTTTAAATTCTTCAATTTTGAGTATTTGCGTTCGAAGATTCTTCAGTTTTTCATTTTCATATAGTAGAAAATAATGAAATTTTGAGTGATTTTTAAAAATAATTTAGTTTTTAAGATTCACAATTTGAAAAATATTCAATTGAGAAGATTTGAAGATGGAATGTATTCAATTTTCAAGATATAAAAATAAAATATCTTACATTTTGTCAAGATTTAAGGTTTTTAGTTCTGAAGCTTTCAAATTGCAGAAATTTCAATGTAAATCATCAAAATTACAGAATTTTTAATTTTAAGTATTAAAAATCGATGAAACCCTTTTATCAGTAGAATTTAACTGACAATCAGTTATATTTTACTAATTTAAGAGTGAAGAGAAAGAAAATTCATTTTTTCACGTATTTAACGCTTTTTTATATTTAAGGGTAAAATAATCTGCATCTCTCTTATGGTTTCGATCAATGTTGTCAAAGAAAATTACACCAAATTTGAAGACAGTTCATCAAAGATTAGAAAATATACTGCAGGGGAAGCAAAAATGACATTTATATGAAGAAATACCTATATTTCTTTAAACAATAAATGCCTTTGATGCTCTGTTCGAGCTAAAAATGTGAGCATATTTTCGAGAGAATTTGCTAAAGATAAATTTCACAGAAAAAATTGGGGTTTCGTTAATGTTGCGGTTTCAGTAGAAATTGGTATCCTTTAAAAATAAGACCTTCAAAACTGTCACATCTTATGTGCATCATCTTCCTTTAAAAAATATCCAGTCTCTATAATTTTAGTTTCTTTAGTAAACTATTTCTAGTTCAATATTATTTAATCTGTATCATAAACTGAAAGGTGCACCATCAACTACTAAAATCTTCGAAGTTAGTAGAAAATAAGTTCTCTACAAAAAGTCTCTATTAGAACTCATACTTTGGATTCCTTTGGAACAATTTATCATTTTGGTTTCCATTTTAGCAAAAGGGGTTTCTTTTTACAGCAGCACCTTTGGAACTAAAAATCGGATCTAATAGAAACTCCAGTTTTTTCTGTATGGTTGGGCATTTAAGAACTCTATTTCGAACCTTCACAAAGGTCGATTGGTCTTAGTCTGAGTTCCTGTTGCCTTTGGCAAGCCTCCATCTTCATTGCACAAAGGGATGGGTAAGTTCTGTGGTCACTTCCACAAACAGTTCGCATATTTTCAGGTGAAATCGAAGCGCAATCAAACTTGCAACTGCATCTCGGAAATTTGTCGGGTCCCAGCTCGCAAGTGGCCTCAAAATCACAATGAATATCCTTGCAAGCTTCTCGTTCTTGTGCACTGGTTACTTCAGCTATCGTGGTTACTAGGCGAGTTATGGCTGGAGTGGACATGGTAGCTGCGAGGTTAATAGTTAGAGGTTCAAAGATTAGTAAAGCTGGAGAGTTACTATGGCTAGACAAGTTACCAACAGTTTGGAAATGATAATGTAAGTGATTCACGTTTTCCTCTCAGGTTTATGCACTTAGGTGCCACAGTGTAACTTTGGTAAAACTTCATTAAGGGTAGAGACCCTGGATATGAATTTTCATGAGAATATTCGAAATGCAATTAAAAATTGCATTTGGGATATACAAATGTTAAAACTTCATGAGTGATTAACCTACGATGGGGCTAAACGGCTCGCTTTTTCCGGGTTTCAGAATAAAGTCTAAGAAGAAATTTGAATGAGGTATTTATGCTTTGAATATATAATCTCTATCTGACCTTCTTCTGTACTATGAAGCATCAAAGTAAATTTAATTCAACTATTTTACATATTTTTAATTTAACTATTTACCATTCCTTGAAGTTTAAGCAACTTTAGCCCACAATGTGGGGCTAAGTTGTTCACTCTTAATTATTTATAAGTTTAAAATAATTTAAAAGTTAAGCTAATTTCTATTTCCACGAATTTGAAAGGATTATAAGGGATTTTTATAGGATTTTCACGATTTCTAACGACTTCTGGGATTTTCACCGTTTTTATGGGTTTTGACGGAATTACCAGGAAGCTCGATCATTTTAAAGGGATTTCAAGAAATTATGTACGATCCCCATGGAATTTAAAGGATTTAGGAAAGTCTTCGTATGATTTAGAAAGTTTAATGGGATCAAACAAATTTTCAAAAGAATTCACGGGATTTCGAAGGATTGCAAAGATTGCCAGAGAATACACGAGATTCCATGAAAGATAAACATCAAATTTCAAAAATAGTGTAACAGCTCGACTTTATATTTATTCTACGTAATATGAAATATCACATAATAAAAAAAAGTATAAAAAAATGACATGTGTACAATAGAATAAAAAGTGATTTCAAAAGCCAATTAGCACATTTCAACAAAATAGAAAAACAAAGAAATGATTGGGAGACCCCCACCATAAGATTTTTTCAACTCCCTCCACAGCCAATGAAGCTTTACGTAATTATTGAACGCTCCCTTACAAGAGGAACCTACACCCATCCGAATTTTGTTTGAATTAACACTTCTCCCAGTAATATGTCATTACCAATCTTGTAACAAGCTGACGTAATAAGATGCATTTTCCAAACGTTCTCGAGAAAAAACGGCTTCAGAAAAATCCATGTACGTTGCATTCACCGCGATGCAAGAGTCTTTTAACTCCCGATCAGATCAAGCGGTAGCGCTCCGAGTTCGTAGCCGTAAAGTCCGGGCTCGATTCCTGCTAGGCACATTTTTGTTCAATTCCTTTTTTCATCAATTTTTTTTCATTGCAACTATTGAATTCAATCGAATCAAAAAATAGTAAAATAATATGATATCAAAGTAAAATTTGAATAGAGATATTTGCTTACTATAATATACGCATATTTAAAATCGGAATGCTTCAATGATGTCGCGGCACTGACATACCCTCGAAATATTTGTTTTGCAAGTGATAAAGCTTGAAAAATTCATATAAAAAGAATGGGCGAGAATAAATATTTTGGCTTGATTTGAAATCAAAGAATGCATTCTAGGACAGGGCAAGATATAACTTCGAAAGTATTTACGTGAAACGCTCAATTGAGATAACAAATAACCTTGAAGCTGATTACGCAAATTAGGCTCTTAAAATTGCGCAATATTATTCCGTGACGTCATCAAAAATGTTCTAGAATCTTAGCACGGAGACAAACCACTACAGCTGTAGAATCTTCTCTATATCGGATTTTTTAAGCCCTAGAGATGAAAATCAACGAGATGAATTTTCAACTAAAATGATAAATTTTCAACAAACAAAAATGATTTTTAATAAAGTGGTTCAAACTGAAGCGTGCGTGAATTTTTTTAATGCCGTTGCTCTCAAGAATGGATCAATGAATCCAAACAAAATTACAAAGGGTGCAGGTTCCCATTGTTAGCTGATCCTTATTTTTTTTAACTTCTAGGAAACTCTTTGGAATTAATTTGGATATAGAATCGTATTTCTCCTTTAAAGTGGAACTTACTTAAAGCAGCAACTGCGAATTTCTCGACACATTCGCCATAGAAAATCACTTGCAGGGGAGAAAGTTTTGCGTCCCTTTCACAAGCAGCTTTTTGAAGTTCGCATTCTGAAGAGTAAGTCTTTGCGTCACTGCCACAAACTGTTTCGCCCGATTTTTCTGGGCAAGTTTTGGGACAGACGCATACGCCTCCAACGCAGTGTGCGCCGTTCTCGCATTCCACTTTCGAACATAATTCTAAAAGAATTTCAATTTCGGTATTAAATTCCCGGATTTTAATTAAATCCATTTTTTCAGCTCATAAAAAGAGAACTGGTAGAACTTGGCAATTTATGAAAATTACTCAAAATTTTTTGCTCGGATTTATATTAGAGTCATAATAAGAAACATTAAAATAACATCACTAAAAATATAACTAAAGCTCACGTAAGTTTTATCGTAGTATCTAACAAATTTTATGGGGAACCTACAGAAATTATTGTTACGGTAGTCGTAAAATAGTTATGAAACCATAACGGTAGATATACCATTTTATCTCCAATGTTAGTTTAATTTAGCAGAATCGTTATATTATAAGAGTGTAGTAAATATCAAAATTTGTTTCGATTGAGTAATAATATTTTTTAAGGATCCTTCCATCTATTTATTGATGATTTTCAACTTGGATTCCAAAAAATGAGATTACGTACGATAACTGGTTAAGAACATGTGAAAGCCTATGAATTACCATTAATGACGAAGATTGCATTTTTTTAGTGGAGACATATAATGTCGATTTTTATATTTTGAATTACTTGGCGCTTTGAAGTAATTATTAACTTACCGCAATCGCCTCGGTAGCTAACGATGATGAGGGTTTGGGCTTCACAAGAAGCCTTCTTGAGAGCGCATTCACTAGCATAAGTCATGCCATTTGACCCGCAAACTTTAGTGGTGGCACCCGCGACCTGCGTCTGTAATTAAAAAGCAAATTCTCACCTTGTAAAAAAATTTTCTTGGAAGTAGAGCAACTTTATTGAAGGATCTCTTCTTCAATTGAAAAAAATATTCCTCCAGCAGTGAACTAAAGAAGACTACTCAAGGTAGCCATTAAATTTCATATTTAAAACTCCCTGAAAATTTGTTTATTTTCTCTGACCATTTTTATTTGAAGACCATAATTCACATCAACAAAGAAGTTAAATTTTTGAACAAAAGAATTAATTTTTCATCAACAAAGATACTCTTTCAACCAAATAGTGGAATGAAAAACAAAAAAACGAGTAGTTAATTTTTAAACGCCGAAAGATGAATTTTCAACAGAGAAGTTCATTTCCATAGGAAAATATAATAGTTGATATTTGAACTAAACAAAGACAAATTTTTGACAATATAGTTTACTTTTATCCAACGGGTTTCATTTACAAGGCCAAATATTCTGTAAAACAGATGCATTTTCAACCCAAAAATATAAATTTTCGACAAAAAAGTTAATTTTCAACTAAGCAGTTGCATTTTTAACCAAAAAAAGAAATTTCAACCAAGAAGATTAATTTTCCACCAAAAAGATGAATTTTCAATTAAAAAAGATAAACTTTAAACAAAAAATCGAAAAGTTACATTTTCAGTTTGAAAAATAATTTGAAACCTAAAAAAATGACTTTTCAACCAAAAAATTTAAGTTAAGGAAGATTAGTTAAATTATTACCCGACAAAGATGAATTCTCAACAAGAAATGTAATATTGGACATTTCAACCAAAAAAGATGAAATTTTTACCAAACAAGATAATTTTTCAAAAGAAAAGGGCAAATTTTTAACCACGAAGATAAATTTTTTACCAAAAATGATGATTTATCAAAAATATACATGAATTTTCAAACAATATTAAAATTTTCAACTAAAAAAGATCAATTTTCAGCCAAAAATTGAAAAGTTTAATTTTCAGCATAAAAATTAATTTTCAATAAAAAGAACAAAATTTTAACAAAAGATTGAAATTTTCAACCGAATAGATTAATTTCAACTAGAATTATGATTCCGCAACAAGAAAAAATGAATTTTTAACCGAATAGTTTGATTTTTAACCAAAGATATGAATTTTAAACTAAAATGGTGAATGTTCAACCGAAAAAATTAATTTGTAAGTATGTGATTCAACTTTCAACAGTTAAGTTGAATTTTCTGACGAAAAAGGTTATTTTTCAACACATACATTTTTCAAGGTTGAAGTCAAGATTTTTCAGACAAGTAAGAGAAAAAAGTAAATCAAATTATTAAAATTGCAAGACAAAACATGATTTTTCTATTAAACAGATGAATTTTCAACCCGAAAATATAAATTTTTGAGAAAAAAGTTAATTTTTCATCAAACAATTCATTTCTAATCACATTTAAAGTCAGAAAATTAATTGCCAACCCCAAAAAAAAAATTTTTCAGCGAAATAGTGGTTCAACCTTCAACCAACTAGTTGAATTTTCAACCAAAGAAGATAAATAATTCTCAACGAATAATGTAATAGTAGATATTTGAACCAGAAAATATTTCAATTTTAAATAAAAAACAGTTGAATTTAAGGGAAAAAGACGAATTTTCATCAAAATCTTCTAGAAACCCAAATAAAACAATTTCGAATTAAAATGCAAAAATTACTATCTTCAACAGTTTTTCAAAATCCCTCTATAGATATTCCCTGACTTATAAAAAATTTTCTTCAAACTTCCTGCCTTTTTCCCGAATTTCCCGAATTTCTGATTTTCAGATTTCTACACACCTGCGAGCACTCTGAGACTACTAATCAAAAGCGTCTTGAAAAAAAATTATTCGTGTGTCCCTAAATTGCAAAATACTTTATACTAGATCACCTTTCAGTAACTTCATCTATATTTGAATTTAAAAAAATTCGGATTGCCTATTCCGTTACGAAATTTTTTCGTTAGATTAACTCCTTTTCCAACTCATTCAGAGCCCTACTAGCCCTATCGCTATACTTGACGGATTATTTTACAAAAAATTCCGTAACACTATTTAGCGTCAATAAAATTCAAAAAAGGTATTAATTTGAAGTTCTACAACATATACATCTCATAAATATTTATGATGTGAATTGAAGGTGTGTGAATCTCACTTGTTGCGTCAGCGCCGGTGGAATTAAAATTCACTGGCTCGTAAAATGGGGAATGCAAAAACAGAAACTTCATTAGTGACCCATTCTTTCTGGCTTTATTTATAAATCGCATCGTGGAAGGAAGCGGATCATAATATGCACTGTGCAGGTAGTTTGCTATAAATTGGCGGAGAAAAACATGTCTTGCGCCTGGTGTAAACGAAATCGTCCTGGTGTGCTACCCTCGTACGGCAGCTTCATTAGTTCTAATTGGAATTCGAGAGCGTGGTATTTGTGGTGCTTGCAGCAGACGGCGAGGTAATAGTTATTATGGCTGCTCGGTTGAAATAGCCTGTTGGTAACGGGCCGAGGAGCCTAGCTTGTGGTGGTAAAAGTCCTGAGACGATTCATTCCCCCCGAGAGACACTAAGGCTAATCTTCTATTTAATGACCATAAGCTGGGTCTCATTTAAAAACCAACTCACTAATTCAAAAACCAATCATTTTTATTTAAAAGCACTGAATATAGTACGTATCTATTTTTATTTCAAATTCAATTACATTTAAATCATTGAGAAAGGGGTAAGTTCTTTGAATCATTGCGTTATGTAATTAGAATCAAGGATCTCGTACACTTTTAAGGATATTACTCTATGTGCCACATTATCCCATGTGCCATATTGCCCTGTGCGCCATATTACCCTGTGTGTCATATTACCCAGTGTGTCATATTACCCAGCGTGTCATATTACCCCGTGTGTCGTATTACCCCCAAGTGTCATATTACCGTGTGAGTCATATTACCTCGTGTATCATATTATAACGTGTGTCATAATACTCCCATTGTACCACCCTAACAGAAGGAATAGACCCAACATGCCACAATACCCCATGTGCCATATTACCTCGTATTGCATATTGCAACACTCATTTGAGTTGAATGCATTTAAATTCATTTCATATGAACTATATGAATCCAATTTATTTCACAAATATTGATTTTATTTTACCTAAACTTACCTCAAATTTACGTAAATTTGCCTGAATTGAAGGTTGTCACAGCATAACCATCTAGGTGTAATTTTGTTCAAAACAAGTTATATTGGCTAACAAATTCTCTGAAATTCTACTGCACATTGCATTGATTTTTTTTCATTTAAAAATTGTATAAACAATTTGTTTTAGAACAATTTGTTCAAATGTTTGAAGTATGGAAAAATTAATAGCGAAAATAGATTCTGCGTGAAAA
Organism: Andricus quercusramuli; assembly: GCA_932178445.1. NCBI lineage: Eukaryota > Metazoa > Arthropoda > Insecta > Hymenoptera > Cynipidae > Andricus > Andricus quercusramuli. The sequence continues at coordinate 200,184 of CAKNXH010000613.1, read as the reverse complement.
AATTCATAGAATCAATATATTGAATAATTTTCTACTCCACTCGATTTATTATTAGTATGCATATAAATTGCATTTCATGTAATTATTTATTTTTACTAACTATCCAACTGAGTCCATGAAAAATGGTAAAATACATAGAATTTATGTAATTTTTTTTAGCTGAATCAATGATTTTCATTGATTCCAGCCAAATATTATAAAGTTTAAAATAATTTAGTATTTTTTTTATTATACCATTAAGCCTTTTCCCTTCCGGGGTAGGCGTGACTTGTTCGGTCGGAAAGTAGTGAAATAGGTATATAGGTATGAGGTTGATCGGTATATGGGTATAGGGTGGATGGGTATGTAGGTGTTATGTATAGATGTTTTAGATTGATCTGGAGTTCTCGTGTTATTTATATAAATTACACGTTTACTCCGCAACACTGCTCCGACCCAGGTTGCTGATCAATCTCTCTATCGATCACCCCAAGTGAGGAGCCTCACAAAATTTTTATGTATGGTTCCCCACCTGGGCCCATTAGTATCCAAGGTCTTTGTTTCAGGCATCATTCACTCTATTGTCACTCTGTTTATAAACTATTTGTCGCCACATATTTCTGTCCTGGCATACTACTCTAGCTTCATTCACGTCCATGCATTTTTTCATGCAGGCTCTTGTATTTCTATGGCTTCTTATGTCTCTTCGTATTAGTGTCTCATTCACAGATTCTAACCATTCTTTCGGCGGTCTACCTCTGGGCATTTTGCCATTTACTTTACCTTTATACACTTGCTTGGTCAGTCGTTCATCTTTCATTCTTTCAAGATGTCCGAACCACCTAAGCTGATTTCTTTCCCATATATCAACTAGTGTCTCCCCTGTACCACATTCTTCGAGGATTGTCTCGTTTCGTACTTTGTCCATCAGTGTTTTCCCGCATATTATGCGCAGAGGTTTCATGCCGATCGCATTGATTTTACTCCTGTCCTTTTCTTGACAGGTCCATGCCTCGCTACCGTATAGTACAGTTGGTACGAATATGGAATTATGTATGGCCATTTTAGCTTTTTTTGATATGTTTTTATTTGTGAGGATGGACCTTGCTCTACCGATAACCTGCTTACCCTTATTTATGCGCCTATCTAATTCCCCATCTATTTTTCCGTCGTTAGTGAATAGACTACCTAGATATACGTACTTGTCAACTTGTTCTAATTTCTCATCATTTAGAACTATGTTGCATATTGTTTTCTCACTTTTTCCCTCAAACACCATGACTTTCGTTTTATTCACGTTAATTTTGAGGTCCATGTTCTTCATGCTTGTATTAAGTTTATTCAACGTTCTTTGCAAGTCTTCGACTGATTCTGCCATAACAATCTTGTCATCCGCGAAAGCCAACCCACGTACCTTGCCGGTTTCGAGATCTACACCTTTTTCGTCGAAGAGGGCAGTTCTGAGATACTTATCCATGAATATGATAAAAAGCCACGAGGACATAACGCATCCTTGTTTCACGCCTTGCATAATATCGAACCAGTCACTCAGTTTCCCATTTACCCTTACACTTGCTTTACTACCCGTATATATTGTTTTTATTGCTTGTAGGAGCCCTCCATTCACTCCATACTCTTTAAGGACTTCCCAAAGTTTACTTCTATTTACCGTGTCGAACGCTTTTTCTAGATCGATAAATGCACAGAAGACTTTCTTTCCTACTCTCAAACTATAATTCACTATAATTCTGCATATTATAGTAAAGTTAAATTGAATTCAGTATAATTCTCTAAAATTGAATAATTTTTACTGAAACTTAACATAATTTCCAAAAATTCACTATAATTCAATCTTTTCATTCGGAAAAAGTCGAATTAATAGTATTCATTATAACTCAGTGAATTTTAGAAAATTTAATCGCGATTTAGCTAGATTTACTAGAATTGAATTAAATAGAGTTCAGCAAAAAAATAATTCACGGAAATTAAATCAGAAATTCTCTGGGATTCTCTAAGATTTAACCAAACTGAATTTAATTCAGTAAGATTTAATTAAATTTACTAGAATTTTATCAAGTCTAGATGTAGTACACTTAGCTAGAATTCAATGGAATTCAGTAGGGTTTAGTAAAATATATTATAATGCATCAAAATTTAGTGAAAAATAATATTATTGAGGTAAAATTAATAGATTTCACTAGATTTCAGGCCGAATTTATCCAAATTCATTAGAATAAACTAAATTTTGACAGATTTTTGTCAAATTCAGTAGAATTAAGAAAATTTTCTTAGAATTCAGTAAAATTAATTAATTCCATACAATTCGATACATTTTTTTGAAATTACCTACTTGCTTTCACCGGAATTCATTTGAATTTCTTTTGAATCAATTTTCAGTGTATCTACTAGCCCGGGAAAATGGGAAATAAATCGGAAATACAAATTCGAACCTTGAATCACGTTTAAAGTTGTTGAAAATCGGTTTATTTTTAATAATCGTAATAAAATAGCAAATCAACTTGAATCTTAATTGTTTTAGATGGTGATAAATATGATAAAAAAAGGATTTGAAAGTTATAAAATTTCAAAAATTGTATAGCCATTGAGAAGAATGTGTACGCTTTGAGCAAATGGTATTCCCATTTGATATATAATAATTAATAAATGATTCTCATAGAGTTCTACTATATTACGCAAGACCTTTCTAATTTCAACCATTTCATAATTTTTCAAGTGTCTTCAAAAGTGAAGATTTAAAAAACTAACCTGCATGTTGTATTTTTAAAATTTTGCCATATTGATTATTATTGTTTCAGACGTTTCGGAAAACTATGGTGGTCCACTTTAATTATTTATCTGAAGATTTTTTAGACACTTATGCGAAATATGATACAATTTCGATGTCTTGATTATCTGCTTAGATTGATTTACCATCACCGTTATTATTTTTTATAAAAATATATTTCGTTGATTATTTTTAGTACTTCAGTTCATAAATAATTTTTGAACATAATTAATAATTCCTTTGGTGTTAACGATTAATTATTGATGAATTATTGAAGTGTCATTAAGAAAATACATTATAAAAATGATTGATTAAAATACTAAGAGAATTTTACATGAATTATGTTCATAAGGCCATCAGATTCTTAATTATAATTTCTATGCATCAAAGTTTATTACATATATACCTAATGGAATGAGAAGCAGTTAATTTTCTTAAAAAATTTCTCTCGGAAGAATAATTCGATTCTAAAATCCCGGATTGGAAATTTAGAATTCTTAACGATTCCTAAAGATGGTTGATCTCCATTTTCCAAATGGCACGCCCGGATTCTTTTTAAAATCATCCTTTTCTTTTTGCGGACTTGAGAAGCTGATGCTGCTCTGTCGCTGATGTAGATCAAATAGTGCCTAATTTCAGATCCTTGAAAAAAGTTCTCACTCCCATTTCTCTTCTCCGTCTCATTGCTGACTCGCCAGAAATCTTCTTGCATCGAAGTGCTTCTCGAACTTTAAAGATTTCTCCTCAACGAGAGATAAGAAATGAAGAAACCCAAAATAAACTTGATAGCTTCGAAATCCCAGTAGATTTCATCTCATTTCACGAAATTTAAACGAACTGCGAATTCACGTTTGCAAATTCTGTAATCTACTCGAGATTGATTAGACTTGCAACGGAGGATTGGATGCAAGATGAATCCCAGAGGAAATATTTATTCCGTGAATATCAAGGAAAAAAAGATTCATTTGATAAGCTTCCATTAGGAAAGTAGCAGTACTGGTTTTCTTTGAGAACGCGGCCACACTTCATCGGTTTTACTAGATAGAAATTCCAAGCTTCACCAGAAGCGGGTTGTTCCTAAAGGACTTTGCGTTCCTGTTCACTTTCTTTATTTTCCCTTTTTTCATTTCTTTTCCTTTCTTTACCGATGAGACGTGGCCGATCAAGGGACGACATCAGAGACTACCACCACCGTCAAAGAATTCAGAATTACGCGCTGCGGATGCGCTTGGAGGATTAGGAAGTTTACTCGATTTTCCCCTTTGTCAAACCTCATTACTTCAGTGATGATATGGAATTTTTAGGCTTTAGCAAGCCTTTCATTGATTTTCTTCATACGAGGGACAGGAAAAATTTCAAAAATTGGAACACCTTAGTATTATTAGTGATACACGTCGAACTCTCAAAACAAGAGAAATAAGGTGATTTTTCACGGAAATAAGGAAATAAATTCTTGTTTGAAATAAGAATATAGATAGCACATTGAATTCAGTATGGAACGGTTTGAATTTCTAAGTAGAAGTATATTTAAATTTCAACAAAATGGTTAAATTTTCAACCAAAACAAATTCCCACTAAAAAAGATGAATCTTTAATCCAGGAAGACTTAGAAGGAAATTTATTTTTCAATAAAAAATGAATTTTAAACTTAAATAGACCATTTTTAAAGGAAAATATGAATTTTGAACAAAATATTTAAATTTTCAACTAAACAGAGAAATTTCCCACCAGAAGACGAATTTTCAACAAAAATGATTAATTTTCAACAGAAAAGGCTATGTTTTATCAAAATAGATTTGATCTTCAAGCCCAAAGACACATTTCCCCAAAACATTAGAATTTTCAAACTGTAAATATGAATTTTGAACTGAGAAGTTAATTTTCTACCAAATCGTGAAATTTTTAATTAAAATAATGAATCTTCAACAAGGAAAAATGAATTTTTCACCAAGAAAGATTATTTTTTTAGCTTAAAATAAAAAAAAAAAAAACAACTAATTTTCTACCTAATAGTTGAATTTCAAAAAGAATACATCAGATTTCTATCAATGTGGTTTAGTCTTGAGGAAAATTTAATTTACAACAAAAATAAAACGAGTTTTCAACAAGAATGAAACGAATTTTCAGCAGGAAAACACATTTTCAAGCAAGACAGGTGCCTTTTCTAATAATCACCATTAATTTTCTATCCAAACAGTCCAATTTTTAACAAATAAAATTATTTTCAATCGTGAATGACAAATATTCATAAAAATACATGAACTTTAAACCAAGAAATATGAATTTTTTACAACACAGTTGAATTTTCGACCCCGAAATATGAATTTCGAAAAAAAGTTTTATTTATACTAAATAGTGAAATATTCAAAGAATAGATCAGATTTATACAAAAATTGTTAAATTCTCATCCAAAAGAGTTAATTTTCAAAAATATATAAATCTTCCAACGAAAAAATGAAGTTTTCACGAAGTTTGTTCAACTTTTAACCAAGTTATAAAATAGTGGCATCCTCAACTATATAGTTGCATTCTAAACCAGAACGCATTATTTTTTTACGAAAATATGCGAATGTTTAATAAAATACATGAATTATAACCAAGTATGTGAATTTTTTACAAAGGATATAAATTTTCAATTGAAATGATGAATCCTGAACCAAAACAGACTAATGTGTAACCAAACAGTTGCTTTTTTAGCTAAAAAAGATGACATTTTTACCAACATTTTTGGGTTGTATTGAATTAGTTTGAATTTAATCCAAACCAATGAAAAGGGGAAAAAAGGGAAGTTTCTAGAAAACAGGAAGAAAAAGAGTAATTCTTCAGAAAATGGGTAAAAAAGGAAATGTGTTCAAAGTGTATCACTATATCTGATCGATCTATTAGGTCTCCAAATTAATTTGGTGCCCTTACTTTGATGTCTTGTACCTCTTGGTCGAAGTTGATTTTTTTTTCGTCCTAAGGTAGTTTTAGGAGATGAACCTTAAGTCTGAAAACACAATATAATAGGTGGCGGCCCTGCGGACTTAACCTCAAAAATCATTTGTGAGTACAATGGCGTCTGACAAGGAGCATTTGAGATACTGCATTATTTTCGTATTCCAATCCAAAAATCACCATTGTGAAATGTCTGAAACCACTTTTTACACGTTTTGTGTGTCACCGCATATTCTCTTAAGGCGGAAAATATAATTTTGGTCGCCTGAACTGAATTTTTTTCAATTGGAATGTAAAAAGAGTGAAATGTTTCAAATGCTTCTTGACGGTCACCATTGTATTCAGTAATTATATTTGAGGTTACGTCCGCAAGACCACCACCTATCATATTGTGTGTTTAGGATTCAGGTTCGTCCTTTACAACCACCTCAGGGCGGGAAACAATTCAAGTTCGACCAAGACAGCAGAATAAAGACACCGAATTGATTTGTAGACCTAATAACAATTGTTCTCATAAAAATTAGTCTGAGTTATGAAAAATTGTGCTCTAATGAATATAATTCTAAATACATTTTTTTTTTATTTCATACTTACCACATTTTCGCAGGATTTTGGACAAACGCAGTTGGCTTCTCCACCGCTGTCACTCTCACATTCAGCATAATGGTCGCATTTCTTGTTCTCGCAGCCGTCTGCAAATAGAAGGTAGAAAGCAACGATCAGAGGAGGAAATTATGTCATTTCTAATCTAGCGAGGAAAGCGGCAATTAAAGCTAACTATAACGCAACTCGATTTTCAGGACTAAATCGAGCACTACTTTGAGGCTTCATCCTTTATACATTTGCAGTTTCAACTCTACCACTTTCGCCTCACGAAATTGTTTCAACCTCGTTTCTTGCGTTACGTACGTACCCGTTTAACCACCCACGATAACCCACCTTTCTGGCACAACACCCTTCTGACTCCATCCTCTCACGTTCAAAATGGCATTAATAAAGATTCCCTACCATTTGCATAACTGCATACCTTTCGAAGGAAATTATCTCGAGGCAAATATGCTGAGAGATAGATAGAACAGAAAAGCAGAGAAAAGAGGATTTAGGAAGGGAGCTTCAGTGCTGTAGGCAAAGAGGGATCTAAAACGGAAAAAAATATAAGCTGTTTGTCGATACCAAACTTGTAATATGCTAATCTGCTGAAGTAATAAAATGAGCTTTCCAGCCATTCCCGATAAAAATGGCCTTAAAAAATCCACGCACGTTACGTGGACCGCGATGCGAGAGTCTTTCAACTCCGGTTAGATCAGGCGGTAGCGCTCCTTTTTATTTACATTTTTTAAATTGTGATCGACTGTTGAATTTATCCGAATCAGGTCAAAATATTTATTTTTGTTCACCTTTTTTGGATGCAAAAATTGGTTTTTTCAATCCTTATCACTTCCGAAGCTTCAAAGATGAGTTAGAACTGGGGCGTTTTTAAAAACATCTGATTCTTCATGCAATTATTTGTTGGAAAAGATCACTCATAATTGTTATCTTAAAATATGGATATTATGATAATAATACAAAATTACGAAAGACTCTCATCGCGGTCCATGTAACGCGCGTGGATTTTTTAAATCCGTTTTTCTCAAAAATAGTTGAAGAGTTGAAATAAAAGTTGGTTAAGGGAAATGAATGAATAATAATTGATTTATATTGACTCCGAATTCTGAATTTTGTTGGGATGTTGCTGCAGAATTGAAATTCCAGGATAAAATATAGAAAAATTATTCATCAACAAACGCTAAAAATATACCAACTTGGCAGGATTGAATGTTCAAAAAGACAATCCTTTAGAGAAAGAGAGAAGAGAAAGAATCATTATCGAAGGGAGAGGATCTTCAAGAAATTTTAGTTATTTTTGGGGTCGAAAAATACATCCCGCCAAGTTGATATAATTTAATAAATTATCTATCAATCACTTTTATAGATTTTCTTCTTGAATTTCAATTTTGCAACACTATTTAAAATATTTACTTTTCAATAATCGTAATCAGTCGTAGATATTTTTGTTGGGACGATATGTTCCATTCGGTCGTATTTAGTAGATTTGAATTTGATTAAATATGCAGAGAGTAACTTATCAACAGGAAATAAAGTATATGTTCGTTTTGGAATCTCAAATCAGAATTTAAATAGGAATTTCGAACCACATTAGATTTTACCTCGAATTTTATATAAATATTCATGGAGTGAAACGAAGTTTAAACCAAAGTTCTCCAACCGTGAAAGTATAATCTAATTTTATATATAAAATTATCACGTTTTCTGAATAGCTCTTCTTTGCTCTACATTTTTAATGAACAGAGTTTGATTAAAAGGCGTTAATATTATATCACGTTTCAAGAAATTATTATAAATGTCACCCTGTCACATGTATGTGATATATGTGTCTCAATATGTGAATAATTTGAATTTCATTTATTATTAATGGATGTAAAAATATTTGAATGTAAAATACCAGTTCATCCATTTCTTAGTCATTATTTCATTCAAGAAATAAAGTTACATTTCATAACCTTCGAAAAACTTTAGGATTTGAACTTATTGGTCTAATTTCCTTTCGGGAATTTTTATGTTTGGAAAATTTCTGTTTTGGGTAATTTCCTTCGATATTTATCCTTGGAACTTTTCATTCTTTTGGATACTTTTATGGACCTGACGTGTAAGGGAGGAAAGGCGAGGAAAGCAGAAAGAGTTGAAGCCGGACTGGGAAAGTTATCTTTAGAGTTCATTGAAAAATGACGAGATCTATCTGATCCTATCTGATCCTATCTGATCCTATCTGATCCTACCCTCTCTGATCCTATATTATCCTCTTCTCCATCACTTCCTCAATCCCCTCCCCTCTCCACCCGACTCCTACTATCTCTATCTTTTCTGACTCTCTTCACCTACTAATACATCACCCCTCCCAATAGTCCCACAAATTTCCATTCTCCTACCCTACGTCCCCTACCATCTACTTCCTTACTTCATCCTTCTCACATCCTCTACTTTCCCTACCACCCTTTCCTTCCCTACTTTCCTACACTTGCTACCCTACTTCATCACCCCTCACTTCCTCTACTTCCCCTATTTCCGCCACTTGCCCTGCTTTTCCTACAACCTTTGAGTTCCCGACTTCCCTTCTCTCACTTCTTCTACCCTCTCCTTGCTCCTCGCCCTCAAAAATCATTTGAAGTCATCTTTTATAGAACATACTTTCAGGAAATGAAGATATTCATTCTCCCTTGAAAACTGGCCAACACCCTTGCAAATTTTTATTTTTTTGGATACCTTTACGGACCTGCTGGAAAGAGAGCAGGGTGGAGAAACGAGGAAGAGTTAAAGCAGGACTGGAGAAGTTATCTTTAGAATTCATTGAAATCCGACGCGAATCTCTAGAGCTTCGGGTTTGTTGGTAGTGGTGGTTGAACGTGGCGTGAAGGGGTTGGTAGAATCAAGTGGGACGGGGGTGGCTGCATGCATATGCAGTGTGCATGCCTTCGGGTAACAACTCATACCTTGCAAAGTAAAGTCGCGCCATCGTGATATGCATAAGTCTGTGTTTTAATCTACAGACCTTTTCACGAGTCGTCCACCGAGTTTACACGTTCTTAGGTCCCTTAAAACGATTCGACACGTGACCTCTTATATCCAAGATCTCAACTTTACCCAATAGGAAAAAAAGGTTTTTAAACGCCTTTCATACCTTCGATACTTTTAGATACTTTGAAGGAATAAGACATGATTTTTGATGAAGTGGTTTCATTTCCAAATTAATTCAAGCCAGAGGAATAGGCACATATGTGCTTCCCCCTTACAAAATTTCCCTTCTTCACTTTTCTAACCATACTCATTTTCTCTACTTTCTTTTCACTCCCATAATTTCCATTTCTATCCCTACTATAAGTCAACCTACTTCTACACTTACCCTACTTCTCCCTCCACTAATTCCCCTCCCCTCACTTCCCATACTTCCCAATCTCTTTCTCCACTTCGGCTCCCCAACCCTTCCCTTTCCTACTTCATCATCTCTTACTTTCCTATCCCTACTGTCCCTCCTATGTTCACCTTCACTTCCCCTGCTACCCCTCCTCACACTACCTTTTATTTTTTCTACTTCCCGAACCCTCACTTTCCCTACTTCCCCTCTCCTTACTTCCCTCTTTCTTCTCTTTCCTCACTTCCCTGCCTCTAACTCCCCTTCTTCGCTTAAAATTTAGTTTCAAAATTCGCCCAAAAGATCTTTTTGATAAATTCGAAATGGATATAATACAATATCATTATTTTCAAATGTATAGATTTATGACAGTCTTTTACAGATGCTACCTTTTTTATTCATAAAATATTTATGATTCAGTTTTTGGTGTTGATATAAAAACTTTTAAACATATCATGAAAGCTTTTCTATCTTCATTAGAGAATTAAGTTCATTTCATAATGAAAAATATACAAGGGTCGGATTCCTTAACCGCATATAAATTTTTCTTGCTGAACGGAATTGGTCCCTGGACAAATTTCCAGAAAGTTATGAACTTTAATTTTGAAAATACATATTCTTCTAGCAAATTTGATTGCATATTTTTTTTCCTGATAAAACAAACAGTTTTTGCCATTTTCGAAATATACCCGAAACCCCTAATTTTAAAAACACCAAAATTTTTTGTCAGTGTGTCCAGAGCACCTTTGTCACCAAAAAATTGCGCCAAAGCAACATTTTTTGTTTAACAGCAAATTAATTAATATATATTTAACTTTTGAAGTTTGTCACTGTTTTAAAGATTTTCAAATGCACTCAAATATGACATAAATTAATATAATAACTATACAGGAATAATTGTCATATGTTAGAGTAAGAAAATATAAATTTTTATGATGTTATAAACAAACAAATGAATAAGAGACGTTTTTTGTGTAGCGACTCTTTTTAATCATTTAGACGATTGTAAAATAAAAATTTAAATTCATTTGAAAAGTCCGCTGGAAGTAAATGCCATCCATTAAAAGAACAGTGGCCTCCCGTAGAACTGTGGTAAATCACACCTTGCGAATACGGAGCGACCCAAGGATGTCAGCTCTCTTCATCAAATTTATATATACGTATATAATTGACTAACAATTTTTTGCAAAATACAAAAGTTCCCTCTAGCACCGCTGTTCGCATTTGTACTTGGAAATGTGTGAATTTGCGTTGGAAATGAACACAGCAGGTGGTATGTAGTCAGTGGCGATCGAGACTGTTTATTTCGAGACAGGGTGACATTCGAGTACTCGATTTCCATAGTACAACCGGATTTGGTGTTGCCTTGGTATCAGCGAATTGGGTTTCATTTGTCAGCTTTAATTTCAAAAGCCTTGTTGAAAAATGACCTAGGTGGTTTGGAAAAAGGAATTGATAAAATGGAGGGGGTGGTTTGGCTATTTGAAATTTTTCTGTAATGGTAGGATAGCGTTCTTTGCCTCTCCTTGTGTTCATTAAAAACATGCGAGGTGGAGTGAAAGGCCATTTTTATTATTAATCGTTTTACGAATCAGGGCAAAAAGAAAAGCCAAAGACTCAAATGACACGCACGCTAGCGTGGAACTAGACACGAAAGTCTTTTTTTCTTTGCACTTACCCTCGTTTGCACTTTGATTATTGCACATTAAATTACATACAAAGAACCACGATTTTATTTATTGATTTCATAGATAACTTATAAGGTGCGATAAGTAAAACAAATCACGCGGGAACTTTTCCTAAAATTGTTTACAAGTTCAAATAGGAACAAAAGTACTGGGAAAAACTGTCTTAATTTCAGTTCTTAAACTTTTACAAGTCCATATTCATGTCCAAAAATGTTTTAATGAAATACTGCTCTGTGATAATTTTTCTAAATTGAGAAACCAGGAAAGTTCTATTATTTTTAAGAAATTTTAAACATGATTACAGAAGTTACGCCCCAAAAAGAACTAAGGAAATAATACTAAATTTCTGAAAAAGTTCAAAGTACGTTCTGCTGTTGAAGACATTTTTTATTAGAAGAGCTAAAGATATCTTTGAAGTGTCCTTGGTAATATCCCTGTTTTTTTTTCGATTGTAGTAAAAGAAACACATCTCAAACAATTACTTTGCTTATATTCTTTCGGAATTTAATTAACAATCATGGGAAAAATAAAAAGCTACTTACTAAAATATAACGCGCTCTCAAGTAAACATAATAAAAAACAATTTTCATCACTGCAAAGATGTTGGTTTGAACATTGTTTTCATCGCCTAGATTTTTGCTCCTTGGAAGTGCAGGATCAAGCAAATAGATTTCGTATTTGTGCTTTTTTTATAAAGGAACTAAAAGTCCTATAGAAAAACTGAGGATACTTTATAGTTAAATAATTAACTTTCAATGGTCTTGCATGATTGTTGAATGAATTCAGAAAAATTGTGAGCAATATGATTGTTGGAAACTTTTTCTTTTGTTGCTTCAATCGAAAAAATTTGGGGATATTCCCGAGACGAATCCAAAGATGGTTTTAGTTTTTCGAGAGGAATTTCAGATTTTTCCAAAATAAAAAATGCACAAATCGAAAATATATATGCTCAATCCTGTTGTAGCAAGAATGACCCGTGGAGAGGATAAAACAATAGTTATTTGAACAACTTTTGACTAGTGAGGGTTCTCGGAAGTTGCGTGGTGATGTAACCTTCTATTGGTATATGTTTTTTAAAAATATTTTGGTCTTTGAACATTGAAAAGCTTCAAAAAATGTTAATAACATTGTAGTTGATCAAAATAAGTCATTTATCGTAATGGTTGGAAGCACACCTGAAGATATGTTAGTGAAAAAATCTACTAATTGCATTCAAATTTGTGTTTGAGTGATAGATTTGTTTCTTATAATTGCACTATATTTTCTGACAATGTAATTGTTTGAACAATCACTTCTTGACCTAATCAAAATAACGCCCAGAAATATTTCAAAGAGAAGTCCAGTTATATCCTTGGTTTTCAGATAGGATAATTGGTATAGTTAAAATAATGGCACAAGTTTCGAATACATATGCATAGCATAATGATAACCTAAGATATAATTGTCAGATTCATTAAGATGATCAATATCAGTGATTTTATTCAAACAGTTATCTAGTTCTTTTTTAATAAAAACCATTTCTGCAAAGGCTCTCTTTATAGGATGATTCTCTTGATGTGAAACATCAATCTCATCCCAAAAAAAAAGTGAGAAATATTATCATTGGTATTATTATATAAGTGGTCGTTAAGAACATGATTGTAGTTTAATCTGACACTATTCTGGTGTTCTTGACGTCTAATGTGTAAAGGTCTTTTTGTTTCTCCAATATAGCATTTGCAACAATTACACGCGAAACGGTAAACAACGTTAGTTTCTTCAAAAATTTCTAATTGGTCTTTGACTAATTTTATAATTTTATCAAGTTTAGAATCAATACTAAACGTGGTGTTAATTTTGTAGGTTTTTAAAATTCTTTTTATATTTCCGGAAATTTTACCATAGTATGGAATAGTGCTATTGCTTTTATGTTCAAAATTTTTTTTATAGTATTATTATAGTTATTGATTCTCTTTTTGTTATTAAGTTCTTTTTATCTGTTATGAATTTGTTTACCTATCATATTTAGAGGGAAGTTATTCAAGAAAAGAAGATGTTTCACAATTTTCAAGTTATCATTATGGAATTTATTAACAGAAAGTAAAATAGCTGAATCAACTAAGTTCTTTATAGCAGCTATTTTTTGTTCGAATGGATGTTTTGATGAAAAATTAAGCAAAAGACCAGAATATGTTGATTTGCAAAACCAATTAGTAGAGATGGTACCATTATCATTTATCATAATGCTAATATTAAGAAAGTTGATAGTAGTATTGTTTTATATTTCATGTGTGAATTGTAATCTTTTATGAATTGAGTTAAAAGTTTGTATAGTAATTTCAATTCTGTCTTCAGGAATAATTAAAGATGTATCATCTACATAACGAAAATAGAAGGCCAAATTATTTGAAATAGGAGAACCCATGGGAGTTCCAAAAGTTTGTCTATAATGAATATTATTAAATTGAAAAAAGGTATTATCCATTAGGGACTTCAATCCCTTCTTTGAATTTATCTGAAGGTTAGTAACGTTCTTAATATAAGACCATCTTTTTTCAATACTATTAAGAACCAATTCTACAAGAAGGTTAGTAAAGAGAGGAGTTACATCAAGAGAAATCATAATATAATCAGGAGCAATAGTCCAATTTTTGTTTCAAATCAATAGTATTTTTTATAAAAGATTTCGGTTTAGATAGAACAGAGTTTAAAATATTATTAAAGACCCTAGCCATAGTATATGTGGCAGAATTTATAGTGCTAACAACAGGTCTCAAAGTCTCTGTAATAAGATCTTGTCTCTCTATGTTAGAATTAAAAAACCCCTTAAGTCTTCATTTGTTAATTAATTGTCAAATTAATGGCACAAGTTTCAAATCTGTACTCTCTAAATCTGAATTAGTAGAAAACTACTAATTGGTAGTAGTTTTCTACTAATTCAAATAGCGCCGATTCGTTTACTGGTAATTAGTAAGAATCTACTAATTCAATGTGTAAGAATAACTGACTAAATGAATTGGTAACTATATCTACTAAAGGAATCGGTAATGGTACTACTAAATGAATTGGTAAATGTATTGCTGGTTACTATTTCAAAGGGTAGTCTCAAGTAAATTTAAAAACTGTTTTTTCAACGAAGAGAAGTTTATTCAAGTATATTATTCTATTGTTAAAGTCGAATTAGGTCCGATTAAAAAACAAGTTAGTTCAATGCAAATTGAAAACATGTTATTGTCATAATTAAAACTAGAATATTAATAATCTTAAAAGGTTTTACAAGACAAAAACAACTGCGAAGTCGTAGCTGTTTTTCCTTTAGCTAGATAAAACTATTAAAATATAATACAATGCTTGGTGGAGAGCTTTGTAAGTTTGCACCATACAATGTACGGCTTTACAGTTGTACACTTGTCTTTGATTGATTCCGGATATTTTAAGTTCTATCCAGATATGTCAAGTTTTTTGTTAAATAATTTTTTATAGTACGGAGCCATTCAAATATTTCTTTTTTTTTCAACCGACTCGGAAAAAGTCCTCAGTTTTGCGAGTTTATTATAAATTCTTTTTCAGTTCCTGGGGATTTAATCAATATTTTTAATTTAGGAATCTTTAACAAATTATATTACAAAATATTCTCAAATATATTAGCACCATTAAATACTTGAATAACCAAATAATACTAAAAACATAATCAATCATTTCTTAAATTTGTCTATGAAGTCTATGAATTCGAATAATAATTTAAACAAATTTTTATTTGATAGTTAACAGTTGAATTTTGAACTGAAAAAGATCAGCTTTCGACCAAAAATGGAATAGTTAAATTTGAACATAACAAATTAATTTTCCAGAGAAAAAAACTGTTTGAACTAAAATGATGAATCTTTTACTGAAATAAGTGAATTTTTAACAAAAGTGTAACTTTTAACCAAGTAGTTTATTATCTTCAATCAAAAAGATGACATTCCAAATAAAATTATGAATACCTAACTGGAATACTTACATTTTCCACCAAAAAGATAAAGTTTCAAACAAGAAGATTAATTTAGAAACATAAAGAATCATTTTATACAAAAAATACGTATTTTGAAGAAAATGGAAGAAATCTCAACTGAAAAAGACAAACATTCAACCAAATAATTGAATTTTCAGTTAAAAAAGTTAATTTTCCAGAAAAAAAATCAAATTTTTAGCCAAAGTGTTGAATTTTCAACTAAAATGGTGAACCATTGACTGAAATAGTTGATTTTTCAACTAAAAATTATCATTTTTCCACCTGAAATTAAATGATTTCATTTACAATTTTGCATTATGTTAAACTAAAGAGATGGATTTTTCAATAAAATGTTGGAATATTCGACTGTAATAATTACATTTTCAGTTTCAATAAGAATTAATTTTCTGTTAAAGTAAAAACGAATTTTCAACAAAATAGCTCACTTTTTAACCGAAGAGATACATTTTTAATTAAAATTATGAATATTGCACAAAAAAATTAATTTTAAACAAAAGAGTTCAGCTTTTAACTCATTAATTAAATTTGTATTCCAAAAAAGATTAATTCTGAACGAAAATTGAGTAGTTGATATAAAAAATATTAATTTTTAATCAGAAACAGTTGAATTCGACAAAAAAACTACTTTTCAAAATGAGTTGAATTTTCAACTTGAAAAGATTCTTCAGTCAAGCGAGAGAAAAAATTGCAAACAAGCTGTTGAATTATCAATGAAGAAGATGAATATTTGAATATTGAACTAAAAACGAGCAATTTTCAAACAAAACTATAATAGATGCATTTTAATTAAAAAAACTAAATACACTAAATTAAAATTTGCATGCTTGAAATTATGTAGATACTTTTATTTTAATGTATCCGCAGTTTAACAGTAAGGCGGTTCAAAAAAGAATTTTTTGAAGACAAAAGAGTGTTAGATTCTGTTTAAAATTTAGGTTAAATAATAATTTGTGTGCCTTAGTAAAACTAGATCTGATGATTATAAGGGATGCCTCAAAAGCGTAACTTTAAAACGTGAAAATATACTTTAAAATCTTCTTTAAAACAACCTCCTTATCCGTAAAAACAACTAAATTAAATTTTTTAACCCAAAAATCCGACTCAGAAGTTGTAAATTGATTTAAAAAAATGTTTGAACATCTACGTATCTTTTAATGTATGTTGAGTGAGTTTTCTGCAAGTTAGAGATAAAAAATAGAGCCTTTCTCAAACTGTTAGTTGATTACGATATGGTACGTCGACTATCATGTGTGAATATTTGCTTTTTATACCTTCTAGTTTCGTTACAGTGTCTAAATCTAAGTGGTTTTCAAGTATTTTAGCCAATTCTTGCACACTGTATTCCTCGAAGGTCTTGAATTTTTCTGAAAATAAATTTTAGTTAACCTAACTTTCTTCAACGACACTTTCCCAGTTCCCTTTAAACTATTCACCTAATTACTAATATTAAACAAAATCTTACCCATTTTAAAGAAGATAAGATAAAAGATTCACCCTGAAATCAATTGCTGTTCTAACCCACTCTTTGCCATCAGAATCCACTTATTCACAAACTCCGGAACATTTTGGGAACGAACAATAGCTATAGTTATTCTAACCAATTTCACGAGTTCACATTTAAGCTGCATTGGAGAAATAGATGGTGTATTGACAAAACATTAACCTTTTTTAATTAAAACTCAAAAAACAGCAGAATGTATTTTAAAAATTGTTAAATTATGTTTCCTTAGCAATTCATTTCTACTCTTCTAATTAGTAAGTTGTTACTACTAAACAGATTAGTAGAATACCCTCACTAATTCATTTAGTAACATAAATCTTACCATTTCATATAGTAGAAAGTGATAAAATTACTAATTTAACAGTCAGATACAATGCTACTTACTGAATTAGTAAAATTTCTACTAATTCGGATTTAGAGAGTATGCATAGCTAAATTCTGGGTTGTCAAATTTTTAAGAAGAGTTGGTACATTACTGATTTCCACACACAATACTTTAATGTTTATTTGTGATGAAATTGGGATCATGTTGGCATTTTATTCCCTCCAGGGCATATTTTCTGGTTGGTATTAGATTCAAAATTAAAAAATAAACCGTTGTCAGAGAGGGAGAAATAGAATCGATAGGCGTCATTTTTCGGGGTTGAAACGAACGGGTATTGGTATTTGTGACAAGGAGGTCACGGCAGTTTTATCGGACAGATGACGCTTGGTGTTTCGCTGAAAACTGTTCAATTACTCACTGCAAAGTCCGGTGTAGAGAACGCGAATTTCGCGACGATGCTGGCAAGCCTCGAGGCGAAGTTTGCACTCGTTTCCGTAACTGATGCCATCGTTGCCGCAAACGGGTTGAAATTCCGCTGGGCAAGTGGGACATTCGCAGGTGGCCGTGTCTCCATTCTCAGCGCAAACTGCACCCCATTGGCAGACCTGTAAGAAAAAGTAGGGATAGAGGGATGAGAAGTCTTCTTTTCATGTCGCCAAAGACGACCGAGACGGAAAGCTGGAAAAAGAGGGTTTCCCTCGCCAAAAGGGCGCGATTTATTACTTCAAATCCCTTCCTGTTCTCGTTCGTCTTTCCGTTCTTCTGAATTTCCTGCAAATTATCGAAAAGACGGAGAAGTACAAACGACCCTTCCCGTTTTTGAATTTTCATCCTCCGTCCTGGATTTATTTTCTTATTCACATTTTCATAAATATTGAATTTAGTTCTGAAATGTAATTGAAATTTAGGGTCGTCCATAAACTACGTTACTAATATAAATACGGGGGCGGGGGTGTCAGTGGAGCTAAGGTTATGAACTTAGATAACATTTAGCACATTTCCTGATGATGAAGTTGAACAAAGCTTCTCCCATTTTTTGAAGAATTTCTCTTTTTCTCTCTGTTTGAAAAAAAACTTCTCTTTTTTTCTCTTTTTCTTGTTTTTTGCTTATATGTTAACTGAATTAAATGAACCGAATAAGACTACTTTTGCTTCAAAAGTCTACTGTTATATTCTTGGTTCGGAATCTATTTTTTTTGTGAAAAACAAAATTTTATGGTCGGAAGTGGAGCTACATATTTTCTTAAAAATCAATTTTTTTAAACTTTCATCTCTTTCGTTGAAAATCTAATTATCTTGTTTCTATAAAAGTAATGTTCTTGGTTCAACAAACATCTTTCCACTTGAATATTGAACTCTTTTTTTTTTAAATTAATTTTTTCTGAAGATTCATAATTTGAGTTATGAGTTTATTTTCTTAGTTGACAATTCAAGTATTTGATTGAAAACAGATTTTCTTTTTTGGTAAATATTTAATTTTTTTGACTAGAAACTGAAGTATTTGATTTTGTGATGTAAATTGATATTCTTAATTGGAATGTGATCTTTTCTAGTTGCAAATTCAGCTATTTGGGTGAAAATTAATGTATTTTATTAAAAATTAGTCTTTTCTGGTTGAATCTAACTTTTTGAAATCAAAAATAACATTTTTTTTTGATAAAATATCATCTAATACATGTTTTTTTGAGAATTAATATATTTTGGTTGAATGTCTATTATTTGGTTTAGAGTTAACCCAGTTTTAAATGAATTTATTTTTGATTGGGTTGAATATTCATTCATAAATTTAGCTGGAAATTCGTATTTACAGGTTAAAAAACAAACAATTTTGTAAAAAATTCATATTTTTTGATTGAAAATTCAACATTTTGGTTGAAAATTAACTATTTTGTCAAAAATTCATATTTTTGGTTGAAAATTAAAATACGCGGTTAAAAATTAAATTGCTTTCATGAAACTTAACTTTTCTGTTGAGGAATCATATTTTCAGGATAAAAATTCGACTATTTTGTGAATAGTGGGTCCGTTCTGGCTTCAAAATCCAAAAATTTCGCCGAAAATTGATGTACATATTTTGTTGAAAATTCATCTTTTTTGGCAGAAATATTAATCTTCATGAAAGAAAATTCATTTTTCTAGTTGAAAATTTAACTATTTGGTTGAAAATAAATCTATTTTGATAAAAATTAGAATTTTTTATTAAATTTTTGTTGAAACTTGATTTTTTCAATAAATCGCCTCTTTGGCTGAAAATTTTCCTTCTTTGTTAAACCTTAATTTTTTTAGTTACAAATTAATTTTTTATCTGGAAACGTGACTATTTCATTTTAAGTTAAAAAGTTATCATTTATTAGTTAAAAGTTGTATTTTTAAAATGGAAAATTTGGCGATTATATTTTTAGTTCAGGGAATATCTTTTTTGGTTGAAAATTCAAACATTCTGTTTAAAATGATCTGTTTTGTTTGAGGTTTTATTTATTTTGTTGAATTATCGTTTTTTTTTGTTTAATTCATCTGGTTGAGAATTCGTGGTTTGGTAGAAAATTCATCCTTTAGGGTATGAAAGTCATCTTTCTTGATTGAAAATTAATTTTTTTGTTGGTGATTAAACTTTTCGGGTTGAAAATTCAGCTGTCTTCTAAAAAATGGTCTTTTTAGCTTCAAAATTCAACTATTCCCGGTTAAAATTTAGATTATTTTCATTGAAAATTCGACCATTTGGTTGAAAATTCATCTTAGTAGGTTGAAAATTTAAGTATTTTTATAAAGTCATCTTTTTTGGTCGGAAATTCAACAATTTGGTTGAAAATTCTTGTTTTTTTGCAAATTCAATTATTTGGCTGTCAACGCAACTATTCAGTTAAAAATTAGTTTTGTTGTTTTAAATCCATCTTTCTGCGTTAGAAGGTTACCTCTATTGGTAGAAATATATTTTTTTTTTGAAAATTCATCTATTTTGTTCGAAATGCAATATATTTCGACTTGAAATCTCATGGTTATAGAGAGTTTTATTTTGGCTTCAATACAGTATTATATTGCTTTTGTTCAACAAAATTCATTAACCTATTATTCTCCTATTTTCGTGAAAAATTCCTCTACTTCCTGTTTATGGACGACCCCTTATGGAAAAGACGGAGAAGTACAGACGATCCTTTTCATTCTCCATCCTGGATTCGTTTTCTCTTTCTTATTCTATTAAATATAAAATTTAATTCTGAAATGTAATTGCAATTAATAATGGAGGTTTTATTTGCACTGCCTGGAGGAACCACATTGAGAGAAATTAGGTTAATTATAAAAGAGTGGATATTACGGATAAAAATCAGATCTAGATGGGAAGACTTCATTAACAAATAATGCAGATTCTACCTTCCATTCAGTTATTTCCACAAAAGCCGTTTTCTTTGGGAAAATATAGGAAGTTCTCGAAATTTCTAAAGCCTCGTTATACGGATACTGTGATAATGAGGGAGGATCGTTAATTCAAAGACGCTGATCGCAAAAGCCGAAATAATGTTAAAAACTGTTAAAATGTTGTGTCTCCTGACTATAATTTCTGTGGATTTGATCAAAAGAGAAAAAAATGTTTATTTATCTTTGAGAAGGAAATGAAGTGGAATGCAAAAATTTAATGAATATAATTTAAACAATAATTAATTTTCCAGATTTTTTGCTTGATTACAAAAGAATTTCAATCTTTAATCTTTGTTCTTTTCCTTACCAGCAACAGTAAATACATTAAATTTATCGTTGGAGGAAAAAAACCTATTCAGAACTGAAGTAAAAAACAAAATTTTCTCTCTCTACTTGGTAGAGGTTTATGTCAGTGGTCCGCTGTTGCTTGGGCAACAACGTTCGTTCATTCACAAGACAGTCCAACTACTTAGACGTTATCCGATGCAGGCTGCCATCCAATTAGCAATAACTGTTGGTCGAGGAGTTCGTCCTAGAAGGTGGATAACGGAAAAATAAGAAAAGATCTCTTATTTTCAAGAGCTAAAGGGCAGTGAAAAAGGAAGAAGAAGAAGAAAAGAAAGGAAACTGTCAAGTCTCGAAAAAGGCAAAGAATAAGTTCCTTGATTATTAGTTTTGTAGTAAGTTTGCTCATTTTAGGGATTGTAGAAAATATATTTATTTTCTGTTTACATTTATAGTTTATGAAGTTTAATTTGAAATGGTGTCTGAAATACATTTTTCTTAGATAAAGTTAATTTTTAGGGTTTCGTAGCCCCGGGTAGAAATCCTTATATTTTCGGTCGGATATCCGTCCGTCGGATTTTCTGCCCCGAAAGGAAAGTGAGGAGAAGTATAAGAAATGAGCGGAGGAGAATTAGGAGCATTAAGGAAAAGTGAGGGAGAGGAAGTAAGATGAGGTATTAGGGAAATCAGGGTGAGTCTGGGAAGGGGAGCGACGGGTGCGCAAGTGTGGGATAGGGGTGGGCAGAGAAATTAGTAGAGAAGGAAGAAGTAGGGAAAATGAAGAAGAAAGTAAGGGGGGATAATAGAAGGAAAGATGGGGAATACAATTTGTAAGGGAAAGTGAATTAGAAAAAGCAAGAGGAGGGAAGCAGGGAAAGTGAGGTGTGGGGGGTATTAGGAAAGTGAGGGATGAGGAGGTAGGGAATAGGAACGAAGAGGAATAGCAGAGGAAGAGAAACAGAAAATAAAGGAGAGAGTAAGGAGAGCGATAATACGGGAAGAGATTGGAAGGAAGTAGGATAAAAGAGGGGAGGTGGATAAGAAAGGCAGAGAGGAGGGAAGGGGAAGCGAGCTGTAGGGGTATCAGCGAAGTGAAGAGTGGGGAAGTGAAGGGAAGTGAATCGTGGGTGAGTAGGTTATCTGGCTGGGCAGAGCAAGTAGTAGAGGAGTGAGAAGTAGGGTGAGTGAAAAAGGGAGTATACGGACATATAGTAGGGTAAAGGATGGAAAGCAGGGGAAATAAGGGGAGGGAATTAGGAGAAGTGAGGGAGAGTGAGAACGGGGAAGTCGGAGAAGTGAGATGAGGGGGGATTACGGAAGTGACGATGACAAAAGGATAATAAGCGAGGGGTGAAGAAGTAGGGAATGGAATTGGGCAGATAAGTTAGCAGAGGAGGGTGAATCAGGAGAAACAACTGAAAAGGAGTAAAGGAAATTGTGGATGTGAGCTGTGGGGGTATTAGGGAGATAAGAATGGGGAGGTAGGGGATCGGGGTGAGCAGAGGGAGAAATTGGGGAAGTGTGGGGGGGGAGTGAGGAGATGTATAGTAGGGCAAGAAGCCGGAACTAGGGGCAATAAATGGAATGGAATCAGGAGAAGCGAAGGGAGGGGTATATTAGGAAAGTGAGTGTAAGTAGGGAAATGATTTTGAGGAGTGGGGAAGTATGGAATGAGGGTGAGGGCAGGAAGTAGTAGAGAAGGGAGAAGTAATGGAAGAGAAGGGAAGGAAATTGGTTAAAAAATAGGGGAAAGAAAGGAAGTAGGAAAAGTCATTGGAGGGAAAGTGCGAGGAAGGTAATTATGGAATGTTAGGAAAGGGGAATTATTGAAGGGGAGTTCAAACGACTTAACTGACGTCTTAATTGGCTG
Organism: Andricus quercusramuli; assembly: GCA_932178445.1. Classification (NCBI taxonomy): domain Eukaryota; kingdom Metazoa; phylum Arthropoda; class Insecta; order Hymenoptera; family Cynipidae; genus Andricus; species Andricus quercusramuli. Next base: position 177,439 of record CAKNXH010000613.1, on the reverse strand, counting down.
AAAAATGCACTAACCTTTTCTAAACAGGGACCCTTGGATCCACAGTTTCCTGTATAGGCCAAATCGATATTTGATTTTGTGAGACAGGCCTGGCGTTTCAATTCGCAAAGAGAAGAATAAGTTCTGCCTCCCTTGGCGCAAACTGGCCTCATCACATTATCGCATTTTGGTCCGCATTCACACGTTGCGTGACCGAATTTATCAATCACGCATTGTTCATACGAAGCGCAGTGTGCGCCATCGCATGGGTTGTTTACTGAAAAATTGAAAGAATTTCATTAATTTACTTCGTAACATTGTGAGGGGAAAATGTCAGGAATCACATTTCTTAAAAAGTTATAGTCACGACATCTCGTTTATTCATCTGTAATTGGAGATTAATAATTGTCTGCACAATCAGTTTTGTGATAAACATTTATACTTAATTAAATATGGACCAAAACTTGTGTGAAAGCATCTCAATTTAAAAAGTATACTGTTGATACCGATACAGATTTGTAAAAGATTAATTTTAAGTTTTGAAGATTTCAAAATATATACGGTGGAATAGAATCTTGAAGATTTAAAGACAATTTTCCTAATTTTGAAGAATTTGAACCAATTTGAGTAAAACTTTTAATTAATTCAAGAGATATTCATAATTTTTAGATGTTTTGGAAAGATCCGAAAATAACTTCAATCTGGAGAAGATTTCAGCAAATTGCAAACAAAATGCAATTTTATCAAAATTTCAAAAAAAAAGCTCTTTAAAAATTTTGGAAGGTTTTAAGATAAAAAAGTTTCTGTCTGATTTCTAGGTTTAAAAAATTTGGAAGGTTGGGAAAAAGTTTGAAAAATAAATAATTTTATGATGATATTTAAAAACATTTGAAGAAAATACAAAAATGTTTTTGAATTCTTGGGAAAATTTCCAATGAATTCTTATTTTGAGAAAATGTATTTGAAGAGAAAATTGAGAAAGATTCCAAAACCTTTCAAGATACTTCCTCAAATTTTAAAAGAATAATGTAGTAAGTTTGTATGCAAATTTTTTCAGCTTCGGTAGTTTACAAAATTTCAGAAAAAATTCGACGAGGTTTAAGGAATATTTGGAAGTTTTAAAAAGATTCTCATTTCATTTCATATGAGAAAAGTGGCCAACAAATTTAGAATTAATTGTAGAATTTTGAAGATTTAAAAAAAAATTCAGAATCTTTTTAAGAATCTTGAAAGGTTTCAAGAGAATACATTTTTTTTCAAGATTCCTGGAAAAATATGAAGAGATTTTTTATTTTCAATAATCATTTTTCAAAGAAAGTTTGTGAAGCTTTTGAAATATTTCGAAAGATATTAACAACTGTTGACAAAAAATTGTAAAAAATTTCAAGGCAACTTCTTTGACATTTCAAATTTTTTTTTAATTTGAGGAAAAATGCAAATTAGTTTATTAGTTTTACCTTTGAAACAAAAAACTACACATGCGCGATTAAGGATGCTAGTTTCATTTGAAAAATGCAAAATATTTCAATATGTTTCAATACTGAAAGTTACTTGAGGAGCGATTGAAAAATGTGGGAAAATAGAATACCCGATATTATAAAATGTCAAAATTATAAAATTCTCGCTTATAAAAAGATTGAAAAAATATTTTGTAATCATTTCGGGACCTCGAATATTTTCTTTTTAGATAATTTTACAGTGTTATCAACTTTTCGACGGAAGTTTTAAATTGTCCCAATACTCAAAAATATATCAAGAGTTCCATGAATTCTTAATGAACTTCGAATACATAAAGAGCTTTCTACCTTTTCCAACCGGTCTAGGAACCAAATTAAAGTTTGGAAGCTATTGTATCTAAAGACGTTGCTTTTTCCTTCATGGCCGAAAGAGTGCTTGAAGGGTTTTGTAAATAATCACACGAAGAAACTTAGTTAAACATGACCACTAGAGAAACGACTATTTGAAGTAAACAGACATTTAAATGAGATTAGTTTAACTCGGTAGAACTACTTTGACAGTTCCATTAAGGATGTTCTATGTGTACAGTCAAATTCAAAAATACCTCATTTTTACCTTGATTTATAAATTTGAAAAAAGAACAATTGATTATTAGAACAATTTTTAGAAGCGAATCCCGAGCGTAAATAAAAAAATGGTTGTGGTCATAATTGTGTATTTGAATGTAGTTATTTGCATATTCGTGCTTTTTCTTTCGCTTTGGGCGAAAGTCGGAATTTTTATTCAATTCTAATTTACAAAAGTTCATTCGATTCCTTGAAACATTTTTATATTCGCCAGGCTTTTCCTATAATTATTTGATTTGGAAAAAATACGTACAATTATTTTTAGTTGAGTTTAAGTTAGGATCGAATGAAAATTAGGACTTTTGCCTAAAACAAGAGAAAGGACAGAACTATTTTCTTTATGATTTACGCTTCAGTTTCTATTATAAATAATATTTGTGAATGGTACGGTATTTACCTTATATTTATAGGTAAACAATTCGAGTTATATTGTTTGTTGTCTACTAGTCCTATGATATTTTTGATAAAATATTAATTTCATTCTTTAGCTGTGAAAAAATGATACTAGCTCCGCTGGGATTCGAACCCAGGTCTTCAAATTGCCAGCCTGCTGCTTTCAGCCACTAACAAGAAGAGGTCGCGAGAAGTGCGTCGACGAATGGACTGAGGCTTTACAGGCTAAAAGTACATGAAAATCCATTGGGTGCGTATTTTTTCCTTTGATCCAAAGGTCCTTAGTTCCCGAGATATCTAGATTTGAGTATTTACGCTCGAGCGCTCGACTCGCCCTGTAGCCGGTACATGCGCGAAGTCCGGGTCTTGCAGAGGCGAGTCCAACGCCCGAGCGTCAATACTCCAACCTCGATATCTCGAAAACTAAGGCCTATTGGATCGAAAGAAAAAATACGCCCCTAATGGATTTTGATGTTCTTTCATCCTGTATAGTTTCAGCTGAATCTAGAATTTGTTACAATAATGAATAGGCATTCTTGTAAATTTGATAAATCAAGTTGAAGATTAAGTACTTTTGAAGTTGTCCGTACACTTAGGATGACTGCTTGAGATTGAGACAGAAGTTTATTACCTGAAGTGCAAGCATCGTTGTAGATCTTTCTAAGCTGCAACTTGGATCTGCAAGCTTCCTGTCTGAGGCTGCACTCGTTGGAGTAAGTTTTGCCGTCGCTGCCACAAACTGGTGAAAACTCGAGGCCGCACTGTTCACCGCAACGACAGGCCGGTTGCCTCGATTCGTCCAGCTGACAGATTTCCGGTTCCATGCACTCCACGCCCGCGCAAGGATCTGCAATCACGAAAAGTTGCAAACTTTACAAATTATCGAGTAAACTATTACCTACTTCCTCGCTACCATATGTACATGTATAGGCAATTTATGCAAATGGGATTTTCCGGTCAGCAGTTCCAAATCCACCACTTTTTGCCCCAAACGAAACTTCTCTTTGAAGGGAGGACCAAATTTTTTGCTTTTTTATTATTCATGAACTTTGTAATTCAGAGGAAGTTCGGTATAGTAGACTTCACTGTAATTTAATCCATAATTTTTGTTATGGAAGGGGGGGGGGGTGAACTCTGAAGGGTAACCAGAATCCAAAACATCCTTTTGGAAAATTTAAAGTTATTCTGGCCTCATGTTTCAAAATGAAAATTGAACTACGACCATTTCCTAAAATTACAGACTAATACATTATTCATTTCACTAATGATTTAGGTGAACGACAATGTTTTATTAGCCACTGTACAATTTTCATCGTTTTTTCAAGTTCGTTATAAATAAATTTTTGATGAAGGTTTTTCAGAACTTTAAAAATTTAGAAAATTTAAAAAGTGTTTAATTATTTTTTTTTTTATTTTCGACATTTTATACCTTGGGAAATTTTCGAATATTGACAAATTTGAGGAAATCAGATAAACGAAAATTTCAAATTTTTTGGGGAATTTTTTGTAATTTATGATAATTCATGGTAAATTATGGTTATTTATCTGCAATTTATGGTAACGTATGGCTTAGTGTTGCTCTCATCTGTGAATGCAATCAATTGAGTGCTTGACGATCACTTTTTGTGAACCAAAGAAATATATGTATAATTTTCATTATTCACCTCTGACGTCAGACTTTCTCTCCCTAGGGAGAAAAATCACACTTTTTCTCCTCTGGCGTCACGATGCTTGGAAAGGGCTAATTTAGCCTCGATTTATAGGAAATAAGAAGGACTGAAATTATGCATGTATTATCAAAAATAATCAATGTGATACCTTACCACTAGGTCTGGTCGAAAAAATTCATTTTCTTCCAGATAGATATGATACCCCATAGGAAATTTGCGCGTTGAAATTTAAAAAGCTTCATTATTTAATTTTTTTTGGTCCACACTAAAGAGAAGAGTAACGGGCACGAAGGTAGATTAATCAGTTGTTCTAATTTTTCATCTAAATTTATAACAATATTGAAAAAAAACTTTATGGGGGGGGGGGGGATTAAAATGAAAATAAAAAACTTGATCGAATTTCGAGCTTCACGTTTTTCGAATATAATTAAAGTAAAAAAGACTTGAGAAAATATAGTATAATACAAAGAATATTGAAGAAACACGTGAAACTCGTAAATCAATTCATTTTCTAATGTTCTCTTTGATTTTTCTATAAAACGTTTGGTCTTACAAAATTGTAAAACAGCAGAAGAGGTGTAGTTTTTCTCGATCTACACATTTTTCTTAAAATTTTTTTTCAATGCAATTCGAAATTTAGATGAAGAATAAGAAAATATTATTTTTTATATTCACGACCATTGCGCTTGGATTTAATGTTCTTAAAGAAAATTTTTTTAGTGTTCTTACTTTTCTTAACATTTTCATAATTGTATGCTCAAATTTCCATAAACTTTCTTTGGTATCATTGAATATTCAATTCGGAAATATAGCTTCCTTTGAAATTGTTATCAAAAATTAGAAGAACAAGCTTCTGCAGAATGCAAAATTTATATGAAATATCGATAAAAATCCTTTGCAAATTATTTTGTATCAAACTTTTTTTCGGAAATTTCTCATTAAATGTGAAATTCCACATTCTTTGAAATATTTCAGTTTTCCAAACTTATTATTGATTGTTTTTCAGATTTATAGATATTTATAAAAATCCTATGAAATCTCCAGTGAATCATTATCATATTTATAGAATCAGTTTAAAACGTCTAAGGAGATTTTATTGGAAGAACCAGGAAAGTTCTATAAAAAACGGAAAAGTTTTAAAATGTATTTTTATATTTTGTTAATGACGCACATTCACCAATAATTAAAAAAAGATTTTTTTAAAGATTATTAAATATTTGCAGAATTTATTTTGGATTTTAATAGAAAATAGACAAAATTACAATAAGGTGCACCATTTTGTTTTTGATTCAAAAGAATTCTTTCTCATCTCCACAAAAATCCTATAATAGATTTTGTATATCGAATGAAAATTATTTAGCTCTCAAAAAATGTGAGAAAGTCCAATATCTTCATGAAAATTAATAGAAAACAATCACTAAAAATACTATTATTCTTTATCGTGAATATTAATTAACTCTTCTTCGAAAAATAAATAATGAAACATTTTGTTCAAAACGCCTCATGATTCGAGTAGACGTATCTCAAGCAGGACATGTGGGGTAAAGCGGGACACTCGATCCTCATCGAAAGGAAGCTATAGCAAAACATGAAATGCAAAAATTAATTTTTCCCCACTTTACCTCACAGAGTTGAGACCTATTTTTCAACCAGAAGATTCAATATAATTCGCAAAATTCAAGAATTCGTGTGTCCCGATTTCCCCGTTTGTTATCCCGTTTTACGGTAGTTTCTAGCAAAGTGTAGTACAAGCCACAACAATTTCAATCTCAACTCCATGAAACTAAATAACACTTGCATTTTGGTTTGCAATAATAATCAAAACTACAAAAGCGAGTTCCTATTCCATAGTGGCTAACGGAATTTGTGAACCGATATACTATCGGCGACAAGATTAATCTTCGCCGGTATAAGGAAGGATGCTGGATTCCGTTTCCTGTTTATAGCTGGTAGCTTGAACTACGGTTGGCTGACGTGGCAAGTTCCTGGAAGGTGGTGTTTCTCAGGTTAGCTTAAGTTACAGTCCAGTGGAGCGGCTAAACTCCTTCATCCAAACACCCTCTTAGCCCCTTATCACCCCTCTTATACCCCTTTTCGCCCCAACCTTCAGCACAGTCCTTTTCTCTTCAAGACGCACCTCTCACTTTCCTATTCCATACATTTCTAAAAAGTGTTGGTGTCTACTCCTCAATTACGTCTAATGGAATTCCTAGTATTCCTTTTTGAACCACTTGGCATCCCCGAATGCAAACACCTCCAAACATCCCTTCACGCGACATTAACTTGACTTCCCTTTTTTGCATTCTTACCTCCGAATAGAAAACGGAAAAAGAAAGAAAATTCATGGTTTTTCACTCGTATTCAAATTTGATCTGCTGTGGCTAATTATCTGTGGCCAATTTATAGCAGGAAGATAATGGTAATAAAAATAAAAATTCAAGTAGCTTTATGAGGGTGGTTCAAGAAAATGCCTTGTTGTTTCTTTTTCAGCTTGAAATATTTAGTATTAGTGTTTTATTGTTTTGAATTTATTCTGGTTCACCGAAATTCGGTCAGCGTAGCACAAATATTTTCGGTGAATTTGACACCTCGATCCTTTGAACTGAAAATTGTGCGACATGTGACTATCAGGTCTTTCAATTTGTTGCTCTACAATTTCAAAAAATTTGAAAAAGCAAACAGTTTTCTACTATTGCTTACAATCGAAACCAGGCAATGGAGAATATTTAAATCTGAAACTATAAAATTAAAAATTGAAAATAAATAAAGCCAAACAATGAAGAATAATTGAATCAAAAATTATTGAATTTACAACTAACATCAAGGCTTTTAATATGGAATTTTGCAATTCTGATCGATTTAATAGTGGGATTGTCCTGAAATTTTCAATATTCAAATTTGAAACTACACTATGTAGTATCAACTGACAATGAAAGTGATCGGATAGATATTTTTACCAAATAAAGTGATTTCCTTAAAAAAACACTGCATTTTACACCGTTTGAAATTAAAGATTTTCAAATATTGTTGCCCTCTGAAGCATAATTATCCAAAAGAACTTAGAAAGTGATATGCAACTTCATTTTGCTTCAAGTGAGAAGAAAATTTTATAAGATTATTATTATTAATTTATAACTCCTAAAGGATTTGATCCATCAAGAAAGAATAAAGAAGAGAAACAATACGCTCTTCAGTAATAAAGTCATTTGGTCCCCCTCGTGACCCTTTTAATCCGGAGAATCAATAATAAGTTCCCATCATAAAGTATACTCCTCAACGTCCTTCGCCACCTTCTGCTTCCTCTCCCAGCCTCTTTCCTACCATCATTGACTGGAGTCTGGTTGGCACGGGACACGAATCTCAAGTGGCGAACGCCGATAAATCAAATTAATCCAAAAGTTTTCCAAGTTTCAGCCACAGAAAGTTTCCGCGTACGCGATTGGCTCTGCTGAAATTGAAAATTCACCCTCTCGCCCTAATATTGGCGAACGTTACGCTTTATTAAATCTGCCCTCCTGGAAATGACGATGAGGGACATCAAGTTCATTATTCGACTCAATCAAATCTTAATCCCCTCTTAATTTCCTAACTCGTTTCATTTTTTCTATCCAGATATCACAAAATGTTTCTTAAATCGATTAAGAGTTTCTTTAACGATCTATATCGTAAAATTGATAATTGATAAAGCAACTTGAAAATATTCGTGTAGAAACAAACCCCTCTGGTTCTAGCATTATTATTATTAGTATTTCTCTAAATGCAGGATCATAATTTCTTCAAAGAAATCTCTTCTCTTTCATTTTTTCGCTTTCCTGGAGATAGGATTTACACGCTTGAATGTTTTAAAATAAGGACCAGTAATAGTACACAGAAAATTGGGTAGACCCGACTAAGATTTCACATTTTAAAATATGTCGAGAATTTGCGAATATTATATGTGTCTTCACCTTATTCAACATGCGCCCCTATCTTCAAATGACGAAAAGAGAAAAAAGCCGAAATCTCATTGGAGTGTAAATTTCAGATCTATTCGCGAGTTTCTTGAAAGTCCTAAAGTATCAAGGTGAAATAGAGCCGCGAATTGAACTTTGGTAGCGGAACAAGGTGGCTTTAAAATATGGGAATTGGATTAAAAGAAGCAACTTGGATGCGGGAACGAAAATGGGAATAACTTTTAATAGCAGCATTAGAAACTCTAAATTGTTTAATATAGACGATTGTACAATATTAGGATTAATGTATTGAAAATGGTTAAACTTAAAAATTGATTGAAATTGAACTTTGATTGACTGGAACATATCATTGAGGTGGATTAGATTATTTTTCTGTGGACTGAAATCAAAGTGTTTATCAACATCTGATAATTTGCATATGATCTTTTCATTTTTGCAGAGAAAAATGTTTAAAAATGTGAATTAATTATTGAAAATGCAGTTGATGGTGTATATTCTGTATAATCTACCGTAATTTGAGGGAACGCCGTGCATGGTAAAAGATTATGAAATAATGAAATTATTATAAATGACTATTCAATCATGAAATTATAATTATTTTGAAATATAACATATTATTAATATTATTATCAATATTTTTTCAATTTTTAATTATAAATTTTCAAAAATAAGTACTCTTCAATTTTAAAGGATTTATAATTCAAAGATCTGTAATTTTAAAGAGCTGCAATTAATAATTTTCAAATTGTAAATTCAAAAAATTAACAACTCTTCAATTTGGAAGATTTACAATTCAAAGTTCTACCATTTCAAAGATTTACGATTTAACTTTTTTAATCTTGAGGATTTTGAAAAGTTGGAATTGACCATTCTTAATTATTAAAGATTTGGAATTACGAATTATTAAATTTTCAAAAATTACCTACTATAGGTATGTTATTTGAATTTTTCTTCACATTAGTTTAATTTTGAAGATGTACAATTGAAAATTATTTAATTGTGAGGAATGTATAAATAAGAATTCTTAAATTGTGATGATTTTAAAAATGAAAAATCAAGAGGTTTGAATTTTAAATCTTCAAAATTGAAAAAGGTCCAATGTAAATCATTAAATTTGCATAATTTTTTATTTTAACACATAAAACTAAGATAATTTTTAATTGTTAATGTTTCAAATAAGGAAGATCTATAATTGAAAATTCTTCAATGTAACTGTTTTTTTAACGAAGAACATAGATAAGAGTCATATAACTGTTATTAAATTTCATAAATAACAAATAACATGAAATTAGAGCGGAATTGTTTCATCTTCGTTTATTGAATGTACATAAATTCTGAATGTATTAAGTATCAGCAAAACTCGAAATTATAGGCTGAAACTGAAAACACTGTAATCATAATTGAGTTACAATGAAAGCGATTTTAACAAACAAACAAAAATTTTATTAGTTTCTTTTGAAAATTTTCAAATAATTGTTTTAACTTCAAACAACTGAAAAGATTCGAAAACATTTTTTACCTATTACATTTTCCAATTAATTAAAAAAATTAATAATCAGGTGTGTTTTTTCAGGTTTCCAACGATATGAAGAACACATTTTCCGATTTTTTGCAATTAAAGTTTTTTTTTCAAGTGACAGCCATTATGTCGTAATGAATGGAATTATAATTAAAGTTGCCTAATTTGAATCGTGATTTGTATTCAAAACGAATATAACTAAATACGAGACAAAAACTTTAAATTACAGACTGAATATTTTTTCTCGGATTATGATAAACACTTTCAGAAAATTATAAATAAGATCGACTTTCACGCGACTATATTTTTCTTTTTTTAATAATTATGTTATTTAATCATGGATAATTTCAGAGAGGGTGCAAATCTGTAGTGTAAGGTTCCATTAAACATCAATAGAAGTGGCGAACTACCAACAGACACGCATACATCTAACCGGAAGTTTCATGGCTCTGTTTGAATCAACCCTGCCACCAAACGTAATTCTGCTATACGATGTGCATAATGCCAATTCGCTCGAGTTGGTGTAGTCACGTTGCACTAGAAATTCTGTTACATTCAAATGATTTTGCGTGATATTATCAAGTAGAGTGCTAGAAAAGTCAAAAAAAATTTTTTAAATTTCAATTAGTATGTTTTTTGCATTAAAAGCATTTATTTTCTATTTTTTAAATCAAAAACATAAATTAGTAAAGTCTTTTGAGTGGGAAGGGGGGGGGGGGGGGGTGAACGACATTTTATGTTACAAAATTATGATAAATAAATAAGAAAATGAAAAATATATAGAAAATATGAATAATAAATATAGGTAAATAAAAATATGCTAATAACAATAAGCATTTACTTTTCCAAACGTAAAATTTTATCATTTCTTCAGGGCATAAAATGTTCAAATCAATTTAAATCAAGGTTGATTCAAAATTTGTTGTTGTTCCTAAAAATTCAACAATTCGTATGACATTGTCATTCTTTGATGACTAACAACTTTTTTTTTGTTAAAATGCAACCACTTTGTTCAACATTTGTCTTTTTTTTGAAAATTTATCTTTTTTGTAGAATTATTTTAATTATTAATTAATTTTTTTCTAAAAAAAGTTCTCCTTTCGCTGCACTGGGAATCGAACCTCAGAACTTCCGAATGCCACCTAGTCTAAAAAGACGTTACAAAATTCTGGTATTCTCTGAAGACAACACAGATTGCTTGGAAAATTAAGCTTGTAGCATCTAACAGAATAATGAGTATATTTTCTGAAAAAAGTTTTCTCTCGATCTCTCTAGTAGCTTAATGGGAAAGCACCCGACCGGAAATCGGATTTTCTGGGTTTCGATTCTCAGCGAAGCGGAAGGAGAAGATCTTTTTACAAGAATAAATTAATTAAAATAATTTTTAATTTATATCTCCATCTAGTCTGAAAAGACGTTAACATTTTCTGTTATTCTCTCATGACAATACAGATTGCTTGAAAAATTCAATTATTTCGTACAAACTTAAAATATTTCAAACCCCTATGATAGAAAGCCATTTTTTAGTTTAAGATTCAGCATTTCAGTCAAAAATTTATTTCTTCGGTTGAAAATTAATTTTATCAACTTGAAAGTCAATTAATCCATTTTTAGTAAAAAATTTATCTCTTTCAGTTGAAAATTCAACTATTTCGTTAAAAAATTATATTTGTCGAAGGAAATTAATTTTTGTGGTTTCAGATTTCATTTTGGGTTAAAAATCAATTTTTTTAGTTCAAAAATTTAACCATTTTATTGAAAATTAACATAGTTTTTTATAAATTCATTTTTGTTGGTAGAAAATTAATCTTCTTGGTTGAAAATTCAACTATTTGGTTAAAAATGTATGCATTTTGTTGAAGATTTGTATTTTGTGGTAGAAATTTTAACTTTTTTGTTGAAATTCAACTATTTGCTTGAAAATTGTTGTATTTCGTCTTTATTGGCTGAAAAATCTTTCTTGGTTTGAAATTCAACTCTTGTTGAAAATTCGTATTTTTTTATTTAAAAATTCACCCCTATCCATAAAAGTTATTCTTTTTTCAGTTGAAAATGAAACTGGTTGAAACTGAATCTCTTTTTGTCGAGGATTTAACTATGTTGTTGAAAATTGATCGTTTTTTGGTTCAGCTTTACTGCTTTTGATTTAAAATGAAAATTTCTTTCGACTAAAACATTATCTATAACCATTCTTGTTGAGAATTCATTTTTTGTTGAAACAACATCCATAAATTTCTTTGTACATTTAATTTTAAATTCTGCGCTCCAAGACTTGACTGGAAATAAGGTGCTAATATTTTGATTCCTAAAGTAACAATTCTTTCATACCACAAAAAATATTACTGAAGATCTAAAGCAAAAAGGAAATTTTCTCAATGGGATAAGTTTTACTTTCTGTATAAGAACGCAATACAAACAGGAAAAGCTCCACCTGCTCAAAGGCATGGAAGTGAAATGGAAAAACTTTGAAAAGATTCTGTCGTTTGATTGAACCGAGGACGAGATTCTGACATTTCGAGAGAGCTACAATGTGCCGAGACTCGAGGCGCTTTAAGTACAAAGGTCTTTCTGCTTGAGTGATAAAAGTGTGTTTAAAATTCCCGCGTCGCCGCGAGGCAATTGTTTTTTAAGTCCGCCGCTAAGCTTCGGCCGCGCCCCTCCGCAAGCTCGCCTGCCTCTAATCTTCAAAGTTACGCTGAACTTTCAGCACCTTTTTCCAGCCAACTTTACCCCCTCCCCCCTCCCGCAACCCCCGCAACCCCCGGAACCAACCTTTTCTCCGTCATACCTCATGATGCCGTGCGCATTTTGCATCGTGTCGGAATAACTTTCACAGACGAATAATAATCTACGAGCAGGATAAGAGGATTGGGGAAGCGAGAGCTTTGGCAAAAAGTTATTTGCTTTTTGTGCAAAAAGCGATTAGCAGGGGCAGGGCTTTTCCTAAATAACCAACATTAAAGTGTAATTGTCGCTCGCATTTTCCGGGGAAAAAGAATATTTAATTTTATCTCGTTTCTGCTTGGTAGGAAATGAATACTAATCTTTTATGGGAAAATGAACACAATCCTTTAGAGAATATATTTTTGGGAAAAAGGGTCTTTCGGAGTCAAACAAGGAACCTGGAAGTTACATTGAGGAAGGTTAGAGAATAAAATTTAGTCAACAAGGATTTCAATTTTTTTACCAAATTTTTTTTTGTAACAAATTGATAGAATTTCTAGATACTGTATAGGTTTTCTTCAGTGGACAATTTCTTTATTGTGTATGGATTTCAAATGTGGTGAGATTCTGTAAGGAGATCTAAAAATGTTTTCATGTATTACGTGGATAATCCAAAGTATGTCAACAGGTTTTACCTCATATTTATTGCAACAAATTCAAAGAAATTCCAATATTATAATAGAAGAATCTGATAGGATCTTGAGAAATATCTTCAAAGAATTCCATGTTATATCTGCTTTACCAATATCAAAGCTTTTTTTATGAAAACTCGAGTCTCCCTTATTTTTCTGGAAATTCAGGATGCAATTTCTTTTTATAGAATCTTTGAATATAAATGATATGTAGCTTCTATCATAACTTGAGAAATGTAGTCTTTCCAGTCTAAATTTGTCAGTCCGGCCTTCATAGTTTCATATTCAATTTAATTAAAATTAAAATTAAAATTGAAATTCTTGTTTTTAATTATCCCTGATTTTTGGAAGAATTAAAGAAAATATTTAGGGTTCCTCCAAGACGATTTTTGTAAATAAAATGTTTATATTTTTTATATTGATACCTCACTAATTGAATAATTCTTTCAATCTCAAATAATTACTCATCCATTGAAATTGCAATAACAATTCTAGTGTTTTCAATTTTTATGTTTACCGCTGAATTAAAAAATTTTTCTCATCCATAACCTTAAATTTTACAATTAAAATGAAATTGGTTTAATTTTGAAAAGTATAACTTACAAGTTAAAAATCATTTATTTTCAAAAGTTTTAAGTACAATTAGTTTTAAATGTAGTTCGGATGCGTTTAAGTTTCAAAGTTCCGCAGTGGATTTTTTTTTATTTTTAATATTTTCCATTCAAAACTAATATTTATTTTGTACGATTTTTGGATTAATTTCAATAATTTCATTATTTTAAAAATATTTGTCGGAAATCCTGGAGCTTCAGAAACTTTGACTTTGAAAGATTGAATTTAGTTTTTAATTTAGAGCTTTCAAATTATTTTAATCCCTCCCCGAGGGTCTTTATGTTGTACACCATAAAGACGTTTCGATTTTCAAATTTTAGGACAGATTTTTGCTTGAATATATTCTGCTTTTTAATGACTAAAGCAAAAACTTAAAGAATTGATAAAGTTCTATTTTGTGAGAAACTGGAGAATTTCTGATACCTAGGGTAATCTGGGATGTTTCAGCAATCTGGATAGTCGCAAGCGTTATTTAGAAAGTCTGGTTACAAGTGTCTCTCAACAACATATTTAAGCTCGTTAACCGCCAGCTGCAATTTCCGTAACCGTTATCGTAACCGTCTGAAGAAGGGCAGAAGTACGATGGGGATTTCCTAATCCTAAATAAACAGCAGTGTTCCTAACACAATCTGTCTGACCAAACATTGGTCTTAACTACTCGGTTGATTAAACGCCTGTCAGTTTTGCAAGAACCTCTATCTACTTTCGAAGATGTAATTAGGTGGAAAAATAGTAATAAATGTAAGGAGATGAAATGAACCAATCCACATCCATATGAAGAAAATTTTCCATATTTTGTCACTATATTTTTATTTTCTGATCGGGATGGCTGAAAAATGAAAATCCTGAGACTAACTAAAAAATTTCTGACTGACGAAATTCCAGACAGTTACTCATATTATCGAATTTAAAAATTTTTAAGATGAAATTGCCAAAATGATAAAATATAAAAGAATGAAAAATTTCCGGTTGATAAAGTTCCAGAATCTAAACAGTAGGAAATAGTAATTATAATAAATACATAAAAATTGAAGTAAACGTATGTTTATAAAATGAAAGTATTTTACTTTATTAACAATTCATCATATTTTATAATGTCGGCAATTTCATTCCGGAGATGCTCTATTTTCGGGAATTTGAAAATTCGGTAATATTGCAGGAAGTGTCTGAACGATGAACTATCGAAAAAAGTTCGTTTATTTGGACAGAAATTTTGGTACAAATAGCCTCTTTTCCAGGTACTCCTATTCGTACCAAAAAAATTCGAATATTTGTACAGAAATTTCGTTACACCTATGGCCAATATTATAAACTGTCGGGAATTTTATTACTCGGAAACTTTCAAATTCGGGAATTTATAACTCTCGCAATTTTCTAATTTCAGGAGAATTCTATTTCAAATGTTTTTTTTTTTTTTAATTTCATTTCACGGAATTTTCCCGTCATCCCATCTAATTTTCAGTTTTAAAGAAACCTATGTTAGAAACAAACTTTTGGGTGCAAAAATCAGTTTTATAGAGAAATTGTTTTTGGAATAAGTAATTAAATATCAGCTCATATTTAATTTAATTACTGAAGAGAAAAAAATTATTTCCGAAAATGATTTATAAACTTTGTATGTAAGGGTCAATATTATCATATAATATAATGGGTTTCTATGTTTCAAATATACGTTACTTCTTAAAATACAAAGAAATTTGAATGCTGCACGTTAAAATTTATTGCACATTTATCTATTACCAATTGAAAAAAAAATTTGTGCGATTCAAAGTATCTAAACTTGAATCACATAATTATTGAAATTTGTACAATCTCTTCAATGCTTTAAATCATTTTATCAATGATTGAAATCACAATTTTTCATTTGTGAATGCACTTTAAGTGACGAAAGACGAGAAAAACCGCCAAAAGCAACAATTTTGTTAAAAAAAAATTTCTTGTAAAAGTAAAAGCGTGTGAACTTCACGAAACTTGAAATTAAGTGCCTCAGATATTCGAGCGCGCAAGACTAGACACTTAATTTCACTTAAAATGAAAAAGTGTTCGAAAACGTTTTTCTTAATACCCTTCGGTATAAACATTAGAAAGACAAAATTGCAGCATTATGTCGCTTAAAGAGCATTAAAAAAGGCAACAAAAAGTTTTCTAATCTTCTTTCAAATGTCTGGGCATTAAAAATTGAAAGTTACAACAAAAACGAATTTGCTAGAGTAAGCATCTAAAACTTTAGCCACAGTTTCGGTCGGCTGTCTGTCTGTCCGTCATACTCTTTCCTTATAAGGGAATGAGGGGCGAGTGGGAGGAGGGGAGGCAGGAGAAGTTGAGAAAGTTCGAATATGATATGCGGGGAAAGGGGAGTAAAAGAAGTGAAAGGAAGGGGAATGAGGGGAGGGAAGTAAGAGGAGGCGATATAGGGGTTGGAAGCCAAGAAGAGGATACAAAAAGTAAAGAGAGCCTGAATGTGAAAAAAGAAGAGAAGTAGGGAGGGTGAAGGGAAGTGTACATGAAGGCTAGTGTGAGAGGGGAAGTATTCGATGATGGGAAGTAGGACAGTGTGGGTAGAGGAGGGCAAGTAAGGGCAGTAAGAGAATCGGGGGGATGGAAATGGAAGAAACGGAAGTGTGATACAGGGTAGGGGATGGGGATGCAGGCTGAAACTTAATCTTTTACATAAAAAAGAAAAATTCCATCCAATCTGTGTAATTTAGAGCTCCAATGCATGCAGAATGATCATTAGAGGAATTCAGTGAGACGAACGAGAATTCATTTGAAATAAGAATGCAGAATTATTATGAAGTGAATAAAGGGTGCGTAATGGTTTAATTCGTCCCTCTCTTGTAATTATGAGGTACGTATGAAAGGAGGTAATAGGGTGTGGATGGAAGACAAGTGGGTTGACTGAAAGGGAAGCAATGGGAAGACTGGTATCGAGTATAGAAGCTTGAATTGTACTGCGAAGACGAATGCGAGATACGTTAAGAAGGGACGAGGATGAGGATAAGGATGAAGAAGAGGACGAGTAGAGGGTTCCGTTCCTACGGTTAGTGGTAGCGGATCGTTCGAGTCAGACAGTAAATTCTGAATATCGCGCTTTCCGTCTGACTGCCTCTTCGAACACATTGCTGAAACTGAGGGTTGGTACATACGACACGTGCCCTCAGAAGTACCTATAGGTACACCTGCACTCACACCAATAGAAGCTACTTCGTACGACTAATTTATCATTGTCTGCCTATATGCAGGTATGCAGAGGAGAGAATGGCGAGAGCGTGCTGGCTCTGATTTCGATGGCATTCATGCCTTGGGATTATCCCCCTAGAGCCATATCTCACGGCATCACAATGATCTCATTATATTTGAGAGGTATTTTAATTAGGTCCCCTATTTATTCATTCATCAAATAAGAAAACGATCTTTTTCTCCATTCCGATTTTTAAGACAAATCAAGATAAACTACGGATAACTCGGTACCTTCGTGGGTAATTCTATACAGACAGGTCAGTTTTGTGTCCAAGGGATGAATTGTCCAAACTTTTGATTTTATTGTATACTAAATTGACAATAGCCTTCCTTCAGAGTCTCATAAAATGGTCTACGGTGAAAAAGTTGATTTTTAATTTCAAATCACAATAAAAAACTGGATGTATCAAAAATTTCTTTGAAGCATGTCTATAAATGCCCGAAGCATAGTTGACAGCCAAACAGGAAATATTTAATGAACATTATTAAAATATATGTTTGATGGTTTTAAAACTAATCTTATCCACGAAAATCATGTTCTGGTTACCTCGATACATAAATGGCTAGCATCTTATACGAAGTATAACTTTTCAAGTTCGATGTTGGTGTGAAATAGATGAAAGAACATCTCGCCACTCATTTAGCAAGTTTCGAAAGAAAAACCTTTGAAGCTTTCATCGCAAAGTCAAAAAAAGTCCAAGAAAACGATGCGTATTCGAATTATAATCCACGGACGTAACTGGTAATAATTTTCATTTGAGAATCAAACCAATTGATGGAATGATTAAAATATAAATTAGAGCAAAATTAAACAATTTGACGATGGATGTTGGGAGCCCTTCTATTTTAAAACTTCAGGAAGACTTTTTATGCTTTTTACCGTTGACATAACATCCATCGACGTAACCTTACTTTTGGCTTTTCCTCAGGGCAAATCGAAAATGAAATGTTATTATACGCTCCTGAAAAATGCTTGCCAAACATGTAATGAAAAGTAAAGTTCCTAGATAAAAAATTTTAGTTTGTGCAGGAAGATATCAATATGAGCAAACATAATATATTTTCAAGTTTTGATATTAATTTTATTAACAGCATTTTTTTTATTGAGAAAAAAAATTTGCTGTTTTTTCTATACTAATTATTTGTTTTTCCTTTTCTATTTATTGTTGTACACTTTCTAGCATTGCTTTATTCTATTAAATAATAAGCTTCAGAGGAATATGGAAAATGCAAGATTTCAAAATACTGCAGGAGTGCTACTAATAAGTTTGTAGCTTAAGCACTTTCACGAGCTATTTTTGAGTGCTGCTGAAACTAACTTGAACTACAACAATAAAATTTTAAACAAAAAAATGGGAAACACGTTCTTATTCACAAAGTGTCCTACTTATGAAGATTTATCCATATATCGGTCGTTTACAGAAAGTTGTGAAATTTCGATCATAAGAATTTTTTGCAAGTAAAACTGTAACAAACCAGCTTAAGGAATTTTCATCACTATTCAAAAACAGATAATAGCGAAAAATACCAACATTAGAGGTCAAAAATCATATTTTTAGTGTAGGTAAATTTTAAAACAAAAATTATTTTCAATTGCGTTTTTTATTAATACAAGCGGACTTGTGTCAATCTAAAACTGTCTTTGTTTTTTAAACGACATTCAAAATTTGTTTAGAAGTCCTTAGAGAGTTTGATATTAGAGCGAATTAAATTAAAGTGGATAATAATTATGTAAGCCTTATTTATTTTTAAGTTTTATTTAAAGTCAAGTACTTTTCCTCTGAAAAAATAACAGTGCGTTTAAAAGCATATTTTAGGAAGATGATTATTGATCACTTTTAAATATGTGTAGTCCTTTATATGATTAATTTTGACTTGCATTTCGAATGGATTCCACATTTTTTCACTAAATTTGTAACACAGAAAACCGTACGATGCACATTTTTCAAAACTTTGTTAACTTACGATCAATTAACATTCTTGTACTTTTGTTAACCCTTATAGAGAAATAAAAAAATAATTTATTTTTTGTTTTAGATATTTCGAGTGATTTTTCTCTAGTTACACCCTCAAATGTGAGTGTGACTGCGTGAAAAAAAAAAACTTTCAGGACATAATTCAGTACCTTTAAAATACAATGTTCACTCTGATTTACAATTGTTATATTCTTCAACTTAATACAAATAACTCATATAAGCATGAAAAATTTACAAAATTCTTTTATCGTTAATTCCTTGATTCTTGAATGCAAATTTGTATTTTGGGACATATCACGAGTAGAAACTTGAGCTATTTTAAAACGTTGCTAAAACCTAAATGGTTGCAAGTACTTCATCCTACTATTATTTTCAAAAAATATATTCAATCGTGGAACTGGGTGAAACGGCCTAGAGTTAAATTTCACAATTTTTTAGTAACGACTCATATGTAGATGGTTTTTATAACTTCAAATTTCAGAACAATTGATTAATTGGTTATATTTTTATTACTAAAATTTTCAAGTTTCAAATATAAAATCCAAGTCTTCAAGATGCGAATATTTTGAATGAAGTACTGGAAATTGTACAGATCTAAATTAGAGAACTAGTCCTCATATTTCCAATTTAATAATAAAGGAATTAAAATGCGAATTAAAATGCAATCAATTTAAAATGATAGTGTTGGGAACAAAAAATTGAAAAACTATAAAAATGAATCAATATCAGAAATTGAAACATTCAAATTAAGATGAAGATTTGAAAATCAAAGAATTTTAAATTGAATGCCTTCCAAATAGTACAATTTCAAATTAGAATCTGAAATATTTGAGTTTTTGGTTTTCCAATTCTAGCAATAATTAAATGAAGCGATAAAAACTAACAACCTGATAATAAATAACTTCAGAATAAGTGGATGAAGAATGAAAATATGTAAAATTATAGTTCGTGAAAATTAAATAAAACCTTTGAAGATCTAAACAATTTTGAGTTTTGAGTAATTATGAATTATGTCAATAATTTTGAATTGAAGCTTTATAAATTGGAAAATGTTGAACTCAAAAATGTTAGTCATTACAAGATGTAAGATTTCAAGACTTAAAGTTCAAGATCTTCAGAATATGTCTGTAAAAATTGATCCTTCAAGATTCAACAACTTTACACAAAATTAAAAGTTTCAATTCCATATGTTCTAGATAGAACATATTCCAATTTTTTAACGTAAATTTATTTAATAGCTCACAGTTAGCGACCTAACTATGTATTGCAGATTTGAACGATTTCATCAAATTTTTATGAATGCGAATGTAAAAGTGAAACAAAAAAACCGATTTTTACTCTTTATAATTACAGACATCGTTATTTCAATGTATATAATTCCTGAAAATAAAACAAGAATTCAACGATCAAATTTGGACAACTACCGAAAAATGCTCCTATTGCAATTCCTAAGAAAAAAATTAAAAAATTTGTTTCTCTGGACAAAAATAAAAAAGAGGAAAGAAAAATGAGAAGGCAACCAACCAAATCACATTCCTTCTCTTTTTTATTTCTTTCGACTTTTTTTTTTATTATTATCAAATCACAATATGAAAGCATGAAAAGTATTTACCAACGTTTCGGTGCTCACACGGGACACTTATCAAGGCAAGAAAAATTAAAACAGGTGGGAACAGCGACCAAGCAACGATGCTAAGAATGACATTCCACACTTTATCATTTATAAGAAAATTGAAAATAATAACAAGATTTTAGAACCTAATTCAGAAGTGGTAGCAAATAACAGGCATAAATTGATACCACTCCGTCATTAATTTTTACAAAATAAAATCATTCAGCTGACGTTCATCCTATAAATAAAACATGCTTGTGTTATACTATCTAAAATACTTATAAATTTATTATGCAAGGAATTTTACTGAATATTCAAATGCGTGTTCAGTGAAATATCAAGAAACTCGAGATTTCAAGATTGCAATTTGATAGCTTCACCGAGTTCTAATGAAACACAAATTCGCTTTTTCATTGAGGCAGCTAGCACTGAGCAGGAAGTCTCTGATTATTCTTTGAAAACATTTATTAGTAATTTTACGAGTCGTTTTCTGACATTAGAGTGCTTTTGTACAGGGCATCGAGTAGTTGGTGCACCTGTGCCACGCTTAAAGTGCGAGAAATTGGTTTTAAAGCCACGTTCCCCGTATTGTGCAGCACCTGAATGGAAGCTGCCCGATATCGACAGAATGTATTGCCTCGATATGTTACATTTGCCTGTAGTTGCAACTACATAGAAACCCGTTCAACACATATATACACACACACGATCGATGCCATCAGTGAGAACTAAGGTAAAATTATGAAAATGCACATTCTGAATTCAATGGGGATAATAAGAAATTATTTTAAAATGCAACAGGAATAATGTTCGTACATTCATCTAAATAACAGGGTTCGAAACGGGTTACTTTTTAGTAACTTAGTTTTTTTTTTGACCGCGGTTACCAAACAGTTACTTATTTCATGAAAACGTTACTTTTGGTTACATTTTTTGCCCGAAGTGAGGAAATGAATTAACTCATTAATCGTATTATTTAAAAACTTGTGAAAAATTTGAAAATTCAAAATTTTTCAATACATTTGGCCCTTTAGAGCCGGGAGAATTACGGGAAAGTAATAAAATAATAATTTCTTCGTATGTAAAATGTGTAAAAAAGGGCATCAATTGAATTATTATGAATCCTGATAAAAATCGCAATTAAGCTAAAATTGCTAGTTTTTAAATTAAAATTTGAATCTTTTTTTTTGATTTTTTAATTTAAAATTCTTACTTTTTGGTAGAAAATCAATCTCCTTGATTGAAAATCACGTTTTTGTTTTGAAATGCATAATTTTATTCGAAAATTCATCTTTTTGATTAGAAATTTACTTATTTTGTTGAAAATTCGTCTTTTTTGGTTGAAGATTCCCCTGTTTTCGTAGAAAATTCAACTATTTGGTTGACAGGTAACTTTTTGTCAGAAATCCATATTCCCTGGTTGAAAATTCAATTCGTTTGTAAAAATTGGTATTTTGGCTTAAAAACTCAACAATCTGTTTTAAAAAATAACTTATTTTGTTGAAAAGTCCTCTTTTTAAAATAAATTCTACTGTTTTTTATATTAAATTGAAATCTTTATTGGTTAA
The DNA here is from genome assembly GCA_932178445.1 of Andricus quercusramuli. NCBI lineage: Eukaryota > Metazoa > Arthropoda > Insecta > Hymenoptera > Cynipidae > Andricus > Andricus quercusramuli. The sequence continues at coordinate 155,477 of CAKNXH010000613.1, read as the reverse complement.
CTATTACCTTTTTCTAAAACAATTCATCTCTTTTAGTCAGAAAAGTTCAACCATTATTCGTTAAAAATTGAACTACTTTCTTAAACATACATATTTTGTTGAAAATTCCTAATTTTTGTGGAAACTTCTTGTTTAAGAATGATTATTTTCGGTTGAAAATTCAAGTATTTCAGTTAAACATTTATCATTTTAGTTGAAGATTCATCTTTTAGGTTGGAAATAAAATTACTTGTTCGAAAGTTAAAACGTTTTGTTACAATTTTTATTTTTGCTGAAGATTAGTCGTTTTAATTAAAAATAAATTTATTTGATTGAAAAATGAAGTGTTTCATTGAAAACTTGTTTTTTCTCTGGACGGTTACCATGGTTGGATGGTAATTTCAGTTAAAAATTCATCTCTTTGGTTGAACATTAATTTTTTGACTAAAATGTAATTATCCAATTTTTGGTTGAAAGGTTATCTTTTATTAGTTGAAAATTCTTCTTTTTTTTGTAGAGATTAATCTTCTTGGTTGAAAATTCATCTTTTTCGTCAAAAATTAAATTATTCTAGTTGAAGATTCATCATTTCATTTCAAAACCTATCTTTCTGATTCAAAATTCAACTATTCCAGTTGAATATTCACAATTTTATTGGAAAATTCATCACTTTGTTTGAACATGTAACTGTTTTTTTTGAAAGTTAGTTCTTCTGTTTGAGAGTAATTTTTTCAACTGAAAATTGAACTTATTCCAATTGAAAATTCTGTAGTTATAGTTCAAAATCCATATGTTTGGTTAAAAATTGATTTTTTTAAACTTGAAATTGAATTATTTGAGTTTAATCTCTAAATTGAATTTGAAAATTAGGTATGAAGTTAAATCTTGTTTGGTTATTTTATCAACTATTACATTTTGCGTTAAGAATTAATCTTTTTTAGTGAGAAAAATTCCATCATTTTGTTAAAAGTTAAACTACTTTTTAAATAAATTTTTGGTTGTTGAAGATTCATAATTTTGGTGGAAACTTCGTCTTTTTTGGTGAAAATTCTTTCTTTCTTGGATACTTTTTGGCTACATTATTGTTACTTTCCAAAGAGGAAACTTTTTTGCTTAAAATTTATTTTTTCGGTTAGAGATCCATCGTTTCATTTGAAAATTCATCTCATTCGTTGATAATAGAGTTATTTTGTTGAATATTCATTTTTTTTGTAAAAAATCAATTTTTTAAAACTGAAAATCTAAATATGCAATTTGTGGTTTAGAATTGATCTTTTTTACACGAAAATTAACAAATTTGGTAGAAAATTTATGCATTTAGTTGAAATTTCTTCTTCTTCGGTAGAAAATTAATCTTCTTCATTGAAAATTCATCGTTTCGTTAAAAAATGTATCTTTTTTATATAAAAGCCAGAATGTGTATTTTTTTAGGCAAATGAGTTTGCAAATATTGAATCTATTTTATTCATGTACTAGCAATTTTATTGAACAAATAAAAGTGCCGGTGGAATGTTTTTGTTCAGGTGAATCCTTATCAACTGACTGCTTTTTATACAAATTAAAAACATGGTATTGATTCAGTACTGCGTATTTATTAAAATGTTTGGAAAACCATTTATGGGTAAATGTCAAATTGTAGGCAAATTTTAGCACCTACAGTGGCAATTATAGTATTATTAGGTATTAAATATTTTATAACGAAAATTCATCTTATCACATCTAAAAATTTTTAATTCAAAATGGGCAGTTATGAAAATAAGAAATAATATTGAAATTCGTACATGGAATACGGGAAGTGTATGGAGTCTTTCAATTATCTTGAAATCTATTTATTACATCGTGCACATACTAAATAAGTAACTGAGTAATCAATCATGCTTTCATTTTTATCAAAATTGAAAATATGAACTTATGAAAATTCAACAGGTGTAACGAAAAATACATTGAATTACTCATTTTCTAAAGTTTTTATCTTAGAATCTCAGTACCTTTTATCTGTAATAACAAATCTACCTACCTGTGCTGTAATATAATTTCCAATACATCTCTTCCCTTCTAATTGCCTTATTTAACTCACTTTTTAAGACGATAATGAACCTACTCATGAAAGAAAACACAGTTGAGCAAGGAACTGAATGGTTTTCATAATTTTCTTTTACTCCGGAACTGGGTTTCAACGCACGTACGGGAATGACGTTTTTGTTGTCAAAATCCACTTTTCAGTTTCAATGTCACATTCGCAAAAAAAAAGAGTTAATATTTCAAGCTCAAGTTTATAGAATCTTGTATTTTACGATACGTCTAATATTTCTGTATTAATTACTTAACTGTAACTACAATATTTTAGTAGAAGAAAAGACGTACGATAATGACGTCTGAACATAGAAAAATCGAGGGACAGACTTTAAGGTTTTATACAATATTATTAATTTGACTTAAAAAATGTGCGTACATTAAATTTATGTTCATATAAAGTTTAGCAACTTGACACGTTAAGCTTTTTTTCAGGTTACTGTCTAAAAAAAGGAGAAAATCAGTTTATCCTTGTGCAAGGTGAGGTTGGGACGCCGTACGGCAATGACGCTTGTGGAGTTCTTATATTAAATTGAAGTAAATAGGAACAGAAATGATAGAAAAAGAACTGAACATTCTGTAGAGGATGATAATAAGTATTTATTAAATTAAAAAAAAAATCAGTACAAGTATGTAAGTGAATGTTATATTACTGGGACTTCAAGTTTGCCTTCAATTTGAAAATTACCCTCATACACAACTAATAAAACTATGGACATTGTCAGCTGTCACAACGAAATTATTTAGTAACATAAATTGCTTACCGCATTTTCCACGAAAAGCCACCGTAATGTTGATACTCTTAGTGCAAGCTACTTTGTTCAACTCGCACAAACTTGCGTAATCAACCCCATCTGAACCACAGACAGGGCCAGAGCCCTCGTGATCCCCTAAGTTTGGACACGATTCTAAACACTCGCATTTTGCTTCGGTGCCGTCTCTACTTCTAACGCAGCGAGCACCTAGCGAACAATTTAATTTTGCACAAGGATCCTTGATTTCTGAAACAGAAAAAGAAATAAATTATTTAAAAATCCATCATATTTCATCTGAATTATATTTTTTGTTCATAAAATTGTAGATTTTGTTATTACACTTAATCAAGTATAAATTGCTTAAATGATTGTCAAATGAAGGGTAGAAATGCAAAAGGAGTCAAGCGCTATTTTTCACTTTTGTCAGGAGAGACTAAAGACATGTTGTAAATTCAGCGGGACCATTTAAGAAAAGAATAAGAAAGTACTTTCGAGATACTTTCATGCTCTATCGAACTAAAAAAAGTTTGCTCACAAAAAGCTATCCGGTTTCGAGAAATTGAATGAAATATGTCACGTTTCGAGGTTAGATTTTGTGTCCGTATCGACTTTTAACATCTTTCAACATTAATTGTGGAGCCAATTTGCAGTTTAAGAAAAAACGAAAAATTTGATTTCTAGCTATTGAATGGACGAATTCATTCCCAAAAAGTTTGTTTTAAAAAAATCGTGCAGTTTCGCGAAATCTGAAAATCCAATTATGACTTCGAAATGGTGTAAAACTGACATTTCAACTTCAAAATAATGACGATAGCAGTAATAATTTTGCATATTTCAAAAAAATGAGGAATTGGGTTATTCAGTGCTGAACGGAAGAGACCCAATAGTAATTAAAAATAATTAGCCAGTGTCGAGAAAAATGAAATTTGATTTTTTACTTTGTGGTTAGAAAAGCTTCTCGGACTGTGAACACAAGAACACAAATTTTGAAAAATGATGCCCCAAAAAAATCATTTGGCAGGCATGTGTAATAGAATTTATCTGATTTTTTGATCTAATAATCCCGATTTCGAAAATTTGGCGCTTGACTCCTTTTGCATTTCTACCCTTCAAATGTCAGTAAGAAATATCTTGCTCTTGACATTCGTTAATTGTGTCATTAATTCCCAAAAATAATCAGTTTCCACGATTCACTAGAAGAGCAATATTGTTTAAGCAAATGATAATTCTTCAATCAATTTGCAATTATTTAGAACGTACTTAGAAACTTTTTATGTATCTAATAAAAATAATTCATGTTTTGGGCCTTTTGTGGGCCTAATACAATATCAATATCAAAAGGTGTCAAAATAAGGTGTCAAAATGAGGTTTCAAAATAGAAACTTGTTGGGTCTCAATTCTTCCTTAAACATTTCTCGAAAGGTGAATAAACTTTAATTCACAAAAAGTTACTAACAAGTACATGGTTTCACCATTTTTTCAAACGAGCTTCTCCCATTTGGGTTTGAAGAAAAAAGATAATTTTATTTTCCAGAAAACTGAAAATCGGGTGAGGGGGGGGGAATCACCAAGAATCAAAATTCTAATTTTCACAGGTATAGATTTTGAACAATCCTATTATCACACATAAAACTAGGGTGACCACAGCTGATTTTTGGAATGTAGGACAATTGGAGTTCAAAAAAGTGGACATAGGCTTGAAAAAAAGAGGACAAAATAGTGCTAAAATTTTAAAACAGTATAGGAACAAAATAAGGGTAAACATGAATCGGATGAATTGGAAAATAAGATTAGAAAGAAAAATATATAAACAATCTTCAGATGTTCTATAGTTTCAAAACGAATATCTTGTTGTTGACACTTCTAATTCTAAAAGTATAATTTCTAGGAAGTAAAATTTCAGGCCTCGGACTCGTTTGAAAAATTAAAAAAATGTTTCTTCAGTAGCAAAAATTTTGAAAAATAGTAAGGAAATACTGTCAGATATTTGTTAAAATATTACATGTAGGGATTAACTATTAATTATTAAATTAAATTGTATGAAATCTGGTATCTGTTCAGATCCTCTGAGAATTCTGGAAAACAAGTGATTCGTTCCAAATCCCTTTGAATCTTTGAAATATTATCCTTTGAAATTTTTTGAAATCCTTCGAGATTCTTTAAAAAAAATTTTAAATGTTGAAATCTCTATAAGTTCCTTGAAATCTCTTGAAATATCCTAAATCTTTTATAATCTCTTGAAAAATGACGAGATATTTTCAATTAATTGAAATCCACCAAAATATATTGCAAAACCTTGAATTTTGTTGAAATGTTAAAAAATCCCGGAAAAAATCCAATTTTTCAATCTTTTGAAATATACAGAAATTTCTTATCATCTTATGCAATCTTTTAATCCCTTTAAAAATCATATCTTCATCATAATCATATCTTTACCTTTATCATAATCTTATCCAATTATATATTCAATATTTTTATAACTCCTTAAAATCGTGATATTCTTATTATTCTTGTTAATCTTCTTCCTGAAATTCTCCAAAGTCTTTGAAATCCATTAAAATTAACATTTGTATTGAAACTTCTTAGAAATCCTACAGAACTGCGTAAGTCTGGCAAAATCTCTATAAATCCCTCAAAATACTTTGAAATCCTGTGAATTATTTTAATATCTCTTAAAATTTCTTTAAAAATTCTAAATCTATAAAATCCCTTTAAATCTTCTGAAATCGCTAAAAATTTTGAAATCTTGGTAAATTCCTTTGCATCTTTCAAAATATCTAAAATTCTTCAAAATCCTTTAAAATCACTTAAAATGGATAGAATCCGTAAAATCCAGTAAAATCAATAGCAATTCTACAAAAATCTAGTACTCTCTCATAAACATCTTGAAATCTGTAATATCTTCAAAAATTCCTTCAAAAATCATGCAGTCTTTGAAATCCTTTAAAACCCACTCAAGTCTATAGAAAACTATTGAACTCTATTGAGATCCTCAGAAAAATCCTTGAAATGTTCTGAATTTCTTAAATTTTACGGTATTCTTTGAAATCGTATGAAATTCTTCTCTAAAAATCTTTAGACATTCTTTGAAATTTCCAAAAATGCCTTATATCTTCAAAATTCTTTGATATCATTGATACCCTATTGAAATCCCTTTAAATTTTTTAAATCTTGCAAATTCTTGATATCGTATTATTCTCGTAAATTTGGTTCATCTCGTTTTTTGATTCTTGTGAAGTTTTATCTTAAAACCATTCAAAGCCTCTGAAATTCACTAAAATTAGTTTTTTTTAAGTTCGTGGAAATTCGAATAACTTCTTTTCGAAATATTAGGAACATAGTTTCATTAATAAAGAAAAAGTGTCAAAAAGTGCAACAGCGTCATGAGTCTGAGGTCTGAAATTTACCCATAATGCATCAATTTTGAAGAACACCACCAGATTTGATTTAATTTGTTTCTTTTGAAAACCTGAAAAATCCTATACCCGAACAAAGCCAAAAACTCTGTGGGATAGAAGTCATGTGCTTAAAAAAGAGGACATATCCTTAAAAATCCGGATAGATGGTCACCCTAAATGGAACTAATCACCCATTAGGTCACCCTAAATGGATGGTCACCCTAGATGGAACACCCTAAATGGAACGGAGGAAATTTATTCATTAAAATTTACTCAATAAGTTCGGTAAATGGTGGACATTACTGCATTGAGATGAAGCTTTCATTTATTTTAGGATTCAATACAAAACAGAGCTATAAAAAAATACAAAAGAGTTGTGTAAAATCTCAATTCCAAAAGTGAAAATTCTGATATGTAATAATTGATATGAGGATTTTATCATGTTTATACCAGTATATTATAAAATAACGCAAAGTTATATAAATATTTATTTAATGAATGATAACAAGTTTAATTTCCTGTGATATTAACTTGACTTCGATTAAGAAAGGAATTACACAACAGTAAGGTAAAACGAGAGCGCTAGAGACGTCAACATTGTCAGGGCTAAAGCTTAAAGCCAAGAATCAATTATTTAAAAATTATTAATAGTTGATAAAGTTTCAATCGGAAGTTCAAATTTGTTTAACTACTGGGGCTTTTGAATCGAAAAAACTCATTTTTTCAAAATTATTATGTGTAAATTGTTTAATTATGAACATATTCAGTATCTTTTGATAAAATCAGTTAGTGTTCAATTCTTAACGTGCAAACTACAGTACAGGTTTGAAAATCAATAATTTATTTATTTTTACAGTTGTTCAATCTGGAACTTTTTTTTAATCAAAAATGTTCAAATTAAAACGCTTTTAAGTTTTAATTGTTTCAATGTTCGAAACTGTATAGATTTTTTTCCTAAAAATATGTGAAATTTGTAGCAGAAAATAAATGCACTGTCATTTCTTGGTTTTCCCTTCCACAACAAATTCCCGTAATTTTTCGGTTTCCTGGGACACTGGGCACCCTCATTAAGTTAAAAGTACCACCTACATTATTAGACAATCTTAAGAATAAAATCGTTTTCAAAATGTAGAACCCTTATCAGTTTAAAATACAAATTCTTCAAACGTGAATATATTTGAGTAAAATTAATTGCCAATTTCAGCACTTTAAATCGAAAAGCACATTATTTTAGTTAAACAGTGATAAGTTTGTCATTCAAACATAAGAAATTAAATAACTAACTAAATAACTGCTAGGTAATCGACATCTCATTTTACCCAACTGTTGGGTAATCTTTATTATCTAGTCGTATCATTTCTTACTTCATCACAAATTGAATAATAATGAATTTATATTAATAATTCATATTTTCACATAAAATATTACCCTAAATCATTTTACATGACTGAAAGTGGAACTTTTAAGAGTAGCCGTAATGTCCTCCGTTTACCAAACTAAGTTATGGGAAATTTAACACACATATATTCTCCGTGCATTATTAATTTTCAAATTGTACCAGTGATTGCACATGTTTTTCATCAAGCATAAAACTAGATTAGAGTTTCATCATCGGAAATTCCCAACATCATTTTTCCTTGTTATAATGGCGGTAATACAAAATTATGAACTAACAAAATGAACTGGTGGAAAATTGTGTTGGGGTAAGCGCGAAATCGTGAAATTGGGCGCGAAAATGTTTACGTGCGTCGCGTCGGTCGTGTGAGAGTGGCGGCAGATTCGAATCGAATGGGTGAAAACAAAACAAAAGAGAGAACCAATGCCGTAATCAATGATTCTTCTCTCGCGAAGCGTCGAGGAACAAACGTAATTACAAATTGTAAACGGGCTGGGCGACCGTTTGTAACATACTGTGAAATTAAATCCGTGCTATTCACCACGTATAAAGTATCGAGAGAACACGCTTGTACTGCCACGAAGCTTATGCTCAATTAAAGTTCACGATACTCGACCTTTATTTCATCCTGCTGGCTAAATTTTCACATAAAAAAAGCCTTCTGTGCCATTTACTTTTTGTAAATACGTTAATTTTTCATTCGTTGCAAAAAACATCTCATTTCGTCCAATTCGTTCAAAAACTACGTCAAACTGTTACGGGGTAGGGGAGGGGGTAACATGTTTTAGGACGATTGTGATAGTGGGGAGGGGTTAACGGAAAATGTGAATAACCATTTTTTGAAATGCTTGAAAACATGATTCTTTTTAATTTAAAATCGACTATTATATTTTTCATTCAGAATTTATCTCTTTTGGATGAAAATTCTATTTGGTTAAGGGTTTAACTATTTCGCGAAAAATTCATTTTTTCAGTTGAATATGAATTTTTTTCAAATACAAATTAAACTTATCCATTTTTGGCTTCAAAATTATCACTCTTATTTGACAATTCAACTACTAAATTTTTAATTGAAAATTAAACTATTTTTTGAAAAGTTAAACTACTTTGTTAAAGATTGATTTTATTGATTTAAAAATTCACGATTTCGTTGGAAATTCATTTTTTTTCTTGGTTGACAATTATTTTCTTTAAGTCATTATTAAATTAATAATTTTTTGGCTGAAAATTAGCCGTAACTACTAGAAAATGCAGCTATTAAATTTTTAATTGAAATTCATATTTTCCTGTCAGAAAATCAACTATTTGGTGGGAAGTTGAAGTATTTTGCTAAAAATTCATTCCATTGGTCACAGATTGAATGATTTTGTTGATAGTTCGTTTTTTGAGTTGAAAATGAATTGTTTTTATCATTGATCATTTTTAGTTGAAGTTGACAATTCAGCCATTTAGATGAAACTTGAACTACTTTTTAAACATTTATTTTTTTGGTTGAAGATTTAACTATTTTGTTGAAAATTAGATTTTTCTCATTTAATAATTTTTCGTCTTAACTGACAAAGTAACTTTTCCATTTCTGTTTGAAAATTTATAGTTTCCAGATGAAAATTCAACTATTTGATTCAAAATTTATGTATTTTGTTATAAACTTGCCTTCCTTGATAGAAAATTATCTTCTTGATTGAAAATTAAACTTCTTAGTTGAAGTTGAACTTCTTTGTTAACAGTGAATATTATTACTTGAAGATCCACTTTTTCGGTTGGAAATTCAACCATTTTCTTGAAAATTCTTTTTTTTTTATGTTGAAGATTTAACTATGTCATTGAGAATAAGTTTTTTCTTGTTTGATAAGTAATTTTTTTACTTCAAATTTGAAGACTCCAGTTCTAGTTGAAATTGATCAGGTTCAGTTGAAAATTCAACTATTTGATTCGACATTTATGTATTTTGTTACAAATTCTCCTTTCTTGATAAATAATTAACTTCTTAGTTGAAAATTCAACTTCTTGGTTGAAGTTGAACTACATCGTTAAAAATTTATTCTGTTAGTTGAGAATCCAGCTTTTTGGTTGAAAATTCAAATATTGTGTTGAAAATTCGTTTTTTTTGTTTGAAAATCAATTTTTTGAACTTTTAATTTAGCTTACCATTTTTGTGTATAGTTATCATTCTCAGTTAAAAATTAGGTTTTTGTTGACGAATTCATATTTTTTGGTAGACAATTCAACTGCTCTATAAAAAAAAATTTCAACATTTTTTTTTTATAAATATGCAACTGTTCTTCCAACAATAAATATTTTTTGGTTGAACATTGAAATATTTTGTTAAAAACTAGTCCATCTTGCTTAGATTTTTGGTCGAAATAATAACTATTATATTTTTAGTGGAGAATTATTATTTTTCTATTGAAAGATCAACTACTTGGTTAAAAATTGAACTTCTTTGTCAAAAATTCATTTTTTTATTGAAGATTCAAAATTTTAGTTAAAAATTCGAAGATTGTGTTGAAAATTTAATTATTTTGTTAAGAATTCTAATATTTGATCAACAATTCATCTTTCATTCCTGGTCGGGAAATCAACTACTTTGTTGAATTTTCTTTTTCTAAATAGAAAATTTTTCCTTTTGGACTGAAAATTCAACTCGCTTTTAAAACCTTTCTCTTGGCTTCAAACGCTATCTATTTAATTCAGAATGCAACTGTATTTTGTGAAAGCTTAAGCTTCTGTTGTTTGAGAATTAGAAAAGTTGGTTGAAAATTCATACTTTGAGGTGAAAAATAATTTCGTCTTGTTCAAAATTCATCTCTTTTGTTGAAAAAGTTTCAAAATAGCTTGACGTAGTTTTTGAACATTCCTAAGAGAAATATTTTGAATATCATCCATTTTAAAACGCATCTGTGAAAATAAAGAAAGGATGGATATTTTTTTAACGACTACAATAGCCATTGGTGTTTTTATTGCTTTCTCACCACGATTTTCGAGTTTTCTGCAAACAAAAGTTGCCAACACCGAAACACTGAAATTTACGTTGCATACGTGAGCCCGAGTTTATTTACTTGAAGCTACTCGTTGTACCCATGTCGAGTTCTTTCGTTCGCCACTTTAATGAGAAGAGCGAAAGAACGCTAAAAATGTCCGTAAAAAAATAAATTTCCACGCTCTCCTAGTGATCAATTCTTCAGTCGGTTAATTAGTCAAATTAAATTTTCATCGTTCATAACTAAATAAGTAGCTTAAGCTTAAGGTAATTAAAAACCTTCATTTCGTCAGAGGACTAATTAGCATCAATTAGGAAAAGAGAAATAGAGAATTTGAAATAAATGATTAAATTATTGATTTGTTTCACGGTTATGTACCTTTGGGGTAAATGTAGCAACTCCGACACAATGTTACAATGGCAAAGATTATTGGTAGGGGACGAAATTTCATGTTTTGAAATATTCACCCTTAATCTGGTAAATCTGTAATTAATATATGTATAATTTATTAATTTCAAGTCGCTTTACCAATTTTGCGTTCTAATTGAATGAATTCCAATTTTGTTCCGGTAAACTGAATTTGGAATTGAATGTAAATTTCGGTAGAGGCTTATAAATGACGATAAAGAAGAGAAGATTAGCGGATAAAATATCAATATTATCCTCCGTATTAACGCTATTTCCGAATCGCAAAATTGGCGCCATACGATATCGAATGTCTATTTCCGATTGTGCCGTTTAGTAGGTATAAAGCGCTCCATAAATTATTCGTTCAATAAGCGTAATTATTCCACTCGCCACACGTGGCGCGTGATTAACAGTAATTTCTTTCCCATCAATTACACCAACTGTACCACCCACGAAAGAGAAAACTGTATGAATGATATGCGGCGGTTTGATACTCATATTTCGTATCCATCCAGTCATTATCTGTCTACATGATAATTTTCTCTACAATTTTGGGTTAATTAAAATTTTCAAGCTTTAAGACTTTCATAATGTGATTAGTAATTTTTAGGGTAATTGGATTTTGATAATAGTGATTCAATAATATCTTTCGAATACTGTTGTTTAGCATACTTTTAAGGGGGTATTTCTATTTGACCGGACCAAAAAATCGATTTTTTTTGTTAATTTTCTGATAGTATATAGTATGTGGAATTTCTACGCAAAGGGATTTGTTTGGTTCGGAATTTTTAAAGAAGCTGCAGCAGGGTCAACTGCGCAGAGCGGAGAGTACTCAGCCGCACGTGTGGAGGGCCGCCTCGACTGTCAGGCAGGCAGGTCATAAATGTGTATAATAGAGTCATTGTTCGTATACATGAAGTTGTTTAAAATTACGTGAAGATTGAACACGCTTGTGGTATTAGTATTTCTTATATTCTAAATTGGGGGCTCTTCCAATATGATGTTTTCAAAATACATTCTCCACATTTTTTTTATTATTTAATTTATTATTTATTCTTTATTTCTTATCTTAATTTTATTTCTATAAATTCAATAATAATTCTTTAATTCTCCTAATTCGGAATAACGGAATCTTCGCAAAATATCTGACTTTATTAACACAAGGTGGAAGCTGGAACAGCAAAAAAACGGGAAATGGTAGTGAACTAATTTTTGACCAGGAATGTTACAAATTTTTAGTGAAAAAAATATATTCAATAACGATAAGTACCATAAATTCCATATCAGATGATATAATGCAATCTAAAAGAAAATTTATTTCAACCATTTTTGAAATCTGAAGTTCAATTGTTAATTTTTCCTATTATGGAATCAATAAGTTTTCCGAGCGTAATTCTGAAATCTTTAATTCTCTACTTCTGAGCGTACATTTTGCATTTAAAGAACTTTAAAAATCAGTTTTAAAGACTCAAGGAATTGAAATTCGAAAAGATTTAAAATTCAAAATGCTAAAAAGTATTAAGTTGATAAACTGTAAATATAAATGAATTAATGATTTGTAAATTTGAACATTTTATTTCAAAATTGAAAATTAAACAATAATTGAATCAACAAGACAATTTTAAATCTGTTGAAAACTAAACAATTCACATATTTTAATATCAAAAATTGAACTGTTGTAATTCGGATGCCTGAGTAGTCAAATTTTAAATTTTGATGTGTAATAATTGTTTTAAATTGCTTGAAATGATATAATTTTGATCATTTACAAACTTATTGATTCATTTACTAATTTAGAGCTTTGAAAAGGACAGTATAGATTACTATTCCTAACCAGAAATATTTAAACTGTTCAATTCATGAAAGTTTTGAATTTTGAATTTTAGTTTCAAGAGCACTCAATTAAAAATTTTTTAATCAAAAAGTGTAAAGAGCTTCCATTTTATACATATAAATTATTAAAGGTTTGAATGAAAATATTTTTAATTTTAAAGTTTTCTCCAGCTTCCCTTGCAGAAGCTTCAAATTCGAAAGAATTTCACTTCGAGTGCCATAATTTGATATCGAACTTCTTAATTTCAATAATCTTGAAAAGTTTTTGCGAACCTTGGAAAAAACTGGAAATATTCAGGAATTTCTCCTTGATTAAAACCTTAAAGAATAATGCTTCAAAAGAAGTATGGAGTCTTAGAAAATTATGATTGTCAGGATAGTAAAATATTTAATTATTTTATTCTTGAACTTTTGAATAATAATTTATCAAAGAAATCTGCCCACATCAGTCGTCTCTGAAAATTAATCTAGAGGCGAACATTCATTTACTTCAATTATTTTCATGTTAAATCCTCTTAAAATTTTTATAAAATCTCACGTAGCTCAATTAAGCTTCCGGTAAAAAATCAGCTTGACTTATATATAGCTGAACTTAATTGAGTTTTAGGTGGTTATATTTCTACTTCTTAATTTGAGGCAGAATTGAGAAAATTAGTCTAGTTTCTGAGACGAATGAGAGAGTGAATCAGATAAGAACTTGCGGCTGGTGATTTGCATATACAGAACTTGAGGGTAGTTTAAATTCCAAACAATTTAGATGATAGGTCAACCAGTCAGTGTTTAGAAGTTAAACGAAGCAAGAGTTGAATGCAGGATAAAGGGTTACGTCAGACGAAAGAATAATTAGTAGCTGACGAAGTGGAGCTGAGGCTAACCGCCCTTAGGGGACGAGGTCAGTGGAAAGGTAGATTACTGGTCAGGCGTAACCGTTAAGAGAACATCTCCAAAGTAATTCACTTCCTCTCAAAAGGAAACACCTTTCTAACCAAAATACCAAAAACCTTTGCAAAATTATAATTATGACTCAACGAGAACATTGCGCACTCTATGCGCTCACTAATTACCCTATCTCAAGAGAAAAACCCCGGTTCATTTTCCAGGAAACTGAGAGGATACATTTTTTATAGATCTTGCCTTATTAGGGAGAGTCCAGAAGATCCTACGAATCCTCACAGAATTAAATGAAAATCACATTTTTGTCAATATTCTTCTGTTTATTTTCCTAAAGTAAACAAATTTTAAACTGGCTGTAAATAAATGCCAAATATAAAAATAGCGAATTTTTAGCAATATAAAAACTTTTTATTTTACAAAGAAAAGTCTGGGAGGAACTCGAAATTCATAGGATAATTATTTGAAGGACTGATTTTAGAAATCTATAAATGTCAGATTTCTGGGTTCATCACCCTAAGAGATATTTATTACGAAAAATGGAAAACCAGATTAAAGTGTCTATTCAAGAAGACATTTTTCGTATCAAAGGATCAACAAGTAAAAATGGAGGTCAAATTTTGCATAGGAAAAAAATTGAAGTTAGGGAATATGTTTTGGTTTCCAAAAATAATTATTTAAATCTAAGTAATGAAATAAAAAAAACTAAATTTCGCCTGTTGTAAAAATACGATTTTTAATCGATACTGGACAATAAAGTTACTTTCGTTGATGCTTATTACAAATTTTAATACTAATGAATACATCTGATTTTGATTAACCAAAATTCGTTACTAAGAAATTCTGAGTTATTGTCAGTTTTATCATGCACATAAAGTGACATTCTTTTTAAGCCTTCAACTGAAACTGGATTCTCAATTAAGTGTGTCAAATTTAGCAACGCTCCTTTCTTCGAGTTTTTTCAAATTGCCCAATCGGTTCACATATTTTTAAGAAAAGGATTGAAATATCAAGTATAATTTCCAAAATTTAAAAATTAAAAGTCAATGCAGACATTCTGATACAAATTGTCGATATATCTAGAAACGTATATTCCTTTGTGTTGGCTGACCTTTCAGATACAGGGTCGAGAAATAAATTAAATTCATAAACTGTTTTCATTCACGATCAATCTCCATTAATTATCGTTATTGTTGTATATAGGGTATTCGGTTGCACCCATACATTCGTGTGGTGAAAATTAAACGACGCTTCATTGCCACAGTAACTGTCCACTAATTACATAGCGGCGTACTTTGCATCTGAGCATGGCATAAATAGCAACGTTGCATAAAACCAGTCTCCATTTTGTAATCATTTTGGAAGGTTGTTGTAAATCTTTGCAGATTACTACGAAAGTGTTAATCATCTTTAGTAGTAGTTACTCAAAAGTTTATGCTGCGCTGCTGTGTCATTAACCATCATCATTTCAGGGGATTTATACTTTCATGACATTTCTCCACATTGAGATTACATATGTAATTATGATTATATGTGATTATGAACAGAATTTCAGGATGTAAAGTATTATTGATTTCATGTCTGGGAAACAACAAATTGATATTTATTAGGTGAAAACATTTTTTCCGATTCCTTTCTGAATATTTATGTCCCACCAAAAACTTCTGCGACGCAAAACATCTGCTAAGACAAATACATGGAATCGTGAAATCAAAGGTGGCCAAGTATTTTGGGAAAAAATATTCATAGTGAAATATATCAAGAAACTTATTTGGATGAGTTACTCTAAAGACATTTTCTTAATGAATGAAAAAAAACTTAGACACTATACAATTCGACGGGATTATATAATACCATCAATCTCTCATACCTGGTAATTTTTTGTTGAATTAATATTACTGATAGCATTTAATCCCGCCAGGTGATTCATAATATGAGTCTTAAAAATATAAAGAGGGTATTTCATGAAAAAAGTTTCCTAATATATTTCATTACGAACATTTTTTTCCAAGTCACTTGAAGAACTTTGATTTCACAAACTCATGTAGTTGCTGGCTGTTTTTTTTTGCATTGCGGATGTCTTTGGTGTAATTTAATATTTATATGTAAAGAAGTAAGATATGTAATTCAAGCATTTTCAATCCTTAATGAGCATTTTTGCTCATTAATTTGTTAATGTAAAAATAAACAAATTTTTAAAAATGTTGTCATCTTCTGGATATTATTTCTGAGGAGTGTATTCATTAATATCGTGATGTTCCAAATGATGAAATGGGTTCGAAAAATCGAAATATGCGCGCTTAGCCCCACGCCTTTTTTTGGACGTCTTTGGAGTTAGCGTCAATTTGCTCGAGCAATATAATAATATAATAATTATAAATAATGTTTTTGTTTTGGCAGATTTCATTCTCTCTTTCACAGCTATCACTATGTATCATTTTGGACCAATTTTAAAAAGTCGTTAGCGTTCGACCAGTGAGATGATTCAGTGCGTTTATACACCGAAATAACATTTTTGCCATTTCTATATACAGGTAGATTTTATACTGACAAATTCGAGTTGAATTGACGTGATACGAAATTTAGTGAAGGAATTTGACAATTTTAATAAATCGATTTGTAAATATTTTGGCTTTTAAAATTGCAGTATTGTCTCCCTGCTCTCTTTTTATGTTTCTCCCTCTCTTGTGAACAGACCACGTCCCAGTCCCAACCGGTGCGATATCATAATTAATAATCCATTTTCCCGGTTTTTGCCAGTGCACCTGACTGTCCCGACGCCGAGCACTGCTTTGGTTATAATTTATTATCGCTGGCCAACTGCACCGCATGACTGTTTCCACCGCGTTTTTCGATAGTCCGAGCTGAAATTTCTGTCTGTCGATTTGGTGCTCGAAATGTCAAAAATAAAATAGTAGCTCAATTCCGGAATCGAATATCAATGAATTAGGTTTCACTAAATAGAAACTAGAAAAAGATGATAAAAAAATAAAGTCTTGTCGAGGTTCATTTTATTCTTGAAGACGATTCTTAATGTAGTAAATAAATAAGGAGACCCAAATCAAGTTCTCTAAAATACACTTTTATTAAATAACTAGCATTATTATATCACTTCAAACCAAAATAAGTTGAGGTAGATAGTTCTATTTTTCAACCAATTTTGCTATTTTTTCAGAAATTAATATATAGCTTTGGTTAACTGTTGAGCTAGATCAAGAATATTTAGGTTTTACTTATTTTGTATTTTTTAGAATTACTTGAAATTCTTTCAAATTTCTCTAAATTATAATTAATTCTTGTAACTTTCTTAGAATTTTCTCAATTTCTCCAAATTCGCAGATATATCTCAATTCATCTAAATTCTGTGAATTATTTGATTTCTTATATTTGTGAAATTTCCGGAATTCTGAGAAATCATTGAAGTCCATGAAATTGAAAATAATGCAAAGAATTCAGAGTATATCAGGAGAATTGAAGGAATTCAAGAAATTAAATGAGGTCGTGGAATTGAAAAGAAGATTTCAAGGAATGCAGGAGATTTAGAAAATTATAAGAATGTCAGCAATGTAGAATATTCCAAAAAATTCAGGGAAGTCATAATGTTCCAGAATATTCAATAATTACAAGAAATTCAGGGAATTTAAGGAATTCAGGGAATTCAAGGAATTTAGAGAATTTAGATAATTTAAGGAACTCACAAGAATGGAATCAGAATATCTGAGGATATCAGAGAATTCAAATAATTCAGAAATTCAGTATATTCAATTAAATCAGGGAATTAGGAGAATTTCAGGTTTTACACTAGATTCAGAGAATTCAAGGAATGCATGGAAATCTAAGAATCCAACGAATTCAAAATATTCTAGGAATTCCGATAAATCAAGGAATTTAGAAATTTTAAGGAATTCAGAAAATTGAAGGCTTTCGGGGAATTATTAAAAAATATTTGAAAATCTCTTCGAATCTTTGAAACTTTACTAAATCACTCGCTTTTTATGAATAAATTCTTTGAAATCCATTAAAATATCAAAATCCCTTAAAATTATAAAAACCCTTGGAAATCCCTTAAAATCGATTGAATCTCTTGAAAATTCCGTGGAATCTATTAAGATATCTTAAAATATTTCAAAGCTTTCAAAATCCTTCAAGCTATTGAAACAAATGAACAATATCTGAGAATTTTTTTAATGTTCCTAGAATATTTCAAATCCTTCGATATCCCATTAAATGACTAAAATCAATTAAAAATTTCTTTGTAATCGTTTCAAGTAACCTACGCTTTTCCAAATCCCTGAAAATATTTTAAAATCCCTTGCAATATTTGAAAGCTTTTGAAACTGCCAAGGAATTTGAAAAAATAACTTCGAATAATTCAAATCCTTTGATCATTTTATCAATTGATCCTGAAGATAAATTAAATTAGAATATTCAAGAATAAGAATAAAATCTATTGAATTTTAGGCAGATTTGAGTAAAAATCAAGAGAATTCGAGTAAATTCAATAAATTCAAAAGAATTCCGAAGAACTTGAAAGAAGTTAGAAAAAATAAATAACAATTCAGGATGAATTCCAAAAAAAGTAATGTCAAAAGTCTAAATTTTCCAAATGTCTTAAGACTTTATAGTTCCTGTGAAATCGTTTCATATCTTCCGAAATTCTGGAAAATTCTGTATCGTTAAATATTTCAAACGCTTTAAAATCCCTTCGAATTACTGAAATCTATTAAAATTTTCTCGGAATCTTTAAAAAATACTTAAAAATATTCCAAAAGAATTCAAGACATTTCAGAAGTAGGTATAAACCTGAATTAAATAGCGATTAATCCTTGAGTTAATTTATCTAAAAAAGTGACTAATGTGATCTTTTCATTTTAAAAAGTGACTAACAAGTGATTTGAGAAAGAATGACTAATAGTAACTGTGTGCCCTGATCATTGTTCACAGTTACTTCCTGCAGAAACTCCCTGATTTATTGCTATTTTTTCTCAAAGTTTCTGACTCTTGGAAGCTTCGATCATATTGAAAATTTTTTAATGTTCAATTATGGGCTATAAATAGGGTACCATAGGGACCAAATCTTGAAAATAGGGTACTTTAGGGACATGAACTGAATATAGGGTACAATAGGGGATATATGGACCGGTCCGTGAGGCCTGTGAGAGGACAGTGTAGGAGGGGACGAAGGAGAAGTGGCGGGAAGTGGTAGGAGGAGAAGTAGAGAAAGTGATGGAAAATGATATGAGGAGAAGTATGTGAAGTGAGTGAAAATTAGGGGTGCGATATAAGGGAGTTGAGGGAAATGATTGGAAGTGAGGGATGATAGTGAGGGAAAGTGATGAGTGGGCTTGAAGGAGAGTGCAGGTGATACGGGAGGGGAAATTAGCGCTTGCGAAGGGGTTTAAGGGAAGAGGAGTGTTAGCTGGAGAAGTGAGGAGAGGGTGAAGTAGAGGAGGAAGAAGTTAGGGAAGAAAAGACAAGCGATGGCTGAAGTGTGAAGAGGGGTAGTAGGGGAGGAAAGAAGAATCTAGGAGGAGTAGGGAAGGAGAGAAGAATCTAGCGGGAGTAGGGGAGAAAGAATATGGGATTCGTAAGTTTGAGCGACTAAACTAACGTCCTAATAAGTTACGAAACCGATTTTTACAGGCTGACAGCACCTACTTTGACCGATTTTTACTGTGAAATATGGCTCCAAAGATTGGAAATCTTCAGCTTTAGATTATTTCGATTAAAGAGAACTTTTAAAGCGATTTGCACTGAGAAACTTAACCTGCTTGATTGAATTTGGGCGAGTGGTGACGACAGAACATTTGTATGGACCCCGTGGTCTTTGGCCTAACCACACAATTGTAACTGGAGATTCAGTCTCCACTTCGGAAAGTATAAGCTCCTCATTAACCCATACCGCGAAACAGTGGTTTAAATAGAAAGTTCAGAACCTGCACTACTGAAGAATCTGTTTCGTCACTAAGAACTTTGAACATGATTCTGTTTATTGAAATGTTGCCTACTAATTCAACTCCTTTCATCAGATAAGAAATGAGAAAACAACGAAGTACAAAAATTTTCAGTTGAAAAATAATACATTTTTTTCTTTTCTACCTAACTTTACATTTTAGAAAAATAATTACACTTGCTAAAAAGTTTAAATATAAAATATGGAAAAAAAGATCTGAAAGATTTCCAGTGATTTGAAAGGATGACACCAGATTTCAAGGTATTTTAAGTTATTTTAAAGAACTAAAAAAACGACACAACTTTTAAAGAATTTATGATGAATTCCAAATAATTGAATGTTAATTCCAACAAGTTTGAAAATTCTATTCAGACCGTGACCTTATTTCGTTCGCGAGATTACATTTTCTCGGTTACAACGGTGCTTAAATATTTTTCCTTTTTGAAAAGAGTTTGCGATATGACCTCGAATAGGAATGTGACAATTGCTTTTTTACAATTCCTCAAGATAAAAATTTACCGGAAGCGAAAATTTTAATCCGGTAAAATATGCCAAAAGAGAAAATTTGAATCCGGTAACACATTCCGGAAGAGAAAATTCAAACCTGGCAACATATGCCCGAAGAGAAAATTTGGAACCTACAAAATGTGCTGGAAGAGAATACACAACGAAATTTTATAAAGAATTAGCGTTCTTTCTAATTTTTTTAATTCGATAGTTTTAGAGGAATCAGTTGAGGAAGGAAGAAATAAGATATAATGATAATCCATGAAAATAATTATGATAATAATCAAATGGAATATAATAACCTATAATCGTCTTTTTCAATAATCTTTACTAATCTTTAATCTCTAATCTACAAAACCGAATCAGGAAGAAAAATCATGTGGAGTATAATAGGCCAATATTATATTAATTTTCCGATCTGAGGGGATGTACGACGAAAGGAGCAAAAGGGTCGAAGACCCCTTCATTCAGTATCTCTTGTATCAAAAGCGAGGGAGTGTTCGTGACAGAAACGTTCAAGCTATGAAACTGGTCGAGATGCTCGTAAGGGTATCAAAAGCCTAGCGAGCGAACCTATTTCTTCCCTCTTTCCATTTCCCTCTCAACTTTCAGGGCATACATCTTGGGGGTTGAGAAGCTTACTTGAGTACCAATTAAAAGGTGTCTACCTCAAACTCATCAACTTTTGCATATTTCTGTCCACATTGAAGCTCTTATGTTTCCGCTCGCTTTTCAAGTTTTTTTTTGTCTTGCTACTTTTGCTGTCATGTCAATGTGGCAGCTTATTAGTATACATCAGTTTGACATCTTATCAAATTCTCTTGAACGTAAAGTTGTTCAATCTAAATGTAGATGCTTTTTCATTGATTTTCAAGTTATTATTTTGCAGTTGAGATTAAAATGATTGAAGTTTCAAAATCGTTTGCAGAGTTTGAAAATTAATTATTTTTATCATCTTGGTTTCAATATCCTTATTTCAGAATGTTTCAATTTTAAAAGAAATTTGCAATTGTTTAATCTTTAACTTTGCAAGTTTATTTCCATGCATTTTCACGGATACCAATTCGAAATCATATCATTTTCGACGATCTTAGGATTTTGAAGGATAACAATTTCATATTCTTTAGTTTCAAACAATAATAAAGACACTGCATTTTTCATACAGAAGTCTCATTTTTTGGTTTAAAAATCTTCAAAAATGTTATAATTTCAATCTTCAGCTTCGAAAGCCTAGAATTGAGAATATTTCTTTGCAAGTACAATTTTTAATTATTCAAGCGAAATTTTGAAAATACAAAATTTAACCCTATTCAACTCACTAAACATGTTACCAATAAAAAACTCTCTCTTTTATGTCAGAAAATAGCTGATAACAAAAATAATCTTCTTTCCGAATGAATAGAAATGTTTAAAATAAAGAATGTTTTTCTTCTAACTTTCAGTTGGTTATAAATTCAATAATTTTAAATTTAAATATTTTTAATTGTTTGATTTCAATTTTAAACGTACAAAATTGTATGATTTTATAAATTATTTTAAATCGCAGAATATAAAATTTGAAAATTTGATATACGTACAATTTTCAGTTTGAAGGACTAATAATAAAACAATAAAAAATTAAATTCCTTCTGGGTGAATTCAAAACAATAAAAAATTCGGACAATAATTTCTGAAATTTCATCCTTAAAAATAAGAAGATTTTAGAACCAGGCATTAAAAGTAATTTTTTTTTAAATCTAGCAAAACATTGTTTTAAACGTTGGAATCATATATTGCAATCTGGATTTGTGTCCTTTTTTTAATTTTTAATTTTCAATACAATATCTTATGATAGTACATATTTTAATTGAAGATTCACAAATATAAATCATTTGAAACTAAAGAGTATTCTTTGGGCAAATTTAAGAATTAATAATTAATAATGATTCTAACGGAAGTGATGAAAATTCAACGCTTTGAAATTAAAGTTTCGTTTTCTTAGAATAATTCCATTTTAAAGGTTTACGATAAAACATTTCCTATCTTAAAATCTGAAAATGGCGGTAAATCATTTTTTTCTAATTTCAGACAAATTTCTTGAATCAATTCTGAAAGAAAGATAATAACAATTATGAGTTATACAACTCCAGCAGCTCCGACTTTGAAACATTCAAATTAATTTCAATTTGCAATAATCAAATTTTAATCGCTTCAAATCATGAATTATATAATTTCAAAAATTGAGAATTCTATATTATTTCATTTGGAACGCTTTTAATCAGAAATAATACAATTTTAATTCCTGAGAATTTTTAATGATCAAATTTTTTAAATGATAATACAAAAATATTTTATTTTTTCACGTTTTGAAATTCTCGTAATGAAATTGTAAAATTTCCCAAATTTCTGTCTGAAATTTCTAGAGCTTATGTTTCAAAACTTTTCAATTCCAATCACTTTTGATTAAAAATTATCCAATTAAGAACGTTTTCATTTAGAAATTATACAAGTTCACTTCCTTTTCAGCCCATTGGAAATATTGTCCTTTTGCATTCTCATAGAGAAAGAATTTCTGTAAATATTCATTGCATATTTTGAGCACTCAATAATATTTTTAAAATCAGTTTTTTCATAGTAAAAATTTTCTCATTATTATAATTCAAAGTTGATACACTATTGTAAAAGATTCCTTCGTTTGAGACGAATCGATTGACCTATAATACATATTAATACATTTTATTGAAGACTAAGGAAGTTATCGTCATTTATATTATATTATATTTAAAATCGATTTTTATAGTAAAAATTTTCTCATTCTCATAATTTAAATTTGATGTGAGAATAGAAAAGTTGTGTTGATTTAAGACGAATCGATTGAGCTATAATATTGATACATTTAATTAAATAACGGAAAAGATTCTTTGATTCAAAGTTGACGCATGAATAGAAAAGACTTTTTGATCATAAATTTTCAAATAGGGAAAGGGATAGGGTGCGACACAACTTTTCCCTTCTCTTTTCCAGCTTGAAAGATTATGATTCAGAATACAAAATTTCATTTCTCTGGTTTGTATTTGTATTTGATTTTTTTTGTATTATTTTGTAATTTTGTATTTTTTGTAAATTTCTATTTTTATATTGATCAAAATGAAGAGTTTGGTTTTTCTATTATTCGAAAAAGTCTCTTATTCACAGCTTGTTTTCAAAATTTCACCTAACCTGAAATACTTCAAATTATAACGTTTTTATTTTAAAATCATTGAATATATATTTGAAATTGGAAACGCTGTCATTTAGAAATGATGAATTATTGATTATTATTTCAAAAATGTTTGTAACTTACTATTTGAAAATTTGATCGATTTTTACGATTGTGGTTCAAACAATGTTTTATCTATGATGTTTTCAAAACCCTTCTTTTTCTTTGTTTCATCTGTTCTATATTTTTTTGTTCAGAATATGGAATAAAAGAAACCACTCCGGGCAGTAAAGCAGTTTCTCTACAAACTGAGGGCGATTATATTCAAGAGGAAAATTCCTGATAAAGCGAAATCGCCGATTTCGAATAAATAATTCATAAAATCAAAAAATTAATAGTTTAAACGATGTCTCATCTGAGAAATGCTTCGAGACCCTTTTTCTGCTTCATTTGATCTGTTTAATATATTTTTTCATCAGCTTATGAAATAAAAGGAACCGCTCCGGGCACCAAAGCAGTTTCTCTATAAATTGAGGGCGATTGTGTTAAAGAGGGAAATTCCTGATAAAGCGAAATCGCCGATTTTAAAGCAATTGCGGTTAATGGTTTGTGCTGATCGCGACTATAGTTTCGTAAGCCACAGGATAAAACCACGGGGTAGGCGACATGCAATTAACGAATTTCGGCAGTGCGATCGCGTTGGAAGAACGTGTCTGACATTCAAGACCAGAGAAGGACTGCTTGAGAGGCAAAATCTTACCAATACACGTCCTACCATATTCTGACAGAGTTTCTTGTTCAATGACCATTTACCCACTTCGTGACGCGACATCTGATGGGGTTTGCAGTTTAGTAACGAGCTTCATTTTCAAATTTCTGCACTCCTTAACCTGTCCAGAAGATTACTTTAAAACATAATAAATTTACTTATCTACGTGGGTATATAAATTAACGTATAGGTACCTATATATTCGTTTATTTTTCGTTTATAAAATTATAGGTAAATATTTATAGTTTAAGCGAAAAAAGACTGATCGCTACCTGTTTTTCATTTTAGGTAACAAAAGAAGAGGTAAAATTATTACCTTCTGTCAAGGGCAAAGTGCCCAAATAATAGAACATTACATCTTATAGATTTTCACAATTTTCGATGAAATAATTAGGGAGAAGATTAGAAATACTAGCTTTTTAAACTGAATGACTGAATTTTCTAACCAAAAAGATCAATTTTCTAGAAGACAGCTGAATTTTCAAGCAAAAGAGACGAATTTTCGAAAAAATTAGAATTTTCAACCGAATACTTTAATTTTCAAACCCACGAAGATGACTCTTTAACTAAATGATCGAATTTTCAACAAAATTGACTTTCCTACTGAAAGATGAATTTCTAATCCAAAAGGATATATTTTCTATCCAGAAACATGAATTTTCAACATAACAGTCGAATTTTCGACCTAAAAAGATAACATTCTACCAAAATAGTTACATTTTCAATCAAATAATTGAATTTTCAACTAAGAACTAATTTTCAGCCAACAGAGATAAATTTTCAACCACGAAAGATGACTTTTCTAGAGATGAATTCTCAATCCAAGAGGAAAAATTTACAACAAAACATTTGAAATTTCGACTGAAAAGACGACTTTAACAAAATAGTTGAATTTAAACAAAAATCATAGATAAATTTTCAACAAACAGGAATATAGGAATAAGTTTCTATCTACATATTGAATTTTCGATGAAAGACACGAATTTTCTACGAAATAGTTCAATATTCAACTCGTAGAGAGAAAAATTATAACCACAAAACGAATATCTATATTTTTAATTGAAAAATTAATTTTTAACAAAAAATAAAAAAAATTGGAACCAAATTTCTAAATTTTTAAATAAAAAGTTCAATTTTTCAAATAAATAGTGTAATTTTCTACTAAAGTAACTGAATTTTCAACTTAAAATAAGAATTTTTGATAAAAAAGTAAAATAACTAAATAGTCGAATTTTTAACTAAAGTGATGAATCTGCAACCAGAAAAACATGTATTTTTTATAGAGCAGTTCAACTTTAGATCAAATAATTGTTTTTCAACAAAAAAAAAAAAAAAAAGAAATTTTAACAGAAAATGGAACAGTTCATATTTCAACACAAAAAGATTTTAATTTTCAATGAAAACAATTTTTTTCGATCAAAGAAGATGAATTTGGAATATAATAGTTCAATCGTCATCCAATACAGTTTGGTTTTCAACCAATTAATTGCATTTTGAACCGAAAAGGATGCATTTTTGACCAAAAAGATTGACTTTTCACCAAAAAGGCGAATTTTCAACCAAATACATAAATTTTGAAACAAGTACTTGAATTTTCAAGTAAAAAGAATAAATTTGAAATAAGAAAAGATAAAATTTCAACCAAAAATTAAATAATAAAATTTTTAGTCAAAAATTAATTTTCAACTATGAAGGAAACGACTTTTCATCAAAATAGTTCAATTTTGAACCGAAAGGTAGAATTTTTAACTAATCGAGATTGATTGAAAAAAATTATTGCAGAGTGTTTAGTAACGAAAAAACTTATTTGTAACCAAAGATAGTTGCACATTCTTATAAAATTCTAATAATTTAGCTTAAATTTGAGTGAAAACTGGACGAAAGGTTGAAGAAATCAGAAAAAAACACCACTTTCTGACAATATTCAAAGAGGTTATTATTAAAAACAATAATAAATTGTACAAATAATTATTTTTGTTAACTTATATTAACAAATACCTCTCTCTACTTGAAAAATTGACGAAAGGTGGGAAATTTCAGAAGAAAAGCACGACTTTCTACCTCTAATATATAAGACAATTTCTATAAGTAATAATAAATTGTTTGAAGAATGTGTATTAACATCTGATTTCCAGTTGAATGTAATATTTTGTTAAAAACAATTTTCACAACAAAAAACTGCAAAAAATAATCATAGCGCCTAAAATTCGTTAAAACCATTTGTCCACTTATGGGGTTCTTTAGGACCCTACAAAACGGACTCATGGGGTTAATATTCAAAAAGTAACTTTTGATTCGAATTCTTTGGCTGATTTAAAAAAACAGTGTTGAAATTAAACTCATTATACCGAATATTGACGATTCTGGATAAACTTGAAGAATAACGACTTGTTTTCTTATGGGAAATACTTTCGCGAGAACTCTAAATATCATTGAAGAACGCATCTTTTTTTGTGGATTCAAACCAATTTGGGTGGAGAGGGATCTGCTTTCAAATAAAAAAGAAAAAAAAAACGGACCACTCTATTATTTATACACTGGAACCTGGATTTCCATAAACTGGATTTGTACGTTCCTAGAATTCATGGCCTCAGGATGTTGATGATGCAGGTCCCTGGATTTGTGCCAAAGACCACTGCAGACCATGCCCGAAACCGGGCATAAATCCAGGTTCCAGTGTACTTCAGTAAAGATCTATACTACTAAAACTACTAAACTTCGAGGTTCGTAAACTCGTTAGGTGACAAAATCAATGCAATTTGAGTAAGCTACTTCCCTTTGCGATAATAAATCTTTATCTTATGTTTTATTGCTGTTATCTGGAACATTTTGCCCTCTACGTTCTTCCTCTATTATGTAGAATCAGAAGCAACTATGATAGAAACTCTTGAGCATAGTTGGAAGACTACATTCTGAGAAACAAGTATTATATGTATACTCATATCAGCGATATGGTGCAAACTACCAAAATTCTCGCGACTCGTCGAGACGGGGATAATGACCTAATGGCGTGTTTCCTCAACAAGTTGTCGCGGCGTTAGCGGGTTGATGCTTGTATAGTATCGCTATTGGTCGTTCCCAGGACGGCAGTAGGTTTCCCGCAAGGACTGCTTATCTCGAAACTATATGTAGTTGTTCCCGCACTGCCTGTCTGACCTGTCCTGGTATTAACTACTTATCGTAACTGACCACAGCGGGACTCGAACCACTTATCTGCGGCAGGCCTCCCACTTCCGGACGGGACGTAAGACTGTCTTGCATTATAGTGCGTGCTTTTACAAACTTCCTTGTAGTTTTATCTATGCTGATTACCCTGACGTGCTGGTAAGTACAGAACAGGAAAACGATGAAGGAGTTTCAACCCGATAATCATGACAGAATCAGGAATATCAAATAATAGATAGACGGGAATCACTGCGCAAAAAGAACTCAAAAAATGGGAAAATGGGTAATTCTTTCAAAAAAAGGGGGGAAATAGAGAAAAAATTGAACGCTCATCTTTAAATTTAGAAACGGAGAAACAATATTTTTTATCAGAAATTGTATAATTTTTAAATAATGCTAAGCGATTTTTTAATGATTCCTGCTATTAATAAATTAATTTTTTTTCGAATTAGATATACTTAGTTGAAAATCTATTCAGTGATATGAAATAGTCAGAAAAAAACATTACATTTGATAAATGAACAATTTTTATACATTTTTCTGTTTAAGAAATGCCTTCGTTCATAATTAAATTGTAATATTTATAAGTATAATTCTATATTTCTGTCCTAGATTTGTTATTTCGTCCTTACTATAATTGATATTTTCAATATAAATTGAATAAAACACTCTTCAATTTTCTCTTACTCAAATTGAAAAAAGTTCAAGCTTGAGCACCTAAACTATTTTACACATTAAATTTTTAATGTATAATTTTTAATACATAAAATAATTTACAATATTAAAAAAGAATATTTAAAAATGTCTAATTAATTAATTTTCGAAAGTTTGGAGTTCTAGAAATTAAAAAAATGAAATCTCCCAACATTTTTTAGAACCTTTTAAAATAGCTTAAAATCTTTGAAATCGAATTCCTGCTTGTACCTTTGAAAGGTTGAAATCTGTAAAGATCCTTTGGAATAAAATTTAATTAATTCCTTGAAGTTCGGTAGAAATTCGTTGCAATTCATGTGATTGTGAGAATATACTAAAAGAAATGGAAATCATGTGAAAACCCTTGGATTTAAATTAAATTGAAATAATATTAAATTTTCTAATATTAATACTTCTGCCATTTTTTCCAACGTCATCTTTCACAATTCTTCAAAATCTGTTAAAATTTACTCAGAATCTTTAAAAGACTTTATTATTCTTGATATTTACCTCATATCACTTGAAATTGTTGAAATCCATAGGAAAACAATTTACTTTGTTCCCAAAAGTTTTCTAGGCATTTTTCAAATCCTCTTAGAATACCTATTTTCGGGAATCGCGAAAATGCTTTTAAATATGTAGAAATTAATTGAAATTATGTAGATATGACTTATATTATAATGATCTAAGAAAGTCATTCAAATTCTCCCTGAATTTGTATGTCCTTATATCAAAAACATAAACCATTCAAAAATCCATAATATAAAACTTTTAAATAATAAGAGTTCTAAAAATGTCCGAAACAAGTTCAATAATTTAAAAATGATTAATTCTAATTAGTAAGATATGTCTGGAAAAACTTCTATTTTCGTAATTTAAATATTTTTATAGATGTCAATATTTTTTACGTGTCTAGAGATCAAAAGTATTGCTAGTCACATCTTGTTACCTTTTAAATAGAAATATTTTTCAATCTTCAATTAAAAATTGCTCATATTTTAAAAATTTACATACATAATTGGAACTTCAGAAGTTGGTGAATTTAAAATGTCTAGAAATTACTTGACATTACAAAATCAACATTTTTTAATTTTAAACGATTATAATTTAAAATTGTATGAGAACTGAAAATCATACTCGTACGTCCCAAAGAAAAACTTAGTATTCTCCATTCAAAAAAGTAAAAAAATAAGTTTTTCCTTAATTTTCTTAAGTCTTTATACAATAATTAAATGTTGTATTGAATGTATATTGAGAGAAAAAATATTTAACATCTACTAAAAACTGTGCTCAAATTCGCCAAACTGTTAAAGCTGGTTTTTGGTAGTTTTCGAAAATTGTTTAAATTCTAGAACTTGCTGTCTTCACTTCAAAAATGTCATTAAGATTAGTTGTAAATCTTGTGATTATCATTTAAGTCTTGGTCTATTCAAACAATGATTGTTATGAATTGTTTAAAATAATGACAATCATTATTCAAGTTTTATTTTTTATTCATCTTTTATTTATTCAAACTAAACATTTTCAATATGGACAGAAAGATCATCGTACTTCATAATAGTTAATTTAAAAAGTATTATTTTTGTATAGATTGACCGCAAAAATATTTCACCTTCAAAGCGTTATTTGAAACCTCAATAGCTCAGTTCAAAATTAGTCCAGTTTAAGGAGTTGAACTAATTATAATACACGATTCTGCAAGTTCAAAAAAGCTCTCACTACTCGTGGTAGCATATCCCAAGTTTTAATAGAAGAATTTTGTAGAAACAAAGCATACAATTGGATTTTCAAATATTGTATATTCGGAATGAAGAGGGGAAAAGGGGGGAAAAATGGAAGTTTTTTTAAGATAGGGGAAAATAGGGGAATATGAAATGGAGAAAACGTAGGGGAATAGGGGAAAGATTGTGCACCCGGGCTACATAGTCTTTAAATTTAACTGGCCCCGAAAAAGCTCCCATTTTTTGGAAAAAAAATCAAAAATCGCAAGAAATGACCCTCAACGAGACACCTATCAAATACAATTCCAACCGGTGCATTTGTGTACAATTAAAAAAAATGATATTCTTCAAGAGCTTGACTTTTAATGCAGCAGAGTTGTTTTATTTCAGGATTGAAATATGGAATGTGAAAAATATTTTCTCGGTATTTTTTCGTGAAGTTGATAAAAGCAGCGTATGCAGGCAGGGATTGCTTTTCCTGGAGGGAATCCTTTTATTTATTTCTCACCCCTGTATATATACACAGGGTAGAATCTTCCCCCCTCGGAAACACTGCTTGTCGGTCTGGAACCGGGAGGCAGATACTAAGCATGCAGATGAAAAATGCAACACTCGACCTGCGCGGGTGGGCCATTTTCTCACGTTTGACCTGGCCTAGACGAATCACTGTCTGTTGCAACAAACAGGCGCCGCATTATTTTTCCACCGGCACGTATTTCCCTCGAGTGTCAGGAGCCCCGTTGCTCACTCGCTATTTTTCTTCCCTTCGTCCATCGTTCACGGATTGTCACCCATTCGACGATCACGACGAATATTCAAACGAAATACCCCCAAGCGAATATTCTTCGGAATCGCATCGTTTCCAAGCTCACGAACCACCTACGAGGTCTGTCCGTAAAGTATCCAGCCTTGTTCTCTAACTTTATACCCAGTCGTGATATGTTCAAAAACAGGTATTCACCATTCAGGAATGACCTCTGTGAGGTCCCCGGCTAAGTGACATGAACCTGCGAATCATCAGTCGATTAGTGTACGCAATCGCGTGAAGGTCTAACCACGTACGCGTTACATTCCAGGATGACGGCATGCACCGAACGATGAGTTTGCATTAAATTTTAACAAAAACTTGGTCATTCATAATTGGGAATCATCCTTATGATTTGAGAAGTACATGACGATGAATCTATCAGTGATACTCAAAGAGTGGTTTAGGCGATTTAAAAGTGGCCGTACTTCAATGGGAAGTGATCCACGCCCTGGCAGACACGCAAAAGTAAAAAAAAACTCAAAATAGGGAACAAGTGCTAGTGCTAATTTATGAAAATCGTATTTTAAGAGTGAGAGAGATAGAGTAAGATCACGGGATTGAAAATGTTGAGCCAAGATTTGGTGATAAGCCGCGTTGCTGCGAAATTCGTTCCACGGTTGATGACAGAAGACGAAAAGAATCATTGAGTTGAAGTCGCCCAGGAAAATTTAGAATAAATCAGGAACAACCAGTAAATGTTTGAATTACTGGGGATGAGTCATGGGTATATTGCTATGGGCCTGAGAAAAAGGCCCAATCTTCGTAGTGGAAGACATCTGGATCCCCTAGAA
The DNA here is from genome assembly GCA_932178445.1 of Andricus quercusramuli. Classification (NCBI taxonomy): domain Eukaryota; kingdom Metazoa; phylum Arthropoda; class Insecta; order Hymenoptera; family Cynipidae; genus Andricus; species Andricus quercusramuli. The sequence goes on along the minus strand of CAKNXH010000613.1, from coordinate 124,178 downwards.
GGAAGAAAGGGCGCCAGAGTTGGAGAAACATCAAAACAAAGCTCACTTTTTTCTTCGAGCAGGAAGGTGTTTTGCACCATGGATATGCTCTACAAGGTCAGACTGCAACAAAGAGTATTACCAACAATTTATGAAGCGATCACTTGACGCAGTGAGGAGGATATGGCCTGATTTGTCAAAGAGTGGCGACCAGGTCCTCCACCGCGGCAACGCACCTACGCATTCATCGCAGCTCATTCAGCAATTTCTGGTGAAACACGGCATTATACAACTTTGGCAGCTATCATGCAATTCTGACCTGGCTCCCTGTCATTTCCGAAATCACAGGAAATGAGACGGATTTCTTCTAGTTCATTCCGTATACAGCTTTAGGTTTCATTCTGTCCTTATACAACTCTAAGTTATTTTTTTCGATTTTGAGTTTTTATCATAGCAACACTGCTGCAACTCAATTCGAGATATTTTGAAGTTGGGCTGCAAACATACATTAACACAGAGAAACTTTTTGCTAGAAAAATTACTAAAATAGGATAGCATGAAGAGATAAAGGCAAATAATTTCCTATTGTACATATTAAATATTTAAGAAGCTTTATTTAAAAATATTCAACTTCGGAGAATTCGCAATTGTAAATCGTCAAGATTGAACTACATATTTAAAAAAAAACAAGTTCAAAATTAACTAATTTTAATCTGTTAGTCTTGAAAATTGTTTCTTTCTAAATCGAAGACTTGAAGAATTTTAACAGAATTAATTATTTTTCAAGTTGAACTCTTAAAAATTATAACATTCCCGAAAAGCATTCAAAATTCCATCCTTTTGAATTATAAAAATTGAATATTGAAGAGTTTTCAATTGCAATTATTCCAAATTAAAGAATTTTGCCTTGTAAGTTTCAGAACTTAAACCACACATTAAGAAAAACGTTCAAAATTTCATCCTTTTCAATGATAAAAATTAGATATTGAAGCGTTTTCAATTGCAATTCTTCCAAAAATGTTTAAATCGCAAATCATTGAATTTGAAAATTATGTTACAAAATTCGGATTCAGCCGCCCTGAGAACTTTCGAATACTTATTTTTAATGAAATCGGATCACTAATGCAGATTGTGAAAATGACTGATGATTTTTTCAAATTTTTCTTCAAAAAAAAAAAAACATGAAAGACATATTTCATATTACTTTTGTAAAAGAAATTATTCCTATCAAAAGTGAGCTCGACATAGAGAATAATTTATATGCAATTCATTTGGGTTTTTCAATCTTTTCTCCGAAATTTATTCAAATTTTGTTCTTTAAAGGCCGAGGGCAATATTTTTATTGATTACGATATGAAAATTGCTGGAGAAATATTTCTAACTTAGCTGCTTATAAAATAACTTCTGACGCTTTTCATAATTTCTTGATGGATTGAAAAATTCAGGGGCTACTCCAGAAACATATTATGAGATAGAAAGTTTTGAAATATTTTAGAAGCCTTCACAAGATTCCGGGAGAGTCGAGAAAGTTATACAAAACTTTTTATAAGACTTCATCAGATATATTTTTATTACTTTATACTTAAAGAGTACATTTTTTAAAGATATTTCTTTAGTTCCACAGCACTTAAGGTTTTTCTTTGGAATATTGTTATTAATTTAGTTGGAACACTGAAAAAAGCTTTCAAAAAGTTTCTTATTAAGTAATTCAAAAATAAGAACAAAAGCGTCCACACTGCTCTCATTAGTGCCGTAAGAACTTCAGGTGATGTTTAAACCATAAAATTTCAGTAAAAGTACATAAAAAATATATTCATCGTATCTGGGATCGAACCCTGGCCCAACTAGAAGCTTCCGCGCTTCGCCACTTAGCCACTGAAAATCTAAATATCCCATTTTGATCACTGAAAGTTTTTTTTCCCCTAGAAAAATAAATAAAAAGTGTTGTATGCCTAACTAGAACAAGTAGTTCTAATCGAGTGAAGGGTTCTTGTTTTTCACATCAACGAATCCTGATAATTGTAATTGCAATTTGACGTTCTTTTCTGCTGAATCGAGTCTTTTATTGGTGTACTAGTATTAAATCGATGTAAACTACTTGAACTAGTCCTCGACCATCGACTTTGTTCGAAGGACTAACATCGTTCATGGAAATGTGACAAAGCGAAGAGTTCATTAAAAACTCAATTATCTCGAGTTTTAATTAACTGAATTCCACTTTTAATGAATACTAGTCAACTGCAGCATAAATCAAGAGAAAGGAAGTGAACAAATGGACATTTCGAATATCATTTTTGAAGATTTTTCAATGAAAGCCCTACTATTTCTTAAAAATAATTTAGGGAACGTCCATTAATTACGTAAGGATGATAAGAGAATTACAAAATTTGTGCGGGATTTCCGAAGTTTTGTAGGGATTTTAAAATATTGGAAGGGATTAAAAAAGTTGTAAGGTATTTAAACGATTCCAAAGGATTGCAAGAGGATTAAGAGATTTTTAATAATTTTAGAGGATTTCAAGAGTTTGAAAAAATTACCTAGTATAATTTTACAAAGAATCTTAATTTTTTCAGAGATTTGACAAGATTTTAGAGGACTTCAAGGATTTTTATGGATTCTACAAATTAAGAACGATTTCGGCGGATTTCAAAGGATTTGAAGGAATTTCAAAGGATTTCAATCATTTTTGAAGATTTCAATGTACACACGTGAAAAAAGTTGACTGTCTCGCGGAACTTTTTGTTCATATTATAAAAACTGATCCAGTGTGATTGCAACATGAAACCGCAGAAATCTCTTTGACGATATGAAATACTGCACTTTAAGATACTTTTGAAAATTTTATTTTCCGTGATGCATGGATTTTAGAGGATTTTTCGTCAGATATCAAGAGATTAATCAATTAAATAATAATTTAAATAAATTAAATGAAATAAAGGTTAATTTCAAACAAAAATTCAATTCTTTATTTTAGTTATGTTTTGTCAATGACGCTCATATCAATTCATCACAAATTTAAATCATTATAAATTACAGGTAATTCGTGATTAAATATAAAAGTTTTCCAAGAAAAATATTTTTATAAGGTAATTTATAAACATTTTTATTGTAAAATTATTGTCCACTTGATTGAAAACGCTTTGAAATACACGTATCGACCAATTACGTCGCACGCGTCCGTTCGAGCGTCCTACAGTCAATTATTTTATTTTCAGCTCAGCCACACAATTTCAACTATAAACAATAAACAAACGATTCGTGGTTAATAGACTCTTTTGATTGCACTTTTGACGCAATGCACATCAAAATTGGAAACACATCTCCAGCTCGAATTGCTGATTATCACTATCGATGAAAATACTTTAGTGATAGCGCGCTTTGATATCAACATGAATTAATTTTTTTTTATTCTTACCTCCTGAAATCAAACTATTTTTTTATAAACTTTAAAAATAAAATGTGTTATCAATAATAATTATTCAGTTCTAAAAACTTACGATTTTATCTTTTTTTTAGTACTTGAAATGTTGCGTGGTACGAAACTTAATTTTCAAAGCAAAATTTCCAGTTGTCTTACCAGAAAAAATTTTAATAATATAAAAAATAAACAAAATTTTTTATTTAAATATTTTTATTCTTATTTCCATTCATTTTTTTATTTTTTACTCTATAAGTGTATGTAATTATGTAATTTATTCGTGGCCCCAAACGAGTGTAAAATATCTTTTTTAACATCGAGCATAATATTCAGTTTGCGATTGAGAAAAAAAAGTGCTGAGTCCACTTTACGAAACGATTTAGACTCTTGGTTAGACTTGGTTGTAATTTGTATTATACGATTCGGCGGCGTTTTAACGCTCGTGCTCGCGTGCAGAAGATATTTTTGCTCTGTGGAAGCGAACCTTAATTTGATAATGTGCTCCTGGCGCGGTGTAATCTCGCACAGGTCGCGTGATTTTCCCTAATTTTTGTTATATATTCGACATCTCAAAAGAAAAAATAGGCCAAAGAAAAAAGCAGAAGGAATAATTATTTTCTTCGCTTCCATCCCCTTCTCTCACACTTATCAAGTTTGACAATCGATATGCGACCATAGAAGGAGTCGATTTACGCGCTCTATTTTTACAATTACAATACTCAGCACATATTTGAAAATAATTCAAGCCTCTCGTAATCAGGATATCGTGTGAATTTGAAAATAAATGACTCAAAATGATAATTTTTCTATCAAAAAAGTTAGTCCTGCAACGGGTACATTATAGAGTGTCCCGAGTGGAGAAAGTTTACAATTTATGATTAAAAATAAAAAAAATTTAATTTTCTAAAAGGGGATCATTATTCAAAATCGATAAAATATCGAATCCTAGAAATCGGGAAATAATTCCTTTCCTTTCGAAAATATTATTTAGAATTTGTGACAATTTAAATTTAAATCAATCCATTATCCAGAAAATGAACACGCTGAATAAAAAATAAATTTTCAGCTCTTTGTTATTCGAAATTGTGAAGATTTTAAATGATCCCCTTTGAAGATTTCCCAATTGTTTCCAGTTTTAAAGATTTCAATTTGAAGAATTAAAACCGGTTTCTGTTCTAAACTAAAATTCTTCACTTTCTAACAATCGTAATTTAAAGAAAATAATACCAAAAGACTTTCAGATAAAGATTATTAATTCTAGAAGGTTTAAATAACTTTATTTGGAATAATTGAAGATGAAAATGGTATGTTCATATCGAATGAAGATTGTTCCAACATTCCCTGCAACATGAAAATTTGTATGAACGAAAATATATGAAGGATAGCATGCTATAAGGAAATAAGTAACCAATTTTAGAAAATTAGATTAGTGTTGCGAAAAATAAAAAAATTATTATACGAATTCTGATGAAAAAATCTTTTTTAAAAATGATTTTGTTATTTTTTTTGAGCATGTAATAAGGGCCTAACTGTGAACTTACGCTTAGGTGCCTCGAGAAAAAAATTCCCTTTGAATTTTATCGAGACCTAATAATATTTCTGGATTCAACTATTTTCGCTAGAAAGGAAATTCTTACGTTTTTTTAAATTGAAAATTGGATTTCTATTTCGATCTAAGTTTAAAAAAACGTAAATATCAGAAAAAAGTCACCTTCCATTTCATCGAAACCCAATAATATTTTTTAATCAAACTTTTTTCCATTGATTTAGCAACTCAGTGACTGAAAAGCAAATACTAACTTTTTTTATTTGAAATTTGATGTTTTTATCACCGATCTTAGTTGAGAAAACGAGTCTCTCGAGAGTAAAAATTCTCTCACCCTTTTCTTGAAATCTAATAATATTTTTTGATAAAACTTTTTTAGTACCGATTCATCAACTAAATAGTTGAATTGTAAACCGTCACTTTTTTACGAAATTGGAAATTGGATATTCAAAACCTCTTTTTTTCTCCTGTAACATAGTGAAAATGTGGGTCAGGTCCACACTTTCCATATATATGTAACCCAGATCTTTTCAGATTTTCCATTGAAATTTTAAAAATCATTTGAAAAATTGTTTTATTTACAGAAAAAATGAAATCGTTTGAAATTTTGTATTCTATTCATACTTCTCTTCGCTTTTCAGCAATTCTCGAGAAAAAAGGCTTTTGAAAAATCCATGCACGTTACATGGATCGTGACGCAAGAGACTTTTAGCTCCCAGTTATATAAAGCGAGGTAGCACTTCGGGTTTGTAATTAGAAAGCCTGGACTCGATTCCTGTTGCCTGCATTTTTTGGAAATTTATATCTTCATTATTATTTTTTATGCAATTGACTACTTAATTTATTTGAATTAGGCCGAAATACTTTTTTAATGATTTATTAATTTATTTAAAGGTGTCAATCCATAAACATGACTGTTCTGTGTATAGTGACGCGCTTGAGCAGTGACGTTTGAAAGAAATCGAATTATTTTTGCAAAAACACTAGTAATTTTTGAAGCAAGATTCTTATATTATTTTTTGGAAAGCATATGACTTTGAAAATAAAAATTTCTTCTATCAGATTTACCGGTTCAATATTTTATGGGCAAGTTCCTGATCTAACCGGGAGTTGAAAAACTCTTGCAGCCCGGTCCATGTAATGTGCGTGGATTTTCTGAAAGCCTTTTTTCTCGAGAATTACTGATAACTGCATCTTTTCACTTTAGGATATTACAAGTTTCGTGATAATCTATAACTGAGAGGAGTAAAACAAGTTTTTTCCCTTGTTCATTGACAGGAAGTACTGGAAAAGAAATAAGGGATATGTAATGTAAAGAGTAGGGAGAGTTATGTACATGCTTTTTGCATTTTCCGGATCAGTTTTGTATATTGGGGTTTATAGTTTTTGCATGTCGAGGTGACTTTCGCGTTCGAAGCATTAACGAGGGGAGAGTGAGAGCGCAGTAAGAGTGAGAACGCGGCAAGAGTGAGCGCAAGGTATGAGTGAGCGCTAGGTATGAGTGAGCGCGAGGTATGAGTAAGCGCTAGGTATGAGTGAGCGCGAGGTAAGAGTGAGAACTTATTTCCTAGCCTTCTTTTTTTTAATAGTCTTTCATTCTGCACCATCCGTCCGCTAGTTAAACGCAGAGGGTGAAAAGTTTCTTATGCGGAATCACGCAGAACTTTGCAAATTACAGGGCACGCGATAAATAAAACAGGGAAGCCACCCCGTTGACGGGAAGAGGATGAGGGTGTGTACGGTTAGGGGATTTGAAAACTCTCTGGGCTGCCTGGAAACACTGAGGACACACGAAGTCGGCTTGAGTTACGAAGTCGAAAGATGCAAGTGATGCCGTCTGAGCATTTTGATAAGATGAGGCACCCTTTAAATAAAAATGTAATTTCCAACTTCTAAGAGTATTACGACTTCTCAAGTGAAAACAATACTTCTTTCCTAACTTTCATCTCCAAGTGAAGATGTCTCGCGTTTTAAGAAAGAGTAGTTCTAAAATCACATAAAGCTCTTGACAATATGTTCTCATTTTTAAAAAAACCTAGAAAACAAGATTGTCTTACCAATCGATATCATCTTTTAACGGTAATAATAGAAAAAAAGAAAGAAAATTCTGTTAAGTGATAGAAACTGATCCTTCAATTTCAGAATTAATATTCAATATTTTTGCACAATACTCTAGCGAATTGCGCGAATGGAACGGTTACGGGCCAGCTTGGGCATATTTTCAACCTTTTCCACATTCATTCAAAATTTTACATAGAACTCAAAACACTGTATCATATCTTCACACGTTTATGTTGTTTTATTTGTATTCATTTATGTGTTGAAAAAACATTATACAAATCAAAAGCTGTGTGTAATATTGCACGTCGATTTGTCGCACGCATCTCTTAATTGTAAATTTTTTAACAAATGAATAATAGAAACAAATAAATAAATGTGAATCCGAAAAAAGTTCTACATTTCGTTTGACCCAAATCGTTTAAAAATTAATCCGACTTAATCCGGTTCAATACGAACTCCAAAACGAACCAATCCGAACCAAAGTTTCAATCCAAATGAATCCGAATCAATCCGAATTTGGATTGATATACACGGAATTTTCAACCCGAATGAATCAGAATGAATCCGCGTTCGGATTAATTGGGTTCATTCGGATTGAAAATCGTTGCAGGTCAATTCGAACTCGGATTCATTCAAATTAAAAATTTGGTTCGTATTTATTCGGGTTGGAAGTTCGGATTGAACCGGATTGAGTCGGATTAATTTTTGACCGATTTGGATCGAACGAAATGTAGACATTTTTTCGGATTGGATCGAATTAACTCGGATTGGTTCGGATACAGATTTCGGAATGATTATAATTCTTGACGAAATTTCTTGCCCCAACCTTGAAATTATAATGCCTGACTAATATTCACCATCACGAATTAAAAATTAAAATTGTTAACAGGGATTTCTTGTCTCAAAATCAAAATAATAAGTCTTTACTGAAATTTCCTGTCCCAACTTAGAATTATAATTCTTTCCGAAAATTAACTGTTCCAAGTCAAAATTGTAATTCTTTTGAAAACTCCCTATAACAGATGAAAGTGATGATTTTTGTTCAAAAATTTCCTTTTTTTGAACTCCCTTTTCCTAAACTTCGGAAGAGCAGCAATTATAATTCTTAACATAATTTCCTGTTCTAGAGTGAACCTAGAACGGAAATTAAAAATCCTTAGGGAAATTTTCAGCTTTATCTCAGAATTATAATTTTGTCAGCAAATTTCCTGTCTTTAGGTCAAAATTATGATTCTTTGCTGGAATTGCCTGTCTCGAAGTTCGAACTATAACTGCTTATAAAATTCCTTGTTTCAAAAATGAAATCTCAATTCTCCATGTTATTTCCCTGTCCCCATTCTCAAAATGATATGTCCTTGGTCCCTATTATTATTCTTTTAATAAAAGCATTCTTTCAGCTCAGAACTAAACAAATAAAATATATGAAAACACTTTCATTTGCATATTGGTACATTCAAGAGCAAAATTCCAGTCACTGAATCACATTCCCGGGCATTTCCGGTTTTTTCCCTGTTGAGGACTATGGAAAGTAGAATTCTTTTTGTTGCATGTTTATTTTTTGCAGGTATGATTTTTTAGATCCGTGGAGTACTAATTAAGTATCAAATGATTTTTTATACGGTTTCTTAGTCGTGGGCACAAACTATTATAGTTTCTGTCGAATGTCCCTCACTCCATTGTACTTTTTGCCCTGGGAGGGAAGAAGTCTAGCGAATGTTGGGAAATTGAGAGGACCTGAGGTGAATGGAAATAGGGAAATTGATGAGAAGTCAGGGAAGGGGAATTGGAAGAAAGTGAGGGGAAGTAGGGGTAGAAAAGGGGCGTGGAGGAACACGAGGAAGGAGAGGGGTAGTAGAGAAGTAAAAGTGAGTACGCGAGGGGAAGTAGGTGATGGTACGTAGAAGAGAGGAAGTAGCTAATGGTGAGTAGATGTGAAGTAGGGGTGGATAATTAGGGGGAGAAACGTGCTGGGAGGGTAACTAAGTTGAGTCAAAGTTGGAGGGAAGGGATGTGTACTATGGGTGGTGAAGTGAGGGGATGTGAAGGAGGGAGAAGTAGGGGAATGTATATGGAGTGATGAGGGACATAAGGAGAGGGGATAGTAGGGCAAGGGATGGGCAGTAAGATAAGTGAAAGGACGTAGAATATGGCAGGTGAGGGAAAGTGGTTTGAGAGAAGTAGGAAAAGTGAGGGAAGGTGGTGGTTAGGGAAAATAGGAGAAGTACAATACGGCAAGTGATGGTTGTTAAGGTGAGGGGTAGATGTAAAAGTGCTCAACACTAGTGGAATGTGGTGAGAAGTAAGGTGTGGAGAATTACGGAAAATAAAGGGAAGTTAGGAGAAATTTAGGGAAATGAAGGTAGTGAGAGGATGTATGGGGAGTAGGATAATTGAAGGGAATTGATAGCAAGTGAGGAGCAAAGGGGACGTAATGAGAGATTTTAAGTGAGTAGAAAGGACATGGGGATGGGAAGTAGGGTAAAGCAGTTGCTGTGAGGGGAAGTAAGAATAGTGGAAGTAGAGGAAGGGAAAGAAAGTCAAGGGGAATGCCAAGAAAGGGATAGTGGGGGAAGGGCCGGGAAGTGGGAGAAGTGAAAGTAGGAGCACTATGGGTGGAGAGGGGAAGTAGGCCAACTTTGAATAATTGCATTACAGTGTAATTCTATTCGAGGCTTGCATATATTAAAAACAAACATACCTCAATTTTTTAAACAATTCCGAAAAAACTTGAAATTGTGTTTAACACCTGAAGGCTCAAGATTCGTTAGGCATTTTCATGATAGGAGCTTCTTTTGTTAACGGCAAGATAGAGAAGAATAAAGTAAAAAGAATGTCATGGTAAAATAAACAGGAGAAATTGGAACATACAAGCCTTCCTAACGCAAGACTCGATTGCATCCTAAAGTAGTTTGCATCTTGGCTTTGTGCACACAGGTTTCTGTCCTATATGCTACATATGCGGGCAACATAAACGTGTATGCGTGTCTGGTGGGTGCGCTCGTTTATTTATGAGTTATCCGGGCTTCTATATCCCAACATTTCTTGTTTCCAAGTTGGCGCACGTGCCTGAATACGCTGATAGTACGGTTCGCAAATTGGCTACTGTAAAAGCAGAGCCAGGCTTATATATTTCTTGCTTTCAATTTTACCCCCAGAGCTTAATAGTATCGTACACAACAAGGAAAAATTCAGCACTGAGCATTAAAACTGCAAAATACTAGTCTCAATCTATGAAATAAGAAAATAAGATGATCATTTTTATGTTCAATGTAGCTTGAATCTCGCATAATAGCAGGGATCAAAGTGCATCCTCTTTCTCACCTAATCCCCTTTTTTCTTCCTAAATTCTAAAAATCTCTCAAATCACCTGAAATGGAGAATTGCTGCCCAATTTTCCTCATTACACCAGATATTTTTATGATATTAACAATTCTAATAATGAATGAAATACCCTTTTTACATAAAATTGAATCACTGAACCGCTGTGATCCCGGTAATGGAATCATCTATGACTGAATGTTTTTTCACGAAATTATTCAATACATTTATTGAATGAATCATTAAGTTATTTCACATTCAATCCGCTACAATTAACCTCCTCAACATTAATTTAATTAAGGAAAATTTAATTATCGCGTCCCCATTATTTTGAGACATAATAATTTTTCCGTTTCAGACACCGGTATTCATTACAATAATCGGGAAAGAATAATTGACTTGATGAGTAATGAATGAAAATATTAATTTCATATTTTTAATGAGGATATGAAAAAATTAATTTCTACATTGATTTCTCATCACTTGGTACACTGAAGCGTTTTAGAGCTCAGGTAGGGGCTAAGCCTTCTCTTTCAGAGTTCACCCTCCACCCCATTTCCATCATCAGCCGACCTTTCAACTTTCAAGTGAAACTAGAGAGTTCTCTTTGTTCGCCTCTCCAACCCGATTTGTGCAAGACGAAGTTCTGATTTGTGGATCTTCTATTAATTGCGACTAACTACGCTCTCATGGGAGCAATAATATTGTTTAACGAGAAAATCATTGATCCCAGACAAGTGTCAAGTATTCAAGTAAAATCGCTTTTGTGTGAGATTTTTATTTCTGTAAAAGAATTTCTATTCGAAAAACAATTATATTCACATATTTGAGTTTGTGAGAGCAATTATTATTGAAATATTCCTTTGGTTCAAAAAATAGAGATTTCAGGACAAGTATGTCAAACTTTTCAAACATAAAAAATACTTTTGTTTATTATATTATCATGTATGTCAGACTTTTCTTTTTGATAACCAGAAACTTAAGTGATATTTTGCGTCTGGTAAAAACGTTAATATACCCTATTATAGGTCAAATTTCTTTTAAATTCTTTGAAATCTAATTATTTATATTAAAAATAACAATTTTAGATGAAAAATACTATCATAACATAGTATAACAATGAATGATTTGTGATTGTAAATCTCCTGTTGAGCTTTTATGTTTGTAAAAAATAACAGATTCCCGGTGAAAAATGCTAAAACAGTCAACATTCTTCAAAAACTGTAAATGTTTTTTGAAATATACATTCAACGATCTCGAATAAAAATCTGAAGAATAATTATAATCTACAAAATTTTACGATTTCTATATATCAATTTATATTAACTTTTTATTAATTTTTTCAATATATATCAATCATGGACAAAAAAAAACGATAACATAATAAAGAAAAAATTGTTTCGAAATGCAAATGTTCTTTGAAATTCAATGATTTTTGTGTAAAATAACGAATTTCTGGTGAGAAATGTCAACATAATCTTTTATAATTCTTCTTTTATAATTTTATAATTATAAATATTTATAAATTCTATATCAATATTTGCAGTTGTAACCGCCAGATTAACCTATAATTATTAATTAAGAATATATAATAATCATTATTATTGAAAGTTTTTCTCTAAATATCAGTATTTTTTACGAAAAAGTTCAACTTCCGGTGTGAAATACCCACAAAACCTAAAATTGTTAAAAAGTTGTAAAAATATGTTGGAATGATTTATAAGTGACTTTTTAAAAAATTAAAAATACTATAAATTTATCACAAAAAACACTATGAAATAATGAAAAATTGTTAAAAGATTCTAAGTCTTCTTCAAATGATAATGATTTTTTGTGGAAAACGCTAAAGTAATCTCAAATTCTTATAAAATTATGAACCTTTAATATCTAATGATTTATGTTTGAAAATGACAATTTCCAATAAAAAAGCTAACAAAACCAAAAAACGTGAATTGTTGAACAATTTTTAATTTTTGAAATCTAATCATTTTTTAATCAAAACACTCATTTTTCATGTAAAAGGCTAACATAATCCAAAATTGTTGAAAATTAGGAACAAATATTTCTCTATTCGCGTTGTTCACTACGATTTTTTCTTTCAAAAGGGATTATTTATAAAAATATCCATGAAACAGACAAAATACATATTCAATTTAGTGAAAATTTTTATCGAAAAAATTCGCGAATAAAAAAGTTAAAAAATGTAACATCTCGTATAGAAGTTAATTTAAAAAGCCCTCCAATTTTTTTTATTCGATCATACGAATCTTCGAAAAAAAGAATTTTTCAATACTTGAAATCTATTTTTCATTCCTGAACCTACCCAACCCCTGCAAAAAGTAATTGAAAATAAAATTATTATAATTTTTTTTAAATAAGCATTTATTGAAATACACTACGGAGAGAAAAAAATGTATCTGGAAGTGAGGGTTGCAATAATAATATATTTGAATAATAAGGTGACTAGAAATAAAAGTGTGGGGCGTAAATATTGAAAATTTCATTTATGTGGGAAAGAAATTCTAATATATACGCCCTTTTTTAATAAATCCTCGTTTTTTAAAAACATATTTATTATTTCATTTACCGAATTATTTTTTGTTTCCTTTCTCAAACTTTATTATCGAAAAAAATGAAAAGGGGGTAAAATCTAATTGAAACTATACTTTCTGAGACATTTTCAAAGATAGAAATATTTTTCGTGATTTCTAACACTATGAAAATCCCGGGTGTTGTTTAAGAAGAAAATAGTGAAAGGGGGGACTCAAATTGAAACTCTACTCTCCAAGGCATTCTCATGGATACCCACATTGTTGGCGTTTTCTGAAATTAGGAAAAACCTTTTTTGGGGTGGAGAGGGATTTCAAAAGGGGGATTGGTGGAAACTCAAGCTAAGTAGAATTTTGCAGTTTCATTTGAAAAAAAAAATTTTGTAACTTCAGGACGTCAAAGGCGTATGGAAATTTGAAGTAATGAAGTTTATTACATAGTACTGTGTCTTAGTGTCTTATCTACTACAGAATAAAACAGGTATTTATGTCAGTCTATTTTGAAGAATTGATTAATAATTTGATGATTTATTTGATTTTGATTTGATCATTTTTGAAGTACCCGCTTTTCCACCGAAATTCCAATCTCAAATTTAGTTCCCATATTTCGAGTACAAATTGTATATATTTTTTTCCAAAGTACTTCTTTTATATTATATATTTCTACAAGTGATTTAACAATCACCCCTGATGAAAATGGATACAGTTTTTCTACTTAACGGATATAAATCTCCCTGGTAGAGATCTCTCCGTGAAATATTTTAATATTTCATCGATTGTAAGAATTGCAAATAAGACTGGCGCTTCCCTAATAAGAACTGACGGCAATGAAATGCATTTCCGACTCAACTCATGTCATCATGTAGGCGTAAGGACATGCAGCGTGGGATCGATTACAGTGATTTACGTCTATGCACATTAACGAGATTCAAATAAATCATGCTTCTCATTGTGCAAATATTAAGCGTGTACTCGCTTACATTCTACACCCTCAAATATATATATATATGCCCATATATAGATATATCTATACGCGTATAGAATTCTGTGTGTGTGGTAGAACCGCTAAATTATATCGTGACATATACCTGTGTGAAGTGACGGGTTGCCTGAATACATGGGATAATGTTGATGGGGAAGGGAGGAGGGAATCTGGGGGGGGGGGGGGGTGCAAATTGTCCGCACGGCTAGAACGAATTTATAAAGGAATAAATTAGAGTTGTATCGGATTTCGAATTAAAATCCAGCGTTTATCCGATTAAGCCGCGTGTTCAGTAAGCGATGGTCTGTCAATTATATGACTCGAGAGAAAGAGAATCACAACAAAATAAAAAGAGAAGTCAATAAAAAAAGAGTCACGTGGTCATAATGAATATGATCGAATTTGTGAAAACGAATGATTTTCAGCTGAAAATTCGGGGATTTAAAATTTTATTATGACACTATCGGAGATAGGAAGCCGCTTAGGTGAGCTTTTACGCGTTACAAAGAGAACAAATTTTTATGAATTACGGTTCGCTCAGGAAAATTTTATGAAAATTTTATGAACCCTGCACAATTTGAAATATTACTGGTGTTCGATGTGGTTAGCTGTTGAGTGAAAACATCAGTTTTGATGCTTTTTTTATGTGAACGGAAGTCTGTTCGAAAGGGTAAAATGCATTTTATAAGCCTCCATCGATTCAGATGTAAATCTATTCAAATCCAAAAATATAAATTTGTGGCAATTTTGCATTTTCCTCTTATCCAATTGCAGTTTTTTCTAGCATCATGCACTCAATTTCTATTGAATATTAACTGTTATATCTTTCACGAAAATTATCAACGAGTATGGTAATATTTGCGATACCCCATTCCATATTCTACAATACTGTTTGTTTATTTTTATTATACTAATTTTACATTGCAGATCTTAGAAAAATTGTGCAAGTTTTCAAACTGTTTAGCAAATGAAGAAATACAATATCAATCAGTTACTCTAATTTTTTCAAACAAAAATTAATTTTGAACCGCCATTGTACAGTAGGGTGATTAAAAAAAATAAGCTTCCGATTTACTTAGGATTAATTCTGCTTCAAAAAAGACAAAATTTCAACAAAATACATTAATTTTAAACTAATATGAGTAATTCTCAACAAAAACGGAACAGTTGAATTTTGAGTTGAAAAAATTAGTTTTCAGCAAAAAATATCAAATTTTCAAGCAATAAGGTTAATTTTTAAACGAAATTATAAACGTTCGACTATAATTATGAATCTCTAAACAAAAAATACACTTTCAACAACGTAGTGCTACTTTGCATCCAAGTGTTTAAAGTTTCAACTAAAAAATGTAATGGTTGATATTTGAACAAACACTCAACACGTACTAAAAGTTAATGAAATATTTTGAACATATTCAAAAACATTCGAAAAGTATTATTTTTATTGATATGGGCGGCACCAGTGTAAAAAAATGTAATATATTTTTAAATCTATTTATTTAAACAATAGATGCTCAATATAGCTTGAAAAGTCGATAAATTTCAAGCATCCTATAAAGAAATGTTTCAAACTCTTCTAGATTCTTATTCTAATACTTTAAGGGCATGTGACAGTCTGCCACGTGACCAGTTACATACTATAATATCCAGCGGTTTTTTAAATAGAAAAATGAATATATATTGAGCGGAAATTTTTTTTAATAGCTCAAAATATATAAGGGTTCGTGCACCTGGTTCTCTTGAGTTTTTATTATGTTTGATTACTGCACATAATTAATTTGGAATTTTAAATGTAACTGAGCACAGGGCTTTGGTGCCCTGGCTCAAATCCGATTAATAAAATTTTATTATTTGAACAAACAAAAAAACTTCAATGAGACAGACAGTCATGTCCTTACATATTTTGAATCGTTTCCAAAAATTTCAACACAATATTTCCTTTTCTCAAATGATAAAGCTGCCGAATATAAATCATGTAATTGGTCACGCGTCACTTTGGTACATGACCTTAATGATTTCACATAATTTATTTTTGCCTTATAAGATGAATCACCCTATTGTAAACCCTAGAATGGAGTATAGTAAAAATTATTATACTATCGAAACCGAGCATTATCGACTCTTAAAAAATTGAAGAGAAAAATGCAAAAAGAGCAGAAGACCCGAGCACGTGACAAGCAACACGAGGGTGCGCGAGTCGGCATTTTTGCTTCAAAGATGGCGACTTTGGAGTCGCATGATGAGGAGCTCGTGCCGGAAATACCCGAAACGTGATGCGAATGGTCCAGGTTTGAAAAATCTTCGGTCTTCGGGCACTCTCGTGAAAGACTCTCGTGTTTTGCCGATTGGCCACTACCAATGTGATATCTTCGCAATGCCTGTTGCCGGAACTTTGCACGATCGGGCTGACAACCGCACAGATTTTCGGTACACTGAGATTTCCTCTTTGGCCAGCCTCCCTCCGGCAGAGGCGCTGCCTCCCACTGATATTGATTTTCCGAGGGAAAACAGAATAGTGTTACCTATGATATGCTGCAACTGCAACTGCCTTGCCACCCTCTTGTGTGTGTGACTCTTTCAAATGTGTGTAGATGGATCGAGCCTCAAGCTATAGAGACTTTTCCTCTTTTTTTAGATTCCTTTTTATTTTATTTTTCAAATTTATACACAGGCCCTGGTCATTTTTCTCGATAGGATGGTCTTCCAGGACGAAGGGCAAAAGAGAAATGTTTGCTTTATGAATCTCTTCTTTTTTTCCTGGATTTTCTCTTCTTAGAGACTTTTCTTATCTTGATGAATATCATTTTTGTAAACAAATGTACCTTTTTGTTTTATAGTTTCCTCATGTTTTTCGGAACAATGAGAAGCTTTTTCGTTTGAAAGATAAATATCTACATATAAAGAGGAAGCAGTATCAAAAAGTAATCCCATTAAAAAAAATGAATTTTTTGAAGGGAATGAAAAAGACGTATTTCAAATCAGTATACAATATTTTTTGATCCAATTATAATAATTTAAATAAATATAAAATAATGATTTGCTAGATGAAGAAGTATGCGCTACTTTTTGAGGCTTACAATGTGAAAATTAAAATGTTGTTGATATGCTTCATAATACAATTAATCCAATAAATAATTACCAGAATAAAATTCTTACTTTATTTAGTTTTTTGCGACCTGAGCTTTCATCAATCTAATTTTTATCCTTTTTCTACAAAGTGTCAGTCACATGGCTCTTTCCAGTCTGTTTATCTATTAATAAACATTACGAATTTTTTGCACCATCAATTTTCTTAACTGAAATTTTCGAATGAGGAAGTTTATTTCACGATAAAATTTATTTCTGAATGTTTCTAAACATTACTGATAAAAGATAAAATTTTAATTCTAATTTTTTTTCAACATTTGGAAATTATTCTGTTCTCAAAATTTTGCTACCAGACTTCTATTAGTAAACTTTTTCAAACTTTTGGAGAGATGAGAGAAACAAAATTATGGATAGAAACTCAGAATATCTTGATACCTGTAGAAACATTACTGGTACCACCCATAAGATTTCTGGAATTTTTGTTGTTGAAGATTTAGGTTTTATTTTTAAAGTTCAATTAAAAGTCTGAAAGATTCAAAAATACAGCAAAATAGAATCTGGAAGATTTGAAGGCATTTTTTTTCGTTTTGCTGGATTGTAGGAATTTGCAGGAAAACTGAGTTTTTTTCAAAAGCTACTAAGAGGTTTGAAAAGCTTTGAAAAGATTGAAAAATAATTCAATTCTTGCAGAGATTTAAAAAAAATGAGGAAAAAATGTATATTTTCAAAGATTTCGGAAAAAGAAGCTTGTAAAGAACTTTTCAATGTTTTGAAAAAACCAATAACAATTTTCTGAGTTTCCGCGGAAAATTCAGAATGTTTATTTGATTTGGAAATTGAGTTTCAGAAGAAAATCAAAATTTTGCAAAATTAAACAATTTGAGAAAAAAATTCAGTTTAGTTTGAGAGATACTTGTAAGTTTTAGCAAGATTTTGAATTTGAAAAGATTCTTAAAAATTTCAAAGTTCTAATTTTTAAGTGTTTTAAAAAGAAGTTTAAAAGCTTCATAGAATTTTGAAAGATTTCAAGAAAATAAAAAAAATGTCTTAAGATTTCTAGGAAAATTTAAATGATATTTTATGTTTTCAAATCAATTTTAAGAGGTTATTCAAATACATTTAAAAAATTATCAAGAAAGAAACCGGAAGAGAGTAAGGTAATTTTTTTGAAATTGCAAAATTCTTTTTAAAATTTTAGGTATAATTTGAGACATTTTTGAAAGTGTTTAGAAGGCTTATAGTTTCATCCCAAAATCAAGTATTTTCAAACATTTACGAAATTTCTTAAAATCTTAAATACATTTTAAACTGACTGGAATTTTCCCTGAAATTCAGTGAAATGTCGTGAAATAAAAAAATTTTCTTAGAATATTCAAGATTTTTTTAACATCTGCAATCTTCATACATATTTTTGAATCTTCTCAAGAATATTAGGAAAATTTTTTGTATTGAAAATTATTTCCCCCTTAAGCCCGAAAACGAGATGCGCGCGCAGCGCGCGATTGATGTTGCTAGTTTTTGCTGAAATATCCTAATTATCATAATATTTCTCATTTTCGTCATATTTTTACATTAGATTT
>CAKNXH010000613.1:68616-100658 GCA_932178445.1 Andricus quercusramuli | reverse complement strand
ATTCTATGCTTACTAATTGGCTATTCATGGAATAAATTATTGTATTCGACGATCGTATATCTTTCAATATTCAAGAGAAACGTGGCAATGTCTTGTTAACGAAAAGCCGTGGAAAATACACCATTCCTTTTCCATTGAGATAGAGGGAATTTATATTCTCTTTGGTTATATGTCTTTCAAGTTTAGGGAGAGCTTCCGTTAGGTTCGTGTGGCATTATTTAAATATTCAGGGATCGCTGAATTCGAGAGAAATATTGTCTTTATTTCTGAAATTGCCTTTGGCTATGTTTGATTATTTCTTTTATTCTTTTAATTACTGGGACACAGAAAAAATGCTTTGTTTCGAGGATAAGAAAGATAAGGATATAACTACTGTTTTTCAAAACTATTATTTACGAGAATTTGTATTCATTTTGTAATCCTGTCCTAATAATTTGTTTGTAATATGAATAGTGAATTAGACTTTGAAAAAGGTGTATTCTTAGATCGAACGAATTGAGTTCAGATTAGAGATGTATCGGGATTCTACTAGTGGAAATGTGTCATTACTTAACCGGAATTGAAACTAATGATTATATTAAGAAACAAAAGTGTTTATAGATTATTGTTGGATAGGTCTTTGAAAAATGCACGACTTACAAAGCATAATACGAAAATGAAGTTTTGAGTACCTGAAATAGTGAAATTTCGGTTCATTTAATTAGAACAAATTTAATTGTTTAAGAGAATATTTTTTTGTCTTACCAACTCAGTGTAAACTGTTTGACGAAATAAAGGAAGAAACTCACCTGAAACATAAAAATAAATAATAATAAAGAGACGTATATTATGATTAAAATGAAGTTTTCAGAAGCTTTGAAGAATAATCATTGCACATCAATCGTTTGGTTTTACGCTTTTAATTAGAAAACGTAAATTTGTATTCAAAGCTTAAATTAATTTTATTTCAAACAATCATGCCTTATTTTAACATGTCATGCCTGAAGTCATAAAATTCAGAAGTATTAATTTCCAAACTATTTCTAATTTAAATTGTCCAATTTGAAACTATTTCATTTAAAAAAATCACGAAACCAAAAAAAAAAATAAAAAATGTTACACTCGATATTAATTTAAATGTGAAGAAGTTCAATTTATAATTATCTAATTCCATAATAGTTAAAATTGCAACTATCCAATTTCAACTTTAGAAAATTTTTAGCTATCATTTAATTTGCATGCCTTCAACTGAATTTGTTAAATTTATTTGATTTGTGTTTCCAACATGAAATTCTTCTATTGCTTTTCTTAAATTTGAAAATTTTCACTTTTCAAATTGTTGGCATCAAAAATGGTCCTGTGGTGCTGCAATGATCTTTAATGTTAGGAAGAAGATTTCCTATGGGTTCCAGGATTATTGTAATTTCTTTTGACTGTACAGTTCTTAAAATTGAAAAATTACAATTGAAGAAACAAAAGTTAGCATTCGAGAGCAACAATGGAATTTTATGAGATTCTGTTAGTTTTCATTGAACATTTTTTTTCGAAATACATTTTTAAGACGTTAGATTTTTCAAGATGTGCCAGTTTAGTGATTTATAACTTTCTTGAGACAGCTATAACGTCCAAGAAGAAACATTTTTGAAGCCTAATGAAATGATGTCTTGTTTTTCCAGTACATGCTGACAGAACATCATTCTTCATACCAAACATAAAAAAATTTTAATTCAAATGAACGAAATATTGAAAAATTATAACTCAATCAAAAGTTATAGGTAAGTTTTTTTTTCCAACTATCACGGAAATCAAGTATATAAGATTCGCAATAGTTGATCGTTTTATTTAAGTATTGTTAATAAAGCTGTTTTATATTAACCTTGCAAATGTGCTGAATAATTCTGATCTTTGAAGAGCCTCTGGGGTCCACTTGACCCACATAGGCTTTTCTCTCAGTACAATAGACTTGAAAGCATCATATTTGAATAATGAAGGGACCCCTTAAAAACGGAAATTAAATTATGTATAGAAGTGTCTTCTGTTAGCCTCCGCGGCCCTTCTACAGGATTGCTCTTTATTATGATTATATCATCAGGCCAAATCCCTCTCTGGTCAGCATAACTCGCTCTATTCTAGCCTCGTCATACTGCCGGAAAGAATGAATTTATACGAGAAAAGCGGGAAAGGGTAGGAGAAGGTATAAAGAGGGAGATATGAGATCGATCTAGAATTCCCTTGTTGCTCATTTAACAACACGTTCGTTTCACGACACGACTCCGACATTGTCCTCTGATCAATCTCTGTAGCAATCATCCCAGGCAAAGAGCTCCACAAAGTCATCACACGTCTTTTTACTCCTTACTCTAATCACATTTTGATATTTGTGTTCCTAATTTTCAAAAAGTATTTTCTTTCCTGAATAAAGGTGTAACACTACATAAAAGTGTTAAAAGCGAATAGTTGAAAATGTTTTGTGAACTCAAAAAGCTAGGAGTAGCTTAATTTGTCACCATACGAATTCAGCAGCCGTGTCACATTGGTCGCAGAGCCTCCCGCTAAAGTTGTAATCCCTCGCGCGAGGTCTGTGATTTAGACAAGGCTGCCGGAAAGTTTCTCGTCGAACTTCCAGTAAAACAGAGTTGGTCTGAGGTGCTTGCTCGGAATCGTTACAGCCTTTTGTCTCATTTCTTTGTGTACACTTGTACCTTCATTTGCCCACCGGGAAACTCAGGAGACAAAAAAATTATAAAAGCTTGTCTTCTGAATGTTTCATTCACCCATATTCTCACCTCATAAATGCTTCATGAATTTAAAATGAATCAGAGAAAGCTTTTAAATAATTTTTTGTGATAAGGAAAGGTTCGCTCATTAAGCGAGGATGATTTTTAAAATTCTAGAGCCCCTCATCCTCTATAGTCAGGATTCGTAAGACATTTATGACCTTCCTCTCTATATCACCCTTCTTATGTAAGATTTTATATTTTTAACTGAATAAACTAAATATTAATTAATTGCTCTCCCAAGATTTGAAATTCTTGAAAGATTTTCAGTGATTTACACATATTTCAAAAGATTTTTAGAGAGTTTTTGAGATCTCAAGGTACTTCAGAAGATTTCGAAGAAATACAAAAGTTTTAGAGGTTTCACAAATGTCAAATGATTTAGAGAGATTTTAAGACTTTTCGGAATATTTCAAAATAAGTCACGAGATTTCATGTGTTGCCGAAGTGTTTTTACGAATTCTGAAGGTTACAAGGAGATTTTAATGAGATTTCGAAGATTTGTAGAAATTCAAAGAGATTCCAGGAGACTTCAAAATATTTGAAAATATTTCGCAGGATTTTAAGGCATTTTAATAAGGATTTCAAGAGATTCAAAAGGGTTTTGATGATTTCACGTGATTTAAAAGAATTTTATGGGGTTTTAAGAAATTTCAAAATATTTCCAAATCACTCAGAGGATTCTACATGCTGCAGAAGTATTTGCACGAATTTTTAAGGATATAAGGGAATTTTTATGGGATTTCGAAGATTTGAAGGAATTTAAACAGAATCCGGAGGATTTCAGAACATTCGCGAAAATTTCATAGAATTTTAGGACAATTTAACAGATTTCAGAAGATATAAAGTGATTTTAAAGAATTTTGAAAAATTTTAATACATTTAAAAGTATATCCGCCGATTTCAGAGGATTTGGTAAGATTTCAAATGATGTAACAGAATTTTCAAGGAATTTCGGATACTTTAAAGGATTTTGAAGGATTATGAGGATTTCTAATGGCTTCCGAAAGACTTGAACGGATTTTAATATGATGAATTTCAAAAGAATCGGAAAGTATTCCCACGGATTCAAAAATCAATGGATGCTCATTTACTATTTTACTAATTTTATTATTATTACTATTATATCATTAAGCCAAATCCCATTCGGGGTGAGAGTAACTCATTCGGTTCTAGCCTCGTCATTCTGTCAAGGATCAAGGAATTTATATGAGAAAAGTGGGTAAGGGTAGTCAAGGAAGAGGTATAAATTTGAGATCAACCTAGAATTTCCGTGTTTCTAATTCATGTAACACGTTCGTTCCGCAACACTGCTTTGACACAGGTCGCTGACCAATCTCTCTAGCAATCACCCCAGGTGAAGAGCTTCATAAAGTCATAGTCATACTCTTCAAATGAGTTTTTAAAATGAATTTATTTTGGTTTGAAATAATGAATTCAAGTACTAAATGCTTTCCTTATTACATTTAGATTTTTAAAAAAGGGAGCAAAAAGTTTAGACGACCGACAAAGCGGAAGTGGAATAAGTAAGCGAGTTTTGATAAGCCATCGTTCTGCATAATGTCCTCAGGAGGTCCTCCGATTTCCTCCTGGTTGTCCGTTCGCTGGTCCCGCGCTCTAGTATACTTTATCGAATTACGCAAATAGAGTGGAGTGCTCGTTGGAAAGCAGCAGTTGAGCAGAACGTACGCTGATTCCATGGTTGATTCTGAACTCCAGTGTTATTTTAAGATCATGGATATTAAAGATCTACATTTTCTCAGAGAAGATCATTTTTAAACTTTTTTTTCGATTTTCTTTTTAGTTTTTAATTTTGATATATGGAATATAAAATAATTTGAATTGCCGACTTATGAAATTAAAACGTATTCTTCAATTCAAAGTTTTAGGAATAATAAATCATAATTATATATTTGAAAAAATATTAAAAAAGTCACATTTGCTTTCATACAATTTTAATTCAATTTCAATTTTGATTTCAATGTTAGCTGAATAATTTTCACTGACCCATGTTGAAGATGTTTATAATTGAAAATTTGCAATTTTCAATGATTTTTCCAATAGTTCAATTTTGTAGATTTACAATTGAAGACTCCTTAATTCTGAAAATTTGTAAATGAAAATTCTTAAACACCATGGGGCCAGAGCGCCCCATGGTGGAAACTGGTCAAACTTGATTGGCCAATCAAGTCTTTAAAAAAAACGGCAGGACGGAAAGCCAAATCGGATTGGTATTATAACCTTTGTCCCTATTGATGTTTTTGAAGTGTTTTAAGATTCCTATAGCTTCTCTATGTTTTTCTTTGAGAAATATTGTACGTTTTTGCGATAACGGTTGTTTTGTCAAATGAAATGCTATGTCCTGTTTCGATACGATGCTCAGCTAGTGCTGATTGCGTGAAAAGCTTCACCCTGACTTTACTCTCACATTCCTTTATACTTTGGTCGTTTTTCTTTCTCTTTATCTAGTAGCTTGTGTTGCCCTGTTTTTTTGAGTGTATTTTCTCATTTCTTTATCAATTTGTTTCTTTGTGTAATCGTTTTGTATTAGCACTTGTTCTACGTTTTGTAATTTCTTTTGTAAATCATCTTCATCTGTTATGGAGACAGCTTTGTATACAAGAGAGTTGATGACCGACTGCTTATGAAATGGGTGGTGGTGGGAGGAGGCATGTAGGTATCTGTTTCTATGGTTGAGTTTTCTGTGAAATTCATGTCCTAATGTGTTATCTGATCTTTTGTGAACTAGTACGTCCAAGAAAGGTAATTTTCCGTTTAGTTCAATTTCCATGGTGAACTGAATATTAGGGTTTAATTGATTGAGGAAATTGAAGAACTTGTGTGGTTCATCTAGTCCATGGCTCCAGATGACAAAAGTTTCGTCAACGTAACGGCACCCAAATTCCGGTTTATGATTTGATTTGTTGAACAATTTAGTTTATAGATTTTCTATGAAGATGTTGGCTATTACAGGTGAGATTAGAGATCCCGTTGCTGCTCCTGAGGTTTGTTCGTAGGATTGGTTATTGAAAGAGAAACAGTTATTAGTGAGACAGTGTTCTATCGAAGGTGTGAGATTGGAAGAGAAGTTTGCGAAGGATTTATTAATATCGATTGTATATAAAGAGGAACTTTGCCGCAACTTCAAGTTACTTGAATCAATGACTGATAGAGCAACAATTTACTATTGTCACAAAGAAATTTTCATTTGATCACATCACTCCAATGGGAGACAGAATGTGATGAAGACGTTAAACTAAAGTATAATAATAAAACAATAAACTGTATGGTAGAAAGAAAATTACGAGAGGAAATGAATACGTGAGTTTGAAGATCATTATATATAATTTTCGAAATGAAAATTCCGTTTGATAATGAATTTATTGTCACTTATAGGGTGGAAGTGATTTGGCAGCATTATATCTTATTTGAAACTGAGCTTCAACGCTTGTAGATGAGTAATTTATCTTAGGTGTTTCGTGTCACATCGTTATTCACTTTGACGCTCCTATAGCTTCACCTTATTACTCATGAATTTGATTACAGTGTAATAATCGTATCGTAAGTTGGATATATCAAACATTTTTGTAATATCTTTGCATCTAAATAGCTTATCTGTTACTATTTTCTCGTTCTAACTGTACTTTTTCGAAGAATAAGAAGAAAAAAGAAGGTAAGCTTCTCCGCGACTCAGCGTTCCATTCTTGAATATATTTAGATTTTGTATCAAGAAAACGCAAATATTAAACAAAGTATTCGAATGAACTGAAAATAAATTAAATTTCTTTACCAAGTCCGTATAAAACCAGCATAAAATAAAACTGCAATACAAGAAGAGATACGATAAAACCAGTTTCCAATTTATTTTTAGCTATAAAAAAGTAAAATATTCTTGATAGTTTGAGCAAGCCGAGTTTTTTACAACCATAAGTAATTCCTAGAAAGTAGAAGCTGGTATCGTAACATTTTTTCTATATCAGTTATTTTATTGAACGCATTCAATCATGGGCGTAGATGATAAAGCGTGCCTCGCTTTCTTGACATTAAATCGAGTTGCGATAGATCGATCAATCATCAATCAGGATCAAAGGTCGTAAAAAATATCCGGAACAACTTTGAATAAGGCATGCGAGCCTTAATCTCGTGAATCGCGTATAAATTGTAGAAATTATAATGTGTAAAGTTTGTGGACGCTTTCTTCCGCCGACAAGGTAAGGGTAGAAGCTCATAAAATTTTCTTAAAATAGTGTGGACATTCATTTATGCAGCCACCTCCGCACGCATCCTCATCTGGAGTATATCATCAACCAAGCCGATCTTATCCGGATAATATAGTACCTAACTTGCCGCTAGCCGCCTGCTGCTACTACCCTCATAACCAGCCTGTACGTATAAATTTACTAGAATGTTTGTATGAGCCCTGGTATATGGATTCCGTGAGGTGGAGATGTAAGCCTGTAGTAGTCCCTTAGTTTATATATGAACATTTATGAGAGAAGCATTGTAAATCATCAGTTTAATGAGGAATCAATGTATTATTGGAGATGATGTGATTTAGATATAAGCCTTCTATATACATGTCGTCCATTCTGCTGTATAGGGGTATTCTTTAACCAGACTTTAAAGTTTGTTGAAAAATTCAAATTCGTTGATATATGTGTTAGAGAATTCATAATGGCAGGCGTGGTGTAGCTAGGAAACAATACATTGTCACTTTGAAGTCAATGAAATAGGTTACTAATTTACAAAGATCAAACTCATTTCATATCTAAAAAAGCCAGCCTCAACTCTGCTAATGATCCTTAATTCTTATCTGACTTAATCCAATTCAACCCTGATCCGAGTTCCAACTCGTGAATCAACTCGTACACCTTACAAAAGATATTTTTTTGTAAAATTAGCCCAAATGTAGGCTCCGGCAGCTACAACCACGATCCTTCTCGGGAAGATCGATTCCGTTGCAACTGTAGATACATGGCATTCCACTCGTCACTTTCCACAACACCACAAGAAGATCGAGTCGGGCAAATCAAAGAGTCACTTTTTTCAATTGAGCAGTTAGCGTTGAAGTAAGCATTACCACTTAAGAATTTACATGTCGGCACTCGAATCGATAATCAATATCACTTCAAATAATGTAGCGCGCTAAAGTTAATCTGAGAAAGAGTACACAAGTGCCCGGCACGAAAGCTGAACCAGAACTGAGATGAGAAAGATGGATACCGCCCAGCCCAACCGAGCGAGCCACCGCAACAAAACCACTAGCGCTTCACACTCGCGGTCGCAAGATCTCGAGCGACGGATACTAAGAGAAGTGACCGCAAAAAACAATAGCATCAGCGACAAACTCCCAACAATCACAAACCTTATTAGAAGTAAAAAAAATTTATCAATTGAAAACTTAGTTTAGACCTTAAGTAAGCCTAATCGAATAGGCTCGAAAAGGTATAACCTCTGCATTTTTTCAGAATTCAAAAAAGTTCTAAGGAGCCGCGAAACATTTTTTTACAAAAACATGCTAATTTTATTCAAATTGCCGCTGATAATATATGAAGGGTCCCGGTGAGTAAAGATGTAAGTTCCAAATCCTGAACTTTACAGAAGATACAAAAGACTGTTTGGCTTTAACAAATTTAATTAAGAAAAACAACGTAAATCATTTTCAGGCAAATGCTTAACCCTACGCTATTGTGTTCGCCGGAGCTGCTGAAATGACAAAAATTTCAGTAGTTTGAGAAGATACCATAGAGGAAACTCAAATTTGCATGTAAACTGAATAATGGCGTCTCAAAAGGACATATCCAATATTTTGATACTTTTTCAATAGACAAAAAATATTTCCATAAACCGAATTTTCTATTCAGAAAAAATGAAGGGAAAAAATGTTTTTTCGCTTGAAGCGGAAGATTTTTCAACTTTGGTTTGAAATAGAGAATCCAATTTTCATTGAAAAAAACTTGATCCCGAAGCACTGCACTCTGCAGTGCTAAATCAAAACGTAGAAAGTTTTATTGAAAGAACTCTCCCATTTCAGAGAAAATCTAGCGAAAAGATTTTTTTTGTCCGCAGCACATGTTCCTTCAACCTTAGCTGGCTTGGGGATTTAGATTATTCTTTGAAATTAAAATAAACAAAGGAAAAATATATTTTTGCCTGTTGAGTTACAACATTTTTGCAAAAGTTGCAAAAACTTGCAAAAAAGATTGAAAAAATGTTTCAATTCTTTAAAAAATGGCCAAAAATATTGTAAAATAGTATGTGGGAAGAATTCTTTTGACACAATACGTATCAGAAGTTATAAGGATTTTTTTAGTCAATAATCCCATTCTAGAAGGAATGTTAGAAATGTTCTTTCAGAACGCCACCATTCAACTATAATTTTTTTCAAATTTGTTTTTGGCTTTTTCTTGACAAATAATTAATTTTCAAGTTCAATACATTTTCTACTGCAAGTATTCTTTGCACTTTTAGCAATAGTTATAAAATATTATACACAAAGCAATTGACATAAGATATTCTTTTTTATCAGAAACGAACCATTTTAAAATTTAATAGAATATATAGTTTAATCTTAGAATTGCTGGATTTTTACTTATGAGAATATCTTATAACAGCTTTTTTGTGTCTAAAATTTTCTGATTATTGTTTGGATTCATTTCACTAGAAACTCACAAAATAATTGCATATTAGAAACTACAGGGGGCGCGAAAAATTTTTTTTGTATGAAATTTAGAGGGCTTATATTCACCACTAGTGTCTTGAAACTGACTAGAGTGTTTCTAAAAATATTCATTTCATTTTCTTTATCACTCAATAATATTTTTAAAATCAAGTTTTTATAGTAAAACTTATTTCATTGACATAATTCAAAGTTGATGCAAGAACATAAAAGATTAATTGGTTAGGGAAGAATCGATTGACCTATAATGTTAACAAATTTTTTCGGAGAGTGAGGACGTTATCGTCATTTATATTATATTTAGAATAGCTCTTCATGGTAAAAATTCTTTCAATCTCATAATTCAGAGTTGGTTCAAGAATATAAGAGATTGCTTGGTTCGATACGAATCAATTGACCTATAATATTCATACATTTTATTGAAGAGTAAGGAAGTTATGCTTATTAATAATATTTGAAACATCTGTTTCAAACAGAAAAACTTTTTCCGTCGACATAATTCCAAGTTGACGTATGAATGGAAAAGACTTTTTGATCATAAATTTTCAAATAGAATAATTTGACAATTTTTGTAAAGAAATAAAGCTGAGGAAGGGATGGGGCCCGAAAGAAATTCTCCCTTCCCTTTTCCAGCCCAAAAAATTATTATTTTGAATACAGAAGTTGATTTGTCTGATTTGTCTTTGTATTCACAAAACTTTTTGTATTAGTTTCGAATTTATCATATAAGGTAAGATATCATATGCGCCATTTTCAGTTTTACCTCGGTGAACAGATCTTCGCCAGAGGTTTCACAAGTTTTTGTTAAGTTCACTGATGGATTTCATGAAATGTGTTAACTTTCCTGTTTCCAGGCATATTGGCAGATGGATGGACTGATTGAAGACATTCTAAATCTCGAAGCCTCACGCTAAAATTCCACCTGATTCTCGAAAAAATCATTCCTTTCGATGTAAAGCACATTTTACCTTTGTATTCAAGTAAGGGTCTTAATTTCGACCATATAGAGCACGCAAGTTCGATCACCAGTGTTCCATTGGATTAACATCGGATTAAATGATGCGTGCTCGAGGTTGGTACGATCAACAACCGGAGACTAGGAGTTTGGCTGCTGGTATGAGCCAATAGGAAGCTTCCTATATTACCATTTGCAAGGATTGCAATGTCATTGCACCCCGTGTATGTACTATAACATATTACGCGAGCATACATAAGTATCTATCTATAGTCTATTTTGCGGGTCTGCCATCGGTATTCCCTAGATCGTCTGAGCCCGAGTACCATTTTGGCGAACCGTTGTACATCGACTCTGTGCTGCTCGAACCGTGTACCACCCAAATTGGACGGGAAATTTAGTGGCCTGTCCCTCGAATCTCGGAAACTCTCTCCATCTCCCAACCCTTTTCCACCCCCCAATTTCCCACCACCCATTTCTGGCCCAGTACCCCATCGGAAACCATGCTCTCCGTCGACGGAAACCGTTTCAGGTAACAAATAACGCACGCGTCGAGTGACGATCAATCCAAAGCTTCGTTTGTTTTTTTCATCCCCTTTTTATTTTTTTCTACCTTTTTTTGCTCTGTAAGAGGAGTGCATTGAATCTCACTCGCTGATAAACAAACGAATGGAGGTGATACTGATGATTGCGATTAGCCTGGAAACGCGTTGCAGGATAACGAAACCGAATGCGTGTAGGGAAGTTCGCTTTTGCTGAAAGTACAAAATCCGATTTAGGACACGACTCTCGAAAGGGTTGCTTTTAGTATAGTAATGGCTAATCGAGCGTTCTTCATGGCTAGGCGCGTTCAGCTGTTGAGCACGAATTGCGAGAATCGAGTTCGCACTGAGCCATGTGACATTGTTGATTTAACTAAACGTTTTGTTTTTCCTTTAAAGGCAGCAGCTTTCCGGGCTTTTATACTCGAGGATTCAGAGTGTTAGAAAATTGATACTACGTGCAGGGCCAGATGACCCATAAGTGGCCATTAACCTTTAAGCATCGACGTGCGGTCTCACGGACCGCACCATGATTCTGTTATGTGGGTCCCTCCCCTTGGCCTTCCTTAAGGCTACCGTTATCAGTAGCTTTAGTTCTAGCTGTGCTTTAAGCAGGATAGGTGTAATCGGTGTGTAATATCAATTGAAAATGTGACAAATTAGTATGAGCGTATGGAAGTGCAGTTTTCTGGACCGCACTATGCTTCTGACACATGGGTCCCTCCCTCTACTGGAGTAAAAGATTATTAATAATAAACGTTGATGAAATTTATTCATATCTTACCTACTCTAATGTCCCTTTATATACTTGTGTAAGTAAGATAACAAAAACTTATTCACATATTTATTTAGATATAAATATATACAGCGGTCTGTGGGCCGTCAGATCGAGATAGTGCCAAATATAAATGATAATAGGAATTTTTTGAATTGCTTGAAAAAATGAAAATTAGTGATTTTATTTTACTTGTAAAGCATCTAGAAAAGAGACTTCCAACTCTTTCTCATATTCTTCTCTTTCACCTTTTTTGAGAATTTCTCATTTTCCCTCTTTTCAAAGAACTTCCCCTTTTCATCGTTTATTTGCTTAAATGCGAATTGAATCAATAGAACCTAATAAGAAAATCCATCTATTTCCGTTGAAAGTTCATTCCTTCTGATCGAAAAGTCTGCTATTATCATTTTAGTTCAGAATTGATATTTTTTGGTTGAAAATTTAACTAGTTGGTTGAAACTTTAACTACTTTGTTGAAAATTAATTTTGTTGTTGTAGGATGAACTATTTTTTTGAAAACTCGTTTTTTTTTGTTCGAAATTAATTCTTCCAGCTGAAAGTTAAGCTATTCCATTATTGATTCAAAATTCACAGTTTTTGGTTGAGAATTCAACTATTACGTTTTTCGTTGAGAATTCATCTTTGATTGAAAATTTAAAAACGTTGGTTAAATGTAGAACTACATTGTTGATCCTAGATTTCATTGTTTAAAGATTGAACGATTCTCTTGAACATTTTTTATTAAAAAGTCAACAATTTAGTTACAAATTCATGTATTTTCATGCAAATTCATTTTTTTTTTTATAAAAAAAATCTTTCCGATTAAAAATTCAACTCCCTAGTGGGAAATTGAACTACTTTGTTAAAATTCATTTCAATTATCGAAGATCCATCTGTTTGGTTGGAAATTTAACTAAAATTTTTTCAAATTCTGTTTTTTTTTCTGATTGAATGAAATTTTTTAAACTACAAATTTATTTTTCACTTTTGGTGGAAAGTTGATCGGCTTTAGTTCAAAGTTCAAATTTTTGGCTACAAAATGTAACAGTTTTATTAAAAATTCATTTTTTTTGGTTAAAGAATTAATCATTTTTGTAGAAAATCGTACCTTTTGGTTGAAAATTGAACTAATTTCTAGAAGATTCATTTTTATTGTCGAGTATCCATCTCTTCGGTTGAAAATTCAACTAATCATTTTTTCTTGTTTTTAGTTAGAAATTCAACTATTTGGCTCAAAAACTCAACTTTTTGATTTACAGATCCAACTATTTTAATTTGCCTATTTGGTTCGAAAGCTCATCTCGTTTGGTAGAAATTTTATATCTTTTCTCAAAAATGTCAACCTTTTTGCTTAGAAATTCGACCACTTGGTTAAAAATTAACAGTTTTGAATTGCAAAATCCACAATCTAATTAAAAATTCATTTTTGTAGTTCGAAAATTTGACAAGAAGGTCGAAAATTCAACAACAAAATTTTTTTGAGAGTTCAACAATTTTGTTAAAAACTCATTCTACTTTGTAGTTCGAAAAATCAACTTATTGTTGAAAATCATCCCTTTCGGTAGAAAATTAACATTTTGGTCAGAAAATTTAACTATTTTCTTGGAAATGCAATTTTTATCCACTTGAAATTTCAAGCGTTTTATATTGAATTTAACATGGCATCTATAAATAAATTTTATTGAAATAAATTGTTTTCTCCTGATAAGTGAAATAAAAGATAATAAATAAGAAAAAAATAAATTGCATTTCCCTATTTTTCTCTATTTTCTTGACAAATCACCCTATTTTGTCTCTTTCAAGAAAATTTTGTGTTGTAAAGGCTCTTGAAATATTATGATTGTATATTTAGTATAGTTTTTGAACTAAATGAAATTAAATGAAATGAACTTATACAGAAATATGAACGAGATGGGAAATGTGGCTTAATCTATCAAAAGCGATTTTATTTAGCCGATGGCAGAGATAGGGAAGAGGAGGAGTCAGAATTGAGGGTTTCCCACCCGTTCCACTCTGACCTCTCGACAACCCACGAACTGAAAATAATTTTAATGAGTACTATTGTGTTTACAGTCAAACAAATAAAGTCCAAAAGTTCGAACAATACTCTTGATTTAACGAATCTATTTTTACCATTTCGAAAAAAATTTTTGCATCGAGAGTACCTTCAGACCTCGACAATATATTATTAACACCAAATAAATTGGACATTTTTCCAGTAAATCGAGTTCTACTCTAATGAGAGAGAGCCGCTTTTTTATTAATGAATATTTACTGGAAAACGTGTTCAATCATTTATTATCGATACATCTGGCTGTTTCAATTGAATTTGTTGAAATTCTACCAGCATTTATAATTTTTTTTTTTAATTTCCCTAGAGATTCTTTAGAATGATTATTTTTCACATGGATCATTCATCAAATCAAACGATAAAAATGCAGGTAACACATGCGTTCCACTGATAGCTGTATTGTTTAATTAAATCGAGTTGGTAATAATTATACTTATTATAAGCACACCACAATAAATCTTTGTTAGTCTCGCCGCAATCTGCAAACATTGCGATACTCAAAAGTTCTTCTCAGGTAATTGTTTACGCCACTTAGCTATAAATTTCTGCTTGTTGATTAAGGCCTTTCATGCAGAACAGCCATTGTAATACATCAAAAAGTCTTTATCTCATTGCAAGTTGAGCATAGAAACTTACTGCATTCGTGTACGCGCAGAATTAAACCCAGCTGGAGTAGAAAACGGAAGAAAATATGAGCGAGGAATTTTTTTCTTCGTAGTGAGAGGCACCTTAGTTTAATTTCCACAAATTGAATAATTATATTTAGGCAAGCTGTATATTCACTTTGAAATTGATGATAATTCAATTATGGTAATATCATTAGAAAATTTGATTTGAAAAAATTGAAAATTAGTTGAAACCCTAAAAAACTTCCTTAATGATTTGAGGGGAGGGAAAGTAGGGAAAATGAGGAATAATGAGTGAAAATGAGGAAAAGTGCGGTGAAAATAGGAGAATTGAGGGAAAATTAGTCGATTGGAATTAGGGGAAGTCAGGGGAAATGAGGGGAGGGGAATTAGAGGAAACGGGTGGATTCAGGGAAAGTCAGGAGGAATGAGGAGAGGGGAAGTAGGACAAATAAAAGGGTCTAAGGGGAAGAAAAGTAGGGGAGATGGTTGAAAATGAGTGGGAGTAGGGGAGGGTTAGTGATGGCTAGAAAACCCTCTTTTATAGGCGAACTACTTTGACTAACTTTAATTTTACGATTTAGTTTGAGGAACCGTTTCTCAGGCCTTTTACTTGTCTTAGCTATAAATCATTTTTGAGCGCCATTTGGAAAAAACATCTTCGAATTTTTTGGGTTAATAGGAACCCTATAATTTCGTTTTACGTCACGAAAAACTTTCCGTCCAAAAACCCTAGGGATCTGCTGAAAACCGTTATGCAACTCGTTCAAATCGTAAAATGATGCGAGGTGCGCCTTCTTCGAACGACTCCTTAACGACTTCGTTGAGTGGAGGATGTAATCCAACTTTTAGCGCGACCCAGGGTAGTACGTGATATTAGATTGTGAGAGGAAAACAGACAAAAGAATCGAATAGGAGAAAAAACATAGAAGCCTGCAAGAAATCTGTATTATCATCAGAGAATAACAAAAGATATTTAACGTCTTTTCAGAATAGATGGAGCTATTGAAGGAAAATAATTTTAAGTAATTTTTTTCCTGAAAAAAGATCTTTTTCCTTCGCTCCCCTGGGAATCGAACCACAGAACTACTGATTACTGATCAGGTGCTTTTCTATTAAGCTACCAGAGAGATCGAGAGAAGAAACTTTTTTCAGATAAATTAAAATATTGTTAAATATTGTCTGTTATCCCCTGATGATAATATAGATTCCTTGATAAATTTGATTTGTACCATCCAGGAAAATAATGCGTGTATTTCTAAAAAAAGATTCTTCTCTCGATCTCTCTAGTAGCTTGATGGGAAAGCACCTAACCGGAAATCAGTAGTTCTGTGGTTCGATTCCCAGCGGAGCCAAAGGAAAATATCTTCATTCAGAAAAAAATTTTTTCAAATAAAAGCCTCCGTTCCTTTACATTGGGACCGATTACCCCCAATGGTGATCTTTGCCATTGAAGAACTTAATTTTTCTTTTTTATGACAATGCTTTTTTAATGTATAAAAAAATTGAAAATTTTTGGCCTGAAATAAGCCTGGAATTTTGTGCGCCAGAAAAAATCTATTCAAATATTATATTGAAAAGTCATCTTTTTTTGGTTCAAAATTAATCTTTTTGCGTTCAAAGTTAACAACTTTCATGTGAAAAGTCTACTACTATATTTTGGGTTCAGAATTAATATATTTTGGTTAGAAATTCAACTATTGGTTGAGAATTTAATTACTTTGTTGAATATTCAACTATTTTGTTAAAAATATATCTCCTTTAATCAAAGAACCAACTGTTTCATTAAACATATATATTTTTGGATGGGAAATTCGTTATTTTTTTTTGTTGAAAATTCATATTTTTGTGAAAAATTCAGCCTTTTGGTAAAAATTTCATCTTTTGGTAGAAAAGTCATATTTTTTGGTCACAAATTCACCTTGAATGGTTGAAAGTCAATTCCTCTTAATTTTTAAGTTTACTAACATATCCTTGGATCAGAATTTATCTCCTTTGGACAAAAATTATACTATTGAGGCAAAAACTTCTTTATTTTGTTGAAAATTCAACCAGCTTCTTGAAAAGTAATTTTTTGATTGAAAGTTAATTATTTTTATTTTAAAAGTCCATTCTTATTTTGGAATTCACCTATTTTTGTTATTAATTCTATTATTTGGTGAAAAATCTCATTATTTTATTGAAAATTCAACTATAACGTTAAAAAAAAACATCTTTCTTGGACGAAAATTCGACTGTTCTGTTAATGAATCCTCTTTTTGAATAAAGCATTGGTACTTTTGAATTGAGAATTCATCTTTCGGTACAAAAGTACAATATTCAGAAATATTAGAAATTTCGATAAGTTTGAAAAACGCATGTCAGGGCACCATCGGATACCTGCCTGCCTGGCGAACGTTTTCTATGGTCCGGGCGCTCCGCCTCGAACAAGCTCCAGTTCCAAGCTCGACGAGGCGTTGTGGTGCTCAACCGGAGGCTAATGTGTACATTACGGTTGTACTTTTGAAATTAAATTCCGATTTAATCTTAGAAAATTTTATAAATGTTAGAAAATTTTCAACATTCTTGAATAGTTTTGGTATCACAGTTTTCGCGGTGACGCATCATATTATATTTAAGGACACGGCTGACAGAAGAAGTTCTCTACCACTTGAGAAGGCGCCACTCGCGAGTATGGCGCTAACGACATCCAAACGATCGGTAAAAAAGTTTTTCAAAAAAATTAAGATTTGTTCCGCAGCCTCAAATTTTGAAAATTCAATCCCTTTTTGAGTTTTGCCGTCCAAACGGAAGAAATTAGCTTCCATACGCATCTCAACGAAATCCAAACAATTGGTAAACATTTTTTTTTTTTTAAATTAAAATTTGTTCCGCAGCGTGAAGTTAGCATTCCAATTTTGAAAACTCAATATCTTTTTGATTTTTGCCGTCCAAACGAAAAAATTGGGCTTCCAAACGCATCCTAACGACATTCAAACGATTCCGTTAAACAAAAGTTGGATTTTTAATTGTTGGTGTGCCAACTTCACGGACATTATATAGTAACTTACGCCTCTTCTGAATGAGTTGAAATAATATTATGCTTTCAATTTCTTGCACTGCAATAAAAGTTATGTTGGCTTAAATATCTGTTCAATGCCTCAAATCTTATTTGACGGTTATAATAACAAAGGATATCAAATCATTCTCAATGCTCTAAGTAATATTTATTCTCCGCCAGGTGCGTCTTATCAATCTGAAAGCAAATAAGGTGGAGTAACAATAGGTGATGTCTGTAAAATTCATCTTGTTTTTAAGACATTATATACTCTTCATTGAATTAATTTATGCCAAAGACACAGCTGAATTCTCCGGAAGATCATATTATTTCAGTTGTTTTATTACGTATCTTGACATTTCAGTTACCAGTGTAAAAACTGACCTAGAAAGAAAATTAAAAAAAGGATGAGAATGATTTTGGGTATGCTTTTCATCTCAACAGGCATTGTTGTCGGTAAGTACATTTTTAATACTAACAAGCAGTTTAGGTTGGTGTCCGGCGCCGATTTTTTTGTTACTCTGCAGGTGAAGAGAGGATCACAGACTATGGAAAAAAAATTTTGGGCAAACGTTCACATTTAGGGGTTGAAATTACCCCCTCGACATTTTTGAGTCTTTTGGTGTTTTAAGAGGTATCATTATTTTTTATTCATTTTTTTTACACAAAATTGTTCTAGTTGATGGTGTATTACAATATTAGCGTGAATTGTAAAACCAGCCACCCTATAGAGTATGATAATTTAGAAAATCTGCCCCTGGAATGCTTCGCCATATGACATGTAGTTTAAGATTTTTTACTTTGTTGCTGCAAACATCTAGTTTTGTTAATAGATTGTATTCAGAATCTTCAATGTTATTCGAAATAAACACTAAATTAGGTGAGTAATGGATTAAAATATTTGGTTTGGACGATCAATAATAATCTAACTGTTTTTTTGTTGATGATGGCAATTGTTCTTATATTAATAAACTGCTGTTAT
Source organism: Andricus quercusramuli (assembly GCA_932178445.1). Lineage (NCBI taxonomy): Eukaryota > Metazoa > Arthropoda > Insecta > Hymenoptera > Cynipidae > Andricus > Andricus quercusramuli. The sequence continues at coordinate 82,235 of CAKNXH010000613.1, read as the reverse complement.
GTGAAAACTACCGGTACATAACTTTTTATGTTTTGTTTAGCAGGCAATCTTAATGATAATACATATAACAGAACTGTTTAAAGATTTTTTTTATGATCAGGCACGTTCACATTTCTGTTGAAAATTGCTCAAGGCTTTCGACTTACAATATATGTTCTACGGAATAAAGAATGAAAGTACCAAAAATGTATGAAAGAAAAAAAAAATTCCATTTCACAAGTTGGGTGTGTGATATGATGAAGGGATTATCATTTTGGCATTCGTAATGTACAATAACTGCGCATATATAAAATTGTCAGGCATGTATATAAACCAAAAGAAAAGAACATTTGTTCAGTTACAAATTTGCTTGTTTTTCTATGGTGTGAAGTATTCCTACATAAAATGATAATCAATCCGTTAAATATAACATCTTTATTGACAATAACGTTCAATGCGGAAAAACTCGGCACTTAGCCTTAAGAAATAACACCTTAGAAGGTACATCTACATGATGTAATAGAGGATATTATAAGGGAAAATATATTTTATTCCTCATTTATTATTGAAAATTTAGTTGACTTACAATTTGGTCATGGAAATAGTCTAATTGTCATTACAACCGATTGAAGATAAAGAACAAGAAGAAGAAAACGATTATTGTGAAGTACCTGGTTGTTTATATCTAAAGGAGAAAGTTCATTTTGGACTATAAAAAATAAGCTGTTGACTATTGGAATTCTGGAAAGAAAAAGCGTTTATCTTTCACATTCAGCCATTGGATGTGTTTGGCTTCAAGCTTACACATAATCAATTGTCTTCACCTAGATTTATGGACGTATTCAAATATTCTTGGTACGAAAAGGGATATACAGAAAATGGACCCCCACATTTTTGTAGCTCTGTAGACTTTTGTTTCAACAAAGATATGGAACCTTCTTGTGATATTTGTTGCAGTAATAACATGTGAATGGCCCAAAAAGAGGTTGTGCCTAGAACGCTTTTTCGAAGAATATCACTGCTGTGAAAAATTCGTGCTTAAAAATCGAATGATATTGTCTCTTTTGAAATAATATTTTATTATTTCAAAACATTTGAGATTAGAATTAGAGTTCGAATTAGATTAGAATTGTATGTGCAGTCTTACAAATAATGAAATTGAAACACACTTATCATATCATACAATCACTTTATATTTCGTAGAAGATATATTCTAAGATATAAGATATAAGTCGAAGGCCTTGAGCAATAAGGGTTAGAGTACGATATGTGTCAGGAGAAGTGTTTGTGTTTGCAATTTTCAACGAAAATATGTACATGCCTGAACCTAAATGAAAATCTTCAAACAGTTCTGTTATATGTATCATCATTAAAATTGCTTGCTAATCAAAACATTAAAAGTTTTTTAGGGGTCGTTTTTACATAAAAAGGGTTTATTGATATAAGAACAAGTGCCATCGTTGACAAAAAATCAGTTATATTATTGATTCTCCAAACCAAATATTTTAATCAATTACTGACGGAAATGTTACATTAATAAATACATTTCTTATTTCTTGATAATATCAAAGGGGTGGATGACACTAATATTGACGCTAATATTGTAATACGGCATCAATTAGCACAGCTTAGTGTGAAAACAATAAATAAAGAACAATGTCACCTCTTAAAACACAAACAAAAATAAAAAATATAAAAGTATTTCCAAGAGGAAAATTTTTTTTGAGTAATAGAGATGTTGCGTATAATATAAATCAGAATATTTCTTTATCTTTTTAAGTTGCATGCAGTAAAACAAAATTTCATATACCACGAAAAAGAGAACGTTTTATATTCATTAATAATGCAATAGCAATTTGATTCAAGAATTTTTAAAAACATTACTTTATCCTTTTCAGCCTCAGGTGTATTATTCGTCCAACGCAGTAAATATCGTAGTTTGCCTCTGCCGGGAAGAAATGGTAAATGAGCATTTGACTTATATTTTGTAAATATCAATTAAAATAAGGACAATTAGAAATTTTGAATTCAATTGAAGCATTTTATAGAAATCTTATGAAATATCTTTGAATCACTTGAAATCTCATGAAATAATCCACACCCCTTGAAATCTAATAAAAGTGCTTCTGAATACTAAATTATCAATTAATTCTTCTTATTTAGATCAACCTAAAAGCAATGAGCCAACAATCATTACAGGAAGGAATGCCGCTCCGACAGCGAAAGATGGTGAATAAATATTTGACCTATATTTTGTAAATTTTAACCTAAAAAAATGAAAATTGCGGAACTAAAATTTTGTGGATGTGTTTCTATATATGAATTAATCTTTTTGATATAGGACGACATGAAAATAAAGATTCATCAATCATTGAACGGAAAAATGCTGATCCCGTAGAAAAAGATGGTGAATAAATATTTGAGTTATATTTTGTCAATTTTTTATACAACTGAGAATAAGAAAATGTCAATTTTACGTAAGTTTTTTTCATGCAACGTTTTTCTTCCTCTGACTTTTTTCCATGTCGTGCGTTGTGTGGCATAAAATGTTCATTATCGTTTGTTTTTTCGAACTTTGTAAACTCTATATCTCCGGTAATTTTTTTTTACTAAAAAAAAGTCATTAATATAAATTTTTTGTATTCTCAAGTACTACTAACATCCGTACACTGAATTTTTGAATCTTGAGAAAAAGAGGTCTCAAAAATTTTGAAAATTCTATAACTTCTTGAATTTTCATCAAAAATGGTCAATTCAATCCATCAATTCTTCCGAAAGTTATCGCGCTACAAACCTAAAAATGTACACACAAACCTAAAAACACACAATCAGACACATTCGCGAAAACCTGTTTTTCGGGTTCACCGGGTCTCCAAACGTGAACATTTTGACGAAGGGGGGGGGGGGGGCGCTCAAATTTTAGACAAATCTAATACCTTTTTTGATGAGAATGAAGAAATTTGGATTGAGAAATGTAAATGTTGTTATCTAATAATTCATTTCTTTTACTTAGGTCGTCATGAAAGCAAACAATCATTAATCATTCGAAGAAAATATTCCGCTCCGGTGGGGAAAGATGGTGAATACATTTGCTCATTTATATAATATTCTTATTATTTCAAGGTGAACTTATATAGATTTATGATATTTGGATATGAGTGAATTAATTCTAAATGCATCCAATTTGTTTCATGATCAGGCGTATGTATGAAACGATGTTATAAAAAACACTTTGCTCCGATTGGAAAAGAGGGTAATAATATTTCTGAAATATACTGATATTATAAGAAGCAAAAAATGTGTGCTAATAACACAGGAGAAAAAATCATACACAGAAAAAACAGAAGATAAACTTTACATCGATTTCCGACGAAAGATTCTCTGCAACAAAAATTAACTTCACAGGATAAACTTTACACAAATATCGGTCAAAATTTCTTTTCTATTACATGACAAACACATGTATTTTGAAAGACGCGAAGTTGGCTAAACAAAACTTTATCGCTCTAAAAACTTTCCTGCAACAAATTTTATTCTTAGTTTTTTCTGTGTACATAGTGTAAGAAATTATGCATAATTTTTTTTCTCACTGTATATCATTTTTCCTCCGGTGAAGTAAATTAATCACTTATAAATGATACACAAATTATTGATATCGAGAAATAATTATTCATCTTAACATATTTCATATAATATTCAATCATTCATATGTATCAGGTGACAATTATAAACCGATAAGAAGAGCGAAAGGTTTCTCGCCAATAGGAAAAAGTGGTGAGTAATACTATACATAACAGTGAGAAATTAAGATTATTTTAAGTGTGTTTAAGTATTATTGAATATTTTTCAGCTCCATCTAAAAATGATTACCAAGTCAGTGTACAAGAACTTTTCCGTGGAAAGAATAATTTATAAATTGTAATAGTTATCGTAAATCATTATTATATAATGTATTGAACAATAAATATTATTTCAATTGAGTGTATCAATAAGTGGTTGTCTTTTGTGTCAGTAGGTTTTCTTATTTTTTAATCAATAAACACATGAAAATACATGTTTATTTTCAGTAAAAGCATAAACTTGAAAATTAAACTTGAACCGAAAAAATTGCATTTTCAACCAAACTGGTTGAATTTTTAAGCGAAAAAGTTTAACTTTTTGAAGCACTGTTGCATTTCCAATTCAAAAGAATGAATAGGTGAAATTTCAATAAAATAATTAAATTATTAGGAAATCTTCAACTAAAATCATGAACTTTTAACAACAAAACATGCATTTTAGGTAAAGAAGTTCATCTTTCAACTACTGAATTCAATTTGCAATCAAGAATTCATTTTAAATGAAAAAATTCGAATTCAAACAGAAAGATAAATTATAGAAAAATGTAATAATTGATATATAAAAGCACAAAATAAGTTTCTAAAGAAGAAGTTGCATTACTAACCAAAAGAGATCGAATTTATACAAAAAGAAATTAATTTTGAAATTAAAAAAGTCTAATTTCCATGAAGAGAGTTGAATTTTAAAAACAGAAAAGATCTCTCAATCAAGCGAAAAAAACAATTTCAACAAAATTGTTGAATTTTTAAACAAAAAAGGCGAATCACTTAGAAGACAGTAGAATTTTCAACCAAAAATTTGAATTTTTGAACCAGATAATTGAATTTTAAATTAAAGGCGATCAATTTCAAACCAAAATAAAATAGCTAGCAGTTGAAAAAATTGACTTCCTAGAAGAAGAATTAGAACGAATTATTCAAATTTTCAACCAAGGAAATGGATCTGCGACAATGAGACTTAATTTTGAACAAAATAGTGTAATTATCGACCAAGTATTTGAATATTCGATTGAGAAGATTAATTTTTTCCCATTCATAAATCTTCAATAAATTATTTATCAAATCATTGAATTTTCAACCATTGATGAAATAGTTCAATTTGCAGTTGAAAACAAAACTTAAAAAAAAACACGAATTCTCCACAAATCTGTTGAATTTTCAACCAATAGAATAGTTTTTTAACAAAGCAGTTTAACTGTAAGCCAGGAAGTTGAATTTCCAACCGGAGAAGACGAAATCTCAAAAAAAAATATAATAGCTGTATTTCCCAATAAAAACGATGGATTTTCAACCAATAATAGAATAGGTAAATTTTCAGATAAAAAATCATTTTTCAACCAACAAAAAAAAACGGATTTTCAACAAAATTGTTCAATTTTCAACCAATAAAATGAATTTTTATGAACGTACTTCAACTTCCAACCAACTACTAAAATTTTCAATAAAAAACATGAATTCTCAATGAAAAATTGAATAGCTGAATTTTCAACTGAAAATAATCAATTTCCAGCCGAAAATGAACTAGTTATATCGACAGTCGAAAAAAATTATTTTTCAACTAAAAAAAGAAAATTTTAACAAAATAGTAGAATTTCCAACCTACAGAGATGAGTTTTCAATCAAAAATATAATATTTTCAGACTTTTCAATTAAAAATATTTAAATTCCGACGAAAAACCGTGGGTTTTGTTATTGGTTTTCTAATAATTCGGTTTGCGTTCAAGCAAAAAAAGAAAAACAAAAAAAGGGAAGGTTTCTTGTGAACTGGCGAAAAAAGAAGACTTCTCTAAAAAAGGGGGATTAAGAGGAGAATAGGGGTAAGAATATGAAGTCTGTATAATGTCATCTTTAATCCTTCTGCATTCCCCCCCCCCCCCACCCACACTGGCACTGTGACGTAGTTTTTGAACGACCCTTATGATAGGTGACATAAATATCCTAAAAAATTGCAATTGAAGTCGAGCAACTGTTTTTTATTCTACTTTACTAAAATACAAAATATCACAGACTTAGACCTATAAATTTTGTTACCAGCAAAACTTATCCGCGAAACTCGACCAACGAGTCTCCAAAGTAAAGCTTGACACTGATTTTACAGAAAATATTTCGGACTCTTATAAAAACAAAACCAAATTGGAAAATGTAAAATTATGATTGGTCTGGTTTCCCCACCTTGTACCGAGTGGCCCTATTATTCGGTATTAAATATACCTTTAAGGTCTAGAATTTCCATTTTTAGATGAAAATTAATCAATTTTCCTTTTTATTTTCTAAAAAGCTTTTTCGCTGCAACTTCCTCTACAAGGCGCAACTATTTCACTAAATTTGTTCAGAAAACGAAATCACTTTGTTTCAAATAACTCTGCTCTACCACTTTTCCGGATGTAGCCTATCTTCTCGGATATCAACTAAAATCGAACACGACACCAAACCGCACTCAGCCAACTTCCGGCCGAATTCTCTCATTTTCTCTCTCCTATTTTATTTGTCCTATCGCCGCACAGTTCTTTTCTACGGTCAATCACATCCACAACTCGAATGGGATTTGGACAATCGATAATTCTAGAAATCGGCACCCCGAGTGTCGTATCAAGATCGATTTCACTACCGCTGCAAAGAAGAGAGAACCAGACAAAATGGAAAGAAAACGAAGAAAAATGGAGAGAAAGAGATGGAAGATATTGCCAACGTGACGAGAGAAGAGGTCACGTACATACGCCCGTGGTTTTAAGGTCGGGATTTAATCGACGGTGTAAACGGTCACGACGCGGATTAAGGGGTTTTGCCAACGACCAGGGGGTTTAACTAACCGCAGAAACGTTTCTATGACTTTAGTCACCGTTGAGTTTCTTGGCTTGTTACTACCAAATCCGCTGCTGTCGATAAGTATAGCCGCAATATTGACAGGCTTCTCCAAAAATTCCTACTTGTACCGTTTCTGAAGTAGTTGCATAGATTGCTTTCGTTCATTTCCTGTATTTCTACTTCTTTTTATATCAGGTTGGCCTCAAAATTTCATTCTCAAAATTCCCTGTCGTTTTCGTCGCACATTTTTTATTTTTCCTGAGGATTAATATTAAAAGAAAAAAAACTAATCTTATAGCGTTTTCAAAATAGAATCTGTTACAAATGGAATAAATTAAATTCAAATTCATAAACTTTTAATTGATTATTCTCAGAGCTGCCACAGATTAATTTACATTAACTTTATTTCACCGTGTACCACATTACCGCAAGTGTGCCATATTACACCATGTGTCATATTACCTCAGGTGACATATTGACCTATGTGCCATATTTCCCTATTTGTTACAGTGCCCTATGTCATATTACCGCAATTTTTATTGTCTCATCTTACCCCAAATGTACTATCCTAACTGAAAACAGTGAACCACATTTTTGTAAACCTAAATTATTAGATTCATTGGTAACAGTATTGACGAATTCCTTTGTGGCACTAAAAAGAAATTTGAGAAAAGATTTTTAAAAAATTCTTAGCGTTAGACAAGTCAATTGTAAGTTTTTAAATTTTGAACCTAGAAAGTTTTTACGAAGCTTGTGCAATAATGGCTCATATTTCAGGGTCCGTAAAGAAAATGATTTAAAGCTTAAGACTATGATCCTGTTCCCTTAGTTTATCGAAAAGAGCATAAAAAAAATATTAAAAACTCAGAAAAATATTTTTCTAACTTTGCGTACAAATTAACAAAGTTTCACTCTTCGTAATTTTTTCAAGTATTATATTTCCATGAATAAATTTTATTCTCGTTTTTCTGATTGAGGGTATTCATTTCCATAAATTTCAGAAGAAAATAATTTTGAAAAAAAATCAAAAGAATGTAAAAGAATTCAGGGTTTTAAATATCTTCAAAATATATAGGTCCTGTAAAATAAATCCGTATCTCCCGAAACTATAGAAAATTCTTTACAGCAGTTTGTGCATTTCTTTAAATCTTCTGAAATCTCTGAAATACATATTTTAAATAAAGAAGTTCATTAAAGTTAAAATGAACCGAAAACCTGATTCAAAGTGAGTTTCCGTGAAGGCTGAAAATGCGAAGAGTGTAAAAAATGTTCGCTCCATAGAGTAAAAGGTTTAAAATCAGCTCATGGAATCTAATTTCAAGTCAATGTCGTGATTTTCTCTAGTAGAAATACGAGAAATATGAGACATATTTTTTATTACTGACTTTTCTGAAGATTATTACTTCATTTAAACAATTTTTGGTGAAAAAAATTAGTCACATACTTAGCTTAAACTGGAAAAAGACTCTGAGAAAAATAAGAATCTTTTCTTATACTATATTAAATAAACAAAAGTATTTGGGAAAGTTTTCAGAAAAATAAAACATTTTTCTCTGTATCAGGACTCGAACGCTGGACCCTTAGGATTAAAATTCAATCATCTCCCCACTTGCCACTACTTTTTTCAGATATGATATAGTTTGCTAATGACTTTCACTTCGATTAGTAAATTATTTTCGGCCGATTTAGGGCTATAATTTGAAATTAATAGTGGTTTACATCTGAATTTAAGCTAATAAAGCGTCTGACTCTAAACTACTGAAGTCACTGATTACAGATCAACAAAGCGACTGAATTTCAATACTTCGATCGCCTACTATTTAAAGATAGTTCATAATATTTTTATCTATTGTATTACTGTTCACGTAAAACTTAAAAAAAAAACATTTGCTCTCAAAGTATAAATGTTTTTTTGTAAGTTAAAAAATTAAAGCGACTTGACAAATATTTGAAATGAGATATAAAAAGAGCTAAATTAAAACGAAAAATTTCATGTGCTCATTTTATGATTTGCTGACATTGACTTTATAGCAGTGATAAACTGGAATTAAACTCAGACAAACAGGAAGGAAATGAAGAGGTGCGAAACTATTTCGGTCCGTTTGGTTGGTTCAGTGTCTGGTTTGGGGGTCCAGGTCTAATTAACCAATCAGGACATTCCGGAATTCGTTGGGAGTCAGGAAACCGTAGTCTCCCTCGTGGATTTCCTACCTAATTTATTCAACCCTGTCTGGGTTCACTATATATGTCCCTCATATGCACATTTCAGGAAAAAATATGAGATTTACTGACATTGAATGAATATGTTTCTTTCCAAATGAAGCAGTAAAAGTTGCCAGTTTTCGATCAGTATAAACACAACCGAATTTTTACTTATTTTTAGTTTCTTCCTTCGAATTCCTTAGAATTCACTCAAATTCACTTGAATTCATTTGAATTCCTTTGAATGTATTTGAATGCTTTTAAGCTTATCCATTTCTTTTTACTTGTTTCAACTTTGGTGAAATCTTTTGATTTCCTCGAAATTCAATATACAGAATTCCTAAAAAAACAACAAGAATTCAACGATTAAATTTGGACGAACACCACAAAATGCTCTTATTGCAATTCCTAAAAAACAAAATAAAAAAAATTTGTTTCTTTGGACAAAAATAAAAAAGAAGAAAGAAATAAGAAAGAGAAGGATGGGGATGTGGTTGGTTGCCTTCTCATTTTTCTTTCCTCTTTTTTATTTTTGTCCAAAGAAACAAATTTTTTTTATTTTGTTTTTTAGGAATTGCAATAGGAGCATTTTGTGGTGTTTGTCCAAATTTTATTGTTGAATTCTTGTTGTTTTTTCAGGAATTCTGTATATTAAATTGATTGTTGGACGTTAAATGGGATTTTGAATTTGAGTTTAGTCTGATTTAAAATTCTTGAATTCCTCGAAATTCTACAAAAATCCTTAAATTTGTCTGAATTTTACTGAATTCTTTGCATTGTTTTGAAGCTTTTTTAATTTCCTGAATTATTTGAATTTATCATATTTGTGGAATCCACTAAATTGAGGAAATTCCTCAAATTTTAAGGACTTCAAAATAATGCAAACCATTCAAAAGAATTTGAAAGAATTACAAGAAGTCAGAGAATTTCAAGAATTTATAAAATTCAGAGAAATCGAGGATTTCAAGGAAGTTAATTGATTTCTGGGAATTTAAAGAAATCAGAGAGTTTAAGGATATCAAAGTGGTCGAGAAAATCAAAAACTTGACGGAATTCAGAAAATCCATGGAATTCCGAGAAGTCGTGGAATCAGTAGAATTAAGAGAATTCATGAAATTAACAGAATTCGTGGAATTAATAGAATTCAGAGAATTGAGGGGATTTAGGGAATTCAAGGATTTAGAAAATCAAGTGAATCTAAAAAATCCAGAGGATTCAAGGAATTTAGAAAGTTCAGAGAATTCACGCGATTAATAGAATTCAGAAAATTGAGATAATTCTGGAAATTGAAGGTGTCAGAGAATCGCAATAATTCAAGTAATTCGGCAAATTTAGTGAATTCCGAGAATTCGGAAAATACAGAATTGTCTTGAATACAAAACATATGTGCGTTGTAGAAGTACAGTTCAAAATATGCTTTTTTTTTTAGATTGAGGTATCTGTTCATTAAGTTATTGACATTCACTGGAATTTTGAGAATAATGCACTTTTGGCATCGAAATTACAAGAATCAGTTAAAAATATAACATGCAATTTTCTACCTGTTACACATTCCAATTAACAATTTTGAGATATTTAGTTTAAGAAATTTAATATTGAGTTTGATATATCTATTTTAGATACCAATTATTATATAACATTTATTTGAAAGTTAATACTCACACAGTGTTATTAGAAAGCAAAATGATTATATTATTTGGCCTCAATTTCCTGTTAACAATCATGTGGTTTTATTTATTCCATTTTTTTTAATTAAAGTAATAAAAGTGCATAAAAATACAATGATACTGAAATGCAGAGAATTTTCACATACATCATAAATGAACTCAGAATAAATACATCCAATGTAATTTGATTTCAAACTGAAATATTATTAAACAATTTAAAATTTTGAAAAGGGTAAAGTCAAGGTATTCAAATGCATTGTAGTAGGACAATATTATTAAATTTTTTTGATTTTTAATCAGAATGTATGAAAATTAAAAAATTGCAGACTCAAATTTTGAGAATTAGACAATTTCATCAGATGAGGAATGAAATTATTTGACTTCTAATTTAAAGCGTTTCAAATTGAAAATTTCTATTTTGAATTGGAAAATGTCAAAATCGAATGATTTCAGATAACAATTTTGAATATAGAATAATTTCCATACGTTCAGAAGAAATTAGAATTGCATCACTCCCAATTTGAAGAGTTAAAAATTGAATTATCAAAAATTAACAACTTTTGAATTTACATAATTTTAAATTCGAAGCGATTAAAATTTTAGAGTTTGAAATTGATAACTAAATTGAATGTTTCAAAGTCAAACTTCACCTGAAATCTAATGTTAATTAGACAAATTTTTCGAAGGTCAATAAATAAATTTTCACGATTTTCACAGGTTAAAATGGAAAAATTTGCCATCGTGAACCATGCCTGTCATTTAAAATTTGAAACTTTGAAAACGGAATAAAGAAAAATTTGGTGTTCTACATGAAAACTCAGAATTCTAAAATTGACCAGAATTCAATTTCAATTAAGTAAAATTCACTTGGTCAGAGTTGACTTAAATTTACTTAAAAATACGGATGTTGATTGGAATTAAATTTGAATTTATTAGAATACACTTATTTTGATTCATCTATAATTAAATTCGGAACTATTTTAATTCCCCTTGATTTCAATGCAATTAAAGTAGAATTAAATTTGAATTTAGTTGGAATCTGTTTTGATTGCCGAAATTCAATTCAATTTAGATAATGTTAGTCTAGATCTCTTTGATTATACTTACCGAAGTTTAAATATTTATTTAATTCAATGAATTTCACTAGATGTAATTTTAATTAATTCAAAATTAGTAGAAATCACTGCGATTAACTTCAGTGATATTGCTTTATCTTCTTTACATTAAAATTCTCTCTATATTCTCAAGAATATTTCTACTTTGGCGTGTTTTCCGTACATTGCAATTCATAGACTTAAGAAAGCCTGAAGAAAAACTTTTCAGAAAACTCCTCCTCAGAATCTCATTTACTGTAACAAGAAATTTAAATAAAATTACCAAACTCTAATCCAACAAAATTTGTTCGCGACAAGATCTTCAACAAAATTTCAATCACTTCCCAATTTTTGATACAATTTACAACAATTATTATGAAGCTCATTTCACTCATGAGGATTTTTTATCATTTCATAGATAGAAATATGAAAGTTTTGGAAAATTGTGTATGGATAATTTTATTTTATTTTACTGAAGTAGGTTGCGGGCTCATTTTTAAAATTTTTGATACTTGAATATAATAATCAGTGTTTTTGGAACTCTTTTGTCACATCAGTTTATTAAATTACTTGCCCAAATAATTCTTGGCCGACAATTTGGCCCCAACTGGGCATCCTACTTCAGAAAAATCTAATTAATTACTCAAATATCATATTCCAACTTATATTTGTGACGAATTCTGGAGTTTTTCAACGGAAGCTCAATTACTACTCAAGAGAGCTTTCAAAGCCGATTTTTGAAAAAAGTTGATAAATTTTTTGTTTCGAAGCATACAATTTGCAAAAACGACAATTTTCAAGTTTCCAATGCAAAGGAAAATTATTCTTTGGCTTAACCAGACTTTTGCTGACTACACAAAAAATTCTATTGGTTCAACAAAATATAACGTTGGTTTAACAAAACGTTTTGTTATGGTAACTAAAATTTGGTGGAAATATGCAACAAATTTCGTGCACAAATAGCAATGAAATTATTTTATTGTACGAATGAAACATTTTCTCACTGTATTAAATATATTTCCTCCGTTTAGGGTTTCATACATTTTAAAATTACCCGCGCTTTTTCATGGTCTCATGTTGACCAATCAGAACGTGGCATTGAAGAATGCCAGCGCCCTCAGTCGTTCGCGGTTCGTTTTGCTCGGTGTCGCTTTCATTCTTTTGGAGGACGCGTAATGGAGTAACCGCGTTAATCGCGCAAATGCAAATAAAGATGCATGTGAATAATAGTGTTCTTTTATAAAGACCGTCAAAATCATCTTTTTATAATACTTTCAACATCAGCTTTTCGAAAAAGCAGTTTGACATAAGGATGGGAGAAGAAGAATGTGTAGACAATTTCATTCTTACACCATCTCATCCAAAAATACTAACTTCCGCCTTCAAAGGCAAATTGAATTTTATGTTCTTCATTAAAATAAAATTCAAAAGTTCAGCACATAAACAAAATGTCTTATTAATATAATAATTATAAAAATTTTTCTTTCAAAGTTAATAAGGCATAATTATTATTGCCCAACTGGGGCCAAACTGGATCGCCTAATTGGGCATAGATACAACTCACTGTTAGAAGCCAGACTGGAGCCCAATTCCAGAGTAATTGGGCCGCCAAATTGGTGCCTAATTCGTAGTTGGACAGCCTGACTGGGACCCAGTTTGGCCCCACTCGACCTTTCCACACGGGAATTCATACAACATTGTATAAACTTTTGATAGTCTATTTGTATGATTGTTTGTCACTTCCTCTCACGAATTATAAGTGGAAATCATGCCATAAACAGTTTCTAACTCCTGCCAATCATTATACAATGTAGTGGCTAATCACTGTGCTTTCAGAATCACTAATCTATAACCTGTTGTGGCGAACGAGGTGGCTAATGACTGTATTTCACCACATTTCAGTGGCCAATCATACAATCATTGGCCTATGCTAATCAGTATGTCGCCATGGCCGATCATTGTGTTTCTTGACTGTCTTTTTAATTACTTTATAAATAAATTATGTACTACTTTTAACGCTTACAGTATTTTTT